>CM052140.1:15595252-15659768 GCA_028454255.1 Halictus ligatus
AGTGCATGAAATCCGGTCTACTAAATTTGCATCGCTCGCAGAGAAAACGTTCGGATAAAAAGCAACGGGGCCCACTCATTTGGCCCGGTTTCATCATTCGCAGTCACATTGATTACCGTCAAGTGCGTAAAAGCTCAAGCATCCGTCCGTATTTTGTAACAGAATAGGGCAGGCGAACATGACTCATAATTGGAAGGTCTCGAATTCGTGTTTTGTTTACCGAAACAGCCGGGGGTCTCATTTTTCATCGAACAAGAGGACAAATATTTTTGAGCGATCCGCTCGATCCGACATTAATATTTCCCCCCCAAAAAAAAAAAAATACCCAGAAGCCATTAACGTTCGAAAAATAATACGAAGAACAAAAGCGGTAACATTAACGATTCCCGGCGGTCGAAAATTCATCGGTAAAAATGTAAATTGTCGCGCGGTCTTTGCGCAATTGAAACGAATTCTCGATTCGACGCCGCAGAACAAACAATATTTTACGCAACGCGAGATCTTCTGTGCAGGACCCCCGGAGGGGGGGGTTGTACACACACACACGAGCGCGCGCGGGGGCACGGTGACAAAGTGAATATCGACTAATTAACAACAAGGTTACATAGTGCTTGGCCGCGGTCAAAGGACATCGTTATCCTGGCATCGGCCGCGTTTCGTCCGGAAAAAAGAAAAACGAAAAATAAAAGCTCAAAGGCGGCTTGACGCCAAGGTTGCACGCCTTCGACCTTTTCCAACCCCCCCGGTTTTTATTTGCTCGTCTTGCAATCAAACGAAAATTAGCAAGGCCAGAAGTATACGGGAATCTCTGACCACCCGGTGGTTCTCTCTCTCCCTTTTTCTCTCTCCCTCTCTCTCTCTCCCTTTATTTTTCGGTGATTTTTAACAAGAGAGAATATACGAAGCGCGAGACACGATTCTTTGAGGGTGCAGAAAAAACGAAAGCGGGAAGGGAATGAAAAATGCAGGGTGGGGGGAGGAGGTACCCGAGGACGGAAACACGAAATTTCTAGCCAAAGAAAAATGTATGGCTCTATCTTTCGGTAATTAAGACTACGCCGCGCATCCCGAAAAATAAGCAAACCCGTGGAAACGAAAGCCGCGCGGGCCATCGGACGCGGCGCAGCTGTTACGCCCCTGAGAATTCAAATAAACGACTTAGGTAGATTAAGCATACAAATCTCCGCGGTTCTTCCTCTGCAAATTCCTATATATGTTTCAGCTGGTCTTTGTATATACATCGTTTGTCAACGTAAAAAGTATGAAATCCCCCAACTGCTATATTAAATGCAGCGGGACGCTTCGCTCTTACTATGATCACGGAAATAACTGGAATAAATATAATAGACAGGATACGACGAACACGTAACCCTCCTTTTTCTTATTTAATCATTCTAGGCTGTGCCTTTATTGTTTAGTTAGTTAGTTCGTTATTAGTGGACAATCTTTAATACAAATCTTCTACCCCTGAGTGAAATAAAAATTTATTTTCTGTTTTAACCCTTTACACTCGGCGCTGTTTTCAACTGCATAAACATTCGAAATCTAATCTTTTAATTTTAAGATAAGGATTATATTTTTGTGATCTGGTTTCATCCATTTTTCTGATTTAACAATATTGAACGCTACAGAATCTGAGGAAATAAAATTTAGGACAGTTTAAACATTTCTTCATTGAATAGTGGTTTTTAGGGTAAATAGAAATTTTGTGTATTTATTGTAACAAGGCCTAAACAGAAAATTCTTAATAAATTAATTTCGTATCATACATTTAATTTTTTGCCATTTTTATTTCATTAAATAATTTACTTCGATTTCATGGAATTTTTTGGGGTTTCTAGTTGGGCGCTCAAAGTGTTAATATGCGCGGTACGTTGAAAATGATGCAACAGCGTTTTTGAATCATTCCAAATTCGGTCGGCCTAAAAATATGAGCGCAGAGAATAAAACGATAACAAGAAATTGAATTTGGTGGTTATCGCTTATCATGACAACTTTTGAGTGAAAAATGGCTCGTTAACCCGGATGCCCTTTCATAAAAGGATACTTTAATGTCTAATTATGTACTCTTTCGTTGTATAAATATATAGATTCATTAAAAACAGTCTATAATGCAATCGAATTGCAGATAAGTTTTTCCCCCCTAATTGGGCGCTTGATACGATTTAATTAATATGCCAGAACAGCGACATTCGAAATATTAATAAATACGAAAAGAGACAAGTTCTCGCAAATTTAGAACTCCGTTTAATCAGAGTGGTGTCTCGTGACAAATCCAATTACTTTTTCATTATATCTTTAATCGTTCGCGAGCGTGAAGGACACGTTCCCACTTTAACTTTGCTCGAAGGAATTTTTTGCCCGACGAGATAAATTTTCTCAATATCCTGGCTCTTATGAAATAATCTATGACAACGAGAAAATGCACAAAGATGCGCAGTTCGGTCACGTGCGTGTGGCCCGACGATTACGATTACTTTTCGTCTTTTTTTACACGATTATTCCGTCGCGTGAGAAGCGTGAACAAATTTATTGCGATAAACGGTACAAGAAAAAATGGAACTCAAACAATCGCGTCGACGGAAATTCCGAAAATCTGAAGTCACCGTAGAAAATAGAGAACCCTGTCTCTAACCTCTTAACTAACAAATAAATGGAAGATATTCGAACGCTCTGAAAATCGGAATAACTTTTCTAAAATTCGGCCAAGCGATCTGACTTTTTCTTTTAGAAGCATTGGTTTGCCAAATGGCGTGGAAGCAAGATTTTGCAAAAATTGCGATTGGTAGGAGTTACGAGGAAAAATTAAAAAAAGGCGTCTTTTCAAAACTTTTTCATTTACTACCGTATTGAAAATTTAAAATGTAGTCGTCTTTTCTTCTGCAGAACGTATTTTTAAATTTTCTATACGGACTCACACAAAACAGCTGTGCAAAACAATTTCCAGTATTTTCTCAAAACTTTGTCATTTACTCCCGTATTGAAAATTTAAAACTTGCGTCTTGTAGTCGTCTTTTCCTCTACCAAATGTATTTTTAAATTTTCCATACGGACTCACACAAAACAGCTGTTCAAAACAATTTCCAGTATTTCCTCCGCAACTCCGACCAATTGCAAATTTTTCCACAGTCTTTTTTATACACCAACTAGCAAACTTCGAATATCTCCGAAGAGCTCCATCAGTTTTAAACTCATTTTAAAAGGAATGATTCCGTTTCGAAGTAGTTAATAAGTATTAGTAGTTAATAAAAATTAAATTACGATTCTGGCCATCTGATTCCACAAATGACCGCGAAAAAAATTAGAAAAACGACGTGTATCGCGTCGCACAGTGGTCTGAGAGCGGCTAAAACTTTCCCCCTCTTCCTTACAAGAAATTAAAAAAGGTATGCCTTTCTCGTGTAAATAATCATATCATAAATTTTCATTAAATCTTCTACACAAGCGTATTCTTTTTACTTCATTTTATTTTAACCCTTAGCACTCGAATGGCGGCTGTAAGGCGCCACTAAAAATTGCTGTATCATTCTTCAAAATATTCTTTCACATTTTAATTTTGTTTGTATTTAATGAATTGCTAAACACTTCAGTATTGTACGAGTGAGTTGCACCGTTTTCGTATGTATAACATGAAAAAAAGTATATAGAAGAGAAATCAATCATTTCTAGGTCGAAAGAAACGTTTCGTTTTCGAGTTAAAAGAGTTTCGAGTGCAAAGGGTTAAATCACATAAAATTATCGTCATTTAAATTAAGTAGTATTTGTCTATGGAAAGGAATTATTCCGTATCAATTTCAATCTAAATTGAATTACATTTCATTTCACATTTATTTTGTATTCAATTTATGTGTAAAATTTATTATTCACTATTTATTGTTAGCCCTTTGCGCTCGACATTATTTCACGTCCAAATAAATAGAGCGTTGGCGGCTGTTGATAAAGAAATTAAAATAAGATTCGGAGTGCAAAGGGTTAGTCTATTATTTATTTTTCAATCTATTTCTTTATCTCTATCGCGGCCGAAGAACAATGAAAAACACTTTCTATCGAGAATTTTTCCGAAAAAGAGCTTTCCTGGGGTCTTAACGGCTTTTCAGACCACCGTGTGTCGCCCCGCCCCGTGGGGGCGTGGCCAAGAAAGGAACAAAAGGATGACTCACGGCGATATGGTCGTCCCTCCTCGGGCGTGGACCGCTCGGTGTTCTCGGAGCCGGGGGTGGCGTTGGCGTCGCGATCCTCTTCCTCGGGGGTGGTTCCTCTGTTCGGGCCGGATCCGGGCCCGGTCCCGGGGCCGGTCGGCGATCGACTGGTCGATCCAGCCGGGCTCTGAGGAGCCACGTCTTGGCCCGACGCGCTGCTCGCCCCGCCCCCAACGCCCCCGATGCCCGTGTTGGCACCGGAAACGGAGACCACGGCGCTCCCGCCGGCCGAGGACAACGAGGACGGCGAGAACATGTTCGATATACTGGACAACGAGCCGATGCTCGGCAATCCGGAGCTGGTCACTGGCCCGTTTCCGGTTTCGACTTTGAGACACTTGCTCGGCGGAGCGAACGCCGACGGCCCCAACGGCCTGAACCCTCCGAACGGCAGACGATGATCCAGAGGGTGCAAAAATTGCGGCGGCAAGTGGAGCATGTGATGGAGACCGTAGCCGAGGGATGCTGCTGTGCTGAACGGCACTTGGAGGTCCTTCGAATCAGTCACCTGGGCAGCAGAATATCGCATGTTACCGGCGATTAGATCACTCAGATTAGGGCCACCAAGCCCAACAGTCGGTTAGTATCATTTATACCCTAGCGCTTGGCGTTACAGCAACCCGCCAACCCGAGTTAAGGGATGCAGTGATTAGAAAGCGGTCTTAGTGCGATAATGTCAGTACAAGAACAACATTTTTACCAACGTGCCATTTTTCTGATTAGAATGACACCAAACACCATACAATTTGCATCACATTTACTCGTTCAATCCTCGATATTGCGGGACCTCGATTATCCGAACTAATTGGTGGACTGTTTGGATTATAGAACGGTTGTTTGATTAAATCATTACTTACAGCAAGGGACGTATTTCTCTTTATTCTTATCACTTCCAGACTTCGTGTTAAACATTGTTTTTTTGTAATTTGGAGCCAACGACAAAATAGTAGAGTTTACGAGAACAATATTTTTCTTACTAAAATGACATCAAACAAAATACAATTTGGACCACATTTACTCGTTTAATCCTCGATATTGCGGGACCTCGATTATCCGAACTAATTAGTGGCCTGTTTGGATAATAGAACGGTTGTTTGATTAAATCATTATTTATAGCACGGGACGCATTTCTCTTTATTCTTATCACTTCCAGACTTTGTGTTAAACATTGTTTTTTGTAATTTGGAGCCAACAACAAAATACTAGAGTTTACAAGAACAATATTTTTTCTCATTAAAATGACTCCAAACACCATACAATTTGGACCACATTTACCCGTTTAATCCTCGATATTGCGGGACCTCGATTATCCGAACTAATTAGTGGCCTGTTTGGATTATAGAACGGTTGTTTTATTAAATCATTATTTGTAGCAAGGGACGTATTTCTCTTTATTCTTATCACTTCCAGACTTTGTGTTAAACATTGTTTTTTTGTAATTTGGAGCCAACGACAAAATAGTAGAGTTTACGAGAACAATATTTTTCTTACTAAAATGACATCAAACAAAATACAATTTGGACCACATTTACTCGTTTAATCCTCAATATTGCGGGACCTCGATTATCCGACCTAATTAGTGGCCTGTTTGGATAATAGAACGGTTGTTTGATTAAATCATTATTTATAGCACGGGACGTATTTCTCTTTATTCTTATCACTTTCAGACTTCGTGTTAAACATTGTTTTTTTTTTTGTAATTTGGAGCCAACGACAAAATAGTAAAGTTCACAAGTGCGAGATTAGAGCAGTTAACCAGGACTATGAACGGCACGGTACCGTGCTAATTATTATAGTTTTTCTTATTTACATGAATTAGCGGGGACTGCCATGATCACGGCAGCTTACACTGGCGTGACACTCTGCCGTTATTGAATAAACACTATTAACTGGGTCAGGTTTCGACTGTTTGTAATCGGAGATTACCGGCTAATTTCTTTAGCTTGAATGTCTACGAACGGCGACCGTTGACGCGATTCTGCGTCAATTTATAGATACGCGGCACGAGCAACGATGACGTGTATTTTACATTTATGTACTAGGATTTTATCGCTCGGTTCTACGTTTGCCGAGAATAAATTTGATTTTTATGCCAAATTGTGTTACTGTTTTTATTTATTTATTCGTTTTTTTTTTTTTTTTTGAAGCTTGTTTGCGTTCGATGAATTTCAAGAGGTTGCTCAGTTTTAATATTTCCATGTTGATAAATTTTTAATTTTTTTTATTTCGCATCTGTAACGCCGAAAATTTGTTTCAATTTTAAACAACAAGTGGTCGCAAACATGATATTATAAAGCAATATCCTTTTTTTTTTTTCGCTACCGTTTTAATGCCCAGCGCCCTGCGGCACACACGGCGCTATTGATTTTCTTCTTTTATTTTTTTCGTTATATAGGTCCGTAACGGAATATTTTCAATGGAACATTTGTTTACTTAGGAGGACACGCTTTGTTTTAAATGATAACATGCGCCAAAATTTTTAAGCGGCCCGCGGATTCGTTTCGATCGTTTAGGCGCGGTTTTCCTGTTCTCCGCGACCCTAACTTCGGTTTGGAGAACGATCGATCTGATCTTCGTAATGTCATTATTCATTTGTTAAAAACCGCATCGCTTGTTTTCCCATGACATCACATCGGTACAAATTGTTCAAACTATTCGTCAATTTTCCCGAAAAGAAAGTGTTACAAACGAGAAGTTTGTTTCGCGTGTGTTTTACCAAATGAATGAATAGTTATAAAAAATCATGTATACGCACGTACAAATTACACTTACATATCGTTCACATTTATATATTAATTTTCACCTGAAAGAATCATGTGTGCGTACATTTTGTTCGAGAATCTTTACTATTTACAATTATGTATACTCGATCGCTGACACTGCACTCGTAATTTTCGCTTAAAGAGAAACACATATTAACGAAGGGGGGGGCAGATTAATTAATTGGTAACAAGTAAGGCTCGGCATGTTAAGACGTTACCTTTTAATTTGATACTCCACAGTTAGAGCGCCGTAACGTGCCTAATTAAGACTCGGGAAACTTATTTAGCAATAAAACGACGTTGTACATTCGCAACATTTACATCCATCAAGAGATTAACATAAATTCTTTCGCACTTACCTAGGGCACGATGCTGAACCGTCGAAAGCGTTCGAGCATTGTCATTGATAGAAGGAGAAATAATTAAATTCACGAGCTCGCGTCTACGTAACATGCGCATAGAGCCGATTAACGCGCGCGTATTAATTACGATGAATGCTAATTTCGCGGTGGCAAAATTGTTCATTTGCTCCCCTCCCCTCCCCTGCGGCCGCGTACTATAAAAAGCAACGGGACGCATTAAACGCTCGAAGAATGTCGACGCTGTCCGATGCTGTCTATTACACCAGGCGAGGATGACATTTAGCGGTAGCCTGATATTTCGTTTATTATAAACGTTACAAAACCGAAACTCGTTGATTTCCATCGAAGCATTCACTATGCCAGCTTAATAGACTCGTCAATCACTCCGGATAGAATGATACAACTGACGGGGGGGAAAGCTTCACCGTTTTGACGGATTATTATAACACAGTGGTTTCACGTTATTAACAGTATAATGCCATATTGCTTTGGTATTATACGCTATTTCAATGTGCCCCAATGCATAGGAATACCCGTATGCTGCAAATGAGATATCCGGTTATATAATATGATAAGTTTTACCCGCGAATTTTGTCCGATGTTTCGGGGAACATGAAATATCGAATTTTCATCGAATCAGCACTATCGCTATCGCGCTGATTAAACAACCACGAAAGAAAAATTCTCCGCATTATTTACCAAGACATGATCGTATATAATTCCTGCTGTTTTAATACCGTGTAGATCAGACCAACGGGCAAAGCCAGATTAGGGGTGGGAGCACGGATTCAGGGGAAAAGGTTACCCCCACTCTCTCTGCCAGTAACTCTGCGTCACGTGACCGGCCGCGTGGGGAATAGCGCGGTAGGAGGGGAAGTTAGAGTGGGGGAACAAGTCCTGATCCGGCGACACTGCGACGCTAAACGACTTATGGGAGTGGGGGAAGGTTATAGCAAAGCCGTAGCTGGCCCACGGTGCTGTGACAACGCGTGTGACGAACACATGCAACGTTGCCCCCAGGAGGCGTGGCCTCGTGCCCGCCCACTGTATATGTTGATAAACACTTTCAGGCTACGATTAGGTATACTTTTCTCTTCTTCAAATTTCACCCCTAACCGTGCGGAAGTATGTCAAGTTTACTTCCCACCAAGCTATTTTTCATACGAAGAGAAATTGTGGACTCAGCGTTTTTGTATCGAGTATAGAAAGGAAAATATTTATATTTTATTGTATTTTTGCCGCCATATACGCGGCCTTGGTCCCTTAAGGGATCGATCATATTATTGGCGATTCGAAGAAATTATTTTATCTTTCATGAAAGGTTTTCTTCTCGTTTTTATTTTCGCAGTTCGCTAATTACCCATTTTCGTGGAAAACTACGTTTGAAGGAGAAATGAAGCTGCTAGGGATCATAATTAATTTTATGGCCAGCAAAAATATCTGTCGTTCGAAGGTCACTGTTCGAACAGGTGAAAAAATCCGCGACACTGCCATGGTTCATATCATTGCAAACCGTGAAATCCTCGATAAAAGATTCACTGTGTACTCCAAATAGAAATGGGAGCGTTCCAACTTCGAAAATAGTTAATATTCGAACAATGCTTACGCACTATGGGATCAATATTCATTCGCATAGCTGTCCAGCCACGCGTCAAATCCACGTAACGTCATTTTAATGTGCGCTTTCTCCAAAATTTTTCAAATTCACTGTAACCATGAATCTCTTTCCGAGTCGTTAGTTAATTCCGGTATTTCTCGAGAAATTTAAATTTAGGAAAATTCTTATGAATCTTATTTATTTTACAATATATAAATTCTTAAATTCTCTTAAATTCTTTTTTAAAACTTTAAAGAAACTGAATACTGAATTGAGTAACGAGTTTCTTGTTGTTATTAAAGGAGAAATATCTAAAAGAAGAGACAAGATTGTTGCATCCCTTATGAAATATCTGCATAATCCAGAATCTCTGCAAAAAGATTCAGAAGATAAACTTTTTTATTTAACATCCAAGGCAGGTATGTATAAAATGGCAAAACATATTCTAAGCAGACATTTTAGAAAATATAACAACGATTCTTATGAAAATAGTTAAAAAACTTTCAGATTCTCAGAATGAGGAACTATCACTGGAAAAACAGTTAGAATTAGAAATTGCAGATAGCCTTCAAGAATTTAGTGGCAGAAGAAAATAAATTTCGGGCTCTGACAAAGGAATTCCAAATTTTTGAGTCCACTCTAAAAAAGTATACGATAAAGCCAATATCCACACAAAATGAAAGAAATTTTTCTACGGCTACAGATTTTGTTACAAAAACAGGAAGTAGACTAATGTAGACTGTCTGATTCTACATTAGACGCATTATGCTTCGTAAGAAGTCATTCCAAAACAAAAGCGTGACGTTTCGCTTTATAAAAGTTCGGCAAAAGTTTCCCAATATTTTTTTATTCCATTAAAAATTCTCGAGGATTCTCGAGAAATGAGACTACATTTCTCGAAAAATTTTGAGAAATCAGGAACACCGGTTTTCACGGGCGTCGAGCACGCGCGACGGTATCGGTATTAATTCGTCGAATTATTGAAAAATTGTTGCAGCGCCGCGCTTAAAAATTTCACCGTTCGATGCAGTTTTAAACGGAAAACGAGCACCGGGCCGGGGAGAGGAAAAAAAAAGGGATCGCCGACGGAAATGTGCCTGGCGATAGGTTCCCGAATTTCCGAATAAACATTTCATCGAATCGATAATGATGTAGCGGGACGAGTTGTACGGGAATTAGTACGGCACGATTAGTTTATTATTCTTTTATGCCAGGAAATGAGCTTCTCGTTTGCAGGCCCACTACCCCCGCGCCCCCGCCGGTCCACCCCCGCCTTTCTGGCTCGGTTCAATCAGTGATTTATTAGGTATTCATTATTATTTTAATTACAACCGACCGGCCACCGTTCACCGACTATATTTTTCTTTTTTTTTTACGCCGTCCGACGGCCCGGTTTTGTCGACTGCGCTTTTTGCATATTCACAAATATTTTTTTTAATTCGCCGATACCTCCCCTCCCTCTCGCTGCCTCTTTGTGCCCGCGGATCATTGTCGTGCATCGAATAAAACGGCCGCGCAAATCTGGTTGTTCCGCCGCGATTAATTTCGAAACGGAATTATCTCATTTTTTAGCGTTACCAAAGTTTGATGCACTGCCGCGCGTTTTATTGTCCGGCTCGAATCGATTCGCGCGTACGTGTCTTGAAAGACACCGAGGCTTTTGTGCTTTTTATTCCGCGCACTCATTGTAATTGGTTTCCATAATACCATCATATCGGTCCGCGACGTGTGTTCAAACGAACTCGTTAATGAACACTTTAAAAATCCACACGCCCGGCACGCATTCGAATCGAACGGTCTCGTCCCGGCTTTCAACCCTCCGTGTGCCGTGCCCGAGTCACTCGTGACCCGTCGCGGCAGCGGTGGGGACGAGCCCCGGCGACACGCGCAATTTTATCTCGATATAAGACAAGAGCCGCTTCCAAGCTGTCGCCTTATGTCGAAAGAGAACGAAATACAGTGAATTCTCGATATATGTCACCAACACGGGTCTTGCCAACGTCGTGTATCGCGAAGGACCCCGCGGTGGTGGGGATAATTTCGCGACGGTTATCAACCAGCCCCTGGCGACATATACCGAGAAATCACTGTATCGGGTCAGAAATGACTCCGACATAGGACTCGCAGGAATCCGAGGGTTGAATGGGAACTGTCGCTTGGACGCTTATGCGAACACCGTCGAAATAATTGTTTATTGTTACTGTAGAACGCAGTTTTATTTGTTAAGTTGCTTTCGATGTTGTACGTTTTAGTTTTGGTGTGAGCCAATTGTTCCAGTGAATTTTTTAAATATTTATTATCGTTCGGTTATTTTTCCCCTATGTTCTCGTTCAATCATGAACGGGATGTTTTTTAAGGATTTATTTTACGGATATTTCTGTCAAACAATTGACCAAGAGACACGGCGGAATTGTTGCCGCAAAAGTTAAACGAGATCGTACACGTGCAGATTCGGTTTTAGACGACTGTGTTTCTCTCGCTTTGTTCTTCCCCCTCGTCCAATGTATTCGATATGGTTGTTCGCGGCCCGAGTTCGGTTTTTGTGTCCGTCGAAACGGGTCCGAACCATGTTCAAATTGATCGACAGAAGATTAGAATAGCGAAGCTTGAAGTTCGTCGAAAGAATCCGAGAAATTCAGAAAAATCGCGAAAAAGTTTAGGATGAACAGTTGTAGGAATTACGAAAAATCTTGTGGAAAAAATTATGGAGAAATTCGAGCGTTTCAAACATCCCGTCCTCTTTTTGAAATCAAACCGTCCGATACTGACAATTTCGACAATTTTTCACTGCAACGAGTTTTGTTGCTACAAACGTACTTTCACTTGTTCCATTAAGAACAAATACGACAGACAGGCTTGGGATCAATTTTAGCATTCTTGTGTCAACTGTATTTTTGTAACCGACGCAGACAATTTTTATTTAGCAAAAGCACCCGCAGTCCAACAGAATTTAAAAACCTTGGTTCGGAAATTTATTGTCAATTTATTAAGATTATTAGGAAAGAAACTTCAACGCACCTACTATAATTCGGACAGCGTAACTTCTTTGATCGGTGAGAATGAAAACAGCAGAGAGACTTAAAGAATTAACAAAAAATGATCGATCGTCGTCAATTCGTTAATATTACCACAGAGGGAGGACACTTGAACGTGGCGATTGTTCCTCGAAATCAGCGCAGAGAATTTTAATTCTACAGAAAGGTCCGGCAACAACAATTACAACGGTCTGAATAACTTTCGCAGTCGCGTGCAATACTTACGTAGCCCCGTGTCGGTGAAAATGATTTTTGTCCCGTCATTTTCTTTTTCCTTCTCTTTTTTTTTTTTCTCTCTCTCCTCCCGAAGAGTTGCTATTGTGACCATGCGTATATCTACACGTGCATTTGTCTACTACGCTACTTGTCCCGTCCGTACACGTATGTATGTACGCGGGTTCGCCCACATGCAACAAAATCCCTATTCAGAGCATGCATTAATTATCAGTGGCCGTGCATAAAGCAACAAGCGGCCGAAGCGATTGCATCTGTTGTTGGCCCATTGGAATGGACATTTTTCGAAGCATAAAGATTGGGCGGCGGCGGCGGCGGCGGCTCCCTTTTATTATTCACTACGATAGTGCGCTAAAACGAATTCGCAATAAACTGCGAGAAACATAAAGACCAGCGCTGCGCGAGGCGGCTTTCATTAAACGTAACACTGATTAAAACCGCTTTTGATATTCTACCGGAGAATTTTCTCATCGTGATTTTTTGGACAATGATCGGCCTCTGCTCGCCGATGTTCTCTGGAAAACGAGCGACCGATGTTTCGCGAATTACAGGCCAGCCCCCCCTGCCCCCTCGCATAGCGTCCGAATCGCTCACGATCGCGATAATGTTCCACCGATAAACGTTTTATAAACAAATTCCTTTATTTCCGTCGGACAGTGTCGATTCCAAAGAAACTCGCGCTCGGCAAAAGCCTCTTCACGCGTAGCGCCCTCGCGGACAACAGTGTTCACTCTATATATGTCACAAATACCTAGCCGATAAACGTCACAGAACTATCCCCACTCATTTTCTACGTTTCACTGCCCAGTCGTTTTCTCCGTTCAGCGTGCATCAGAGAATAGTATCTCCTGTTCGATGTTTGTCACTGACTAGACCCGTGTTTTGGACATGTATCGAGTAAACGCTGTATTTGCTTGACTGTGATTGGTGTGAACTGTGTCGCGATTCGATAATCGTATTGACAAAAATTTTCGAACGGTTTCGAAGTTACAATTTCAGTTGAAACAGACACTAAAAAAAAAGGTTGAATAATTACTGATTTAGGATGGTTCATAGAGATGTCAATAGTTGAGGTAAAAGCTTCAAGCTTATTTACACAATATGACAGACCAATATGGTTGCATAATATGGTTGTTAAATAATTACTGATTTAAGACATCCCATGGAGATGTCAATAGTTGAGGTGAAAGCTTCAAGCTTATTTACACAATATAACTGACCAATATGGTTGCATAATATGGTTGTTAAATAATTACTGATTTAAGACATCCCATGGAGATGTCAATAGTTGAGGTAAAGGTAAAAGCTTCAAACTTATTTACACAATATGGTTGACGAATATGGTTGCACAATATGGTTGTAAAATAATTACTGATTTAAGACATCCCATGGAGATGTCAATAGTTGAGGTAAAGGTAAAAGCTTCAAGCTTATTTGCACAATATGGTTGTAAAATAATTACTGATTTAAAACATCCCATGAAGATGTCAATAGTTGAGGTAAAGGTAAAAGCTTCAAGCTTATTTACACAATATGGTTGCACAATATGGTTGTAAAATAATTACTGATTTAAGACATCCCATAGAGATGTCGATAGTTCAGGTAAAGATAAAAGCTTCAAGCTTATTAACACAATATGGTTGTAAAATAATTACTAATTTAAGACATCCCACAGAGATGTCGATAGTTGAGGTAAAGATAAAAGCTTCAAGCTTATTAACACAATATGGTTGTAAAATAATTACTAATTTAAGACATCCCACAGAGATGTCGATAGTTGAAGTGAATGTAAAAGCTTCAAACTTATTTACACAATATGGTTGACCAATATGCTTGCACAATATGGTTGTAAAATAATTACCGATTTAAGACATCCCACAGAGATGTCGATAGTCGAGGTAAAGGTAAAAGCTTCAAGCTTATTTGCACAATATGGTTGCCCATACGAACATCTTTCACGTACCGAGCAAACAAACTGAATCTCATGGGATATAACAAACTTGTTTTTAAATGTTACAGTAGAGTCTGCGGCTTATCGACACCGGTTATGTGAACGTTCTATTATGTGAACACTGTATTTCTTAACCCTCGGACTAGGCCTGTGCCGGAGTCATTTCTGACCCCGTATTTCGTTTTCTTTCGATACAAGGCGATGGCTCGGGACCCGGGTCTCGGTAGGAAGAAATGTTTCGTTTTGGATTATTTAATAAATAGTCTTTTAAATAATCGTTCTTGATATTTAATAAATTACTAAACACTTCACTACTGTACAAGTAAATTGCACTATTCTCGTATGTATAACTTGAAAAAATATATATACAAGGGCAACATTCTACGTATGAAGAAATATTTCGTCTTAAAGTCAAAACAGCTTCGTTTTTAAAGGGTGAAATTTGTTTGTATTCAATAAATTACTAAACACTTCACTACTGTACAAGTAAATTGCACCATTTTCGTATGAACAATATGGAAAAATATATATACAAGAGCAACATTCTACGTATGAAGAAATATTTCGTCTTGGAGTCAAAATACCTTCGATTTTAAAGGGTGAAATTTGTTTGTATTCAATAAATTACTAAACACTTCACTACTGTACAAGTAAATTGCACCATTTTCGTATGAACAATATGAAAAAATATATATACAAGAGCAACATTCTACGTATGAAGAAATATTTCGTCTTAGAGTCAAAACAGCTTCGTGTTGCAAAGGGTTAACTTCGCCACGAGCGCACAAAGTCAGCGACACAGTCGCTCTTAACGATGCGAATTCTGAAAACTCTTTGTTTGAGGTTGTTAGGTGTAACACGTAATCAAGAAACGGGACCGGTGGATCAGGCGATCGCGAGGAAAGGAGATCAAGCCGATCGTCGGCGCGGCATGGTCCTGTTGCAGAAATATTATTTTCAGGCAGATTGGCGTGCGAAAGCGGGCGGCGAGAAGGCACAAGCAAACACACACGCATACACACGCGTACATACACGCACACACAGGCCGAAGCGTTACAGGTAAGGATAATAGGACACTAACTTGTGGATTGAAGGGTCTTTGCATTCTCAGAGCCTCCGGCAGCCCCCCGGACTGTGAAAACACAACCAGAGACGGCGGCGGTAGATGATTTGGCACGTACGCAGAATTATCCATCTAGAACAGACACCGTCGTGTTCCATTTCTCAATCAATCGCCGATAACGATCTATCGCCGACCCGAAATTAACCGAATCGTCCAAAGAGAGAGAAGAGAAAAATCGTGTTTCGTCGCGATTTGTCACGGTTTTCCGGAGAAACGAAATAACCGAAGAAAAGCCATTCGCCCAGTGTAAAGATATCCGCGCGCGTGTAAGTTGAGGAACTGCTCCGACTCGGACGGAGATCGAACGCGAAAATACTGTTTGTATCGAATCGAATGTCTAGATATGATTTCTGTGCATTGGTCGGAAACACGAGACTCTCTCGCGCCGCTTTTTTTTTTTTATGTTATCGGTCTCTTTAACACCAGGTTCGCGGAGCGCTAAAAGCGAATATTCCACATTACTTTATAAAAATAAGAAGAAGAATCCGTCTATTGAAGTTAGCCATTTTTTGGATAATATAAAGAAAGAAATTTATCGAGTAATTCCACGCAGGTGGGGATCTTCACGAGCTCGATAATCGTGAATCGAAAATATTGGAATCCGTCATTTTGACGCGTCCCGTAAATCTAGCGTTAAAAGCGGGTTTCCAATGTGCCGCTCGAGATTTCGCGTGATTTTTCACGGCGGCGCCACGGCGAATAAATAAATTTGTTCGACGGCTTTGTTGCTGCGGAGAGCCCTCGCGGCGATCGCCAGACAAGAAATCGCGGATTCTGGTGTTGAAACTATAGGGCAGAACGAATCGCTCGTTATGGTGCCAGGCTGCGCTCGTTATCGTGTAAAATATTCTTCTGGAATGTTTAAATGTTTGCCACGATCTTTTATTATCCTTGTTATCGCGATCGAGTGGAGAATTAGATCTATCCGGACGATTTTATCCTCGGATATTTTTCTTTGTACCGTAGAAATCATTGTTCCCGGGAAATTAATTGCGAACGTTATGAGTATTACACGAACGTGTGTATTATACGAACGCATGAATGTTTGGGCAATTAAGAAAAATTGTGAAACAACGCGGACATTGCATTTACTCTATTACAGATACATGTACATAGATATTTGTGTTGTATCACAATTTTTTTACCATATATTTTGCGTACGGTAGATTGTTTAACAGCTCTTTGTAGATTTATGTACACATAATAGAATGAATGTAATAACTCTCTGTTGTACAGTTCGATGGATATGTAATAGAGTTAATCAATTTTCTGAAAACAACGATCTCCAATTGCGTAAAATACTATTTCAATATATTTTGATGTTGCACGGATTTTTAACCAGCGATTATTTCTGCCATGATAAAACGGAAATCGACTCTATCTTGGTTATTGCAAAAGTTGACTGAACAAAAGATTGCAGCAATGCAGCAAACAATTCTACACGAGTGATCGAAAGTACAGGCACGATTATCCGCCATTTCGTAATTGAATTTCTATGAAATTTATTTCTATAAATCTCGTTCTACGAGACACTCGATTCGATAATAAACAGTATTCATTTTGTGTTGTCGCAAGTGTGTTGTGTGCAGTGTGATGTGTTAACAATTGCCCGTGCTTCGTACAATTCCTCGGCTCGTTTTACAAGAAAGATTTTATACATTTAAACAATCTGACGCAGCTAACCCGAGCTAATACAAAATCTGATAAAAATGATTAACAATTTAGTACCACTGCCTCCGGTAAAACATGTTCGATCAATCGTGCTGACTCAGCAACGGTAAAGACTATTGTTACACTTTCTCCGGCAGCAAGAGAGGCGAGCAAACTGACATTACTCGCAAATCATTTTGTACTCGCTGTTAAATTTATTATCGGGAAAATACAAAACGGATGCCAGCAAGTTTCGAGAAAATCCGGTTTTCTAATAACGTCAAGATCCAATTTTTCTTTCTACAATTTGGTTTCTTTTTCTTTTTTTATTATTATTATTTCTGTCTCTTTGAAAATCGACGGTATGACCCTCCGCTGTAGTCATGCTGATTCATCGCCTCGAACTCTGAATCAGTGCTGGTAGAAACTGAAGACCGTACAGCCCGTTGCGCAATCATTACAAATTATACAGCACGTTTGATCGACTAGTTGTAAATCATTCCGTAACGTCATTTCGAACCTTTCAAAACCGAAATTGTAAACTAAAAATTTCGTCATCTCTGAATTATGCATAGACTGCGGACTTTATGCGTTTACGATCAAAGCGGACAGATACCGAACGGTATCAGAAGAATCGACATTGTTTATTAAGAATTTATTCAATTCAGTTTATTAAATTATTAAGAAACACGCCACGGAACTGCAGCGGACAATTCTTATTTCGCGCAAAGATCCGCAGCCTGATTATGCAGCCTGATTGCAAATTATTTCCTAAATTGTTCCAAACAATTATTCACTGTAGCATTAATGGAAACACTGTTTGAAATGCATTTTCGTACGCAGATAAAATCCTCTGTACAAGATAACTATGAGTGTCGCATTCTAAAGTGAACAAAATTTCATAAATTTCATAAATCACTAAACAATATTCGCATAATTACTCCTAATAAATCCCGCAAAAACTATTGCCGAATCATGTACAACAGACGTTTTGATACAGATCTTGAATAGAATTTGATTAACAAAACAAAAACAACCGGTATTATAAACGTAGAATAATTTAGAACATTTAAGAGCAACGCAAGCACGATTACTTCGATCAACAGTTCCAATTCGGACGTAACGAAATAGATAATTGCAGATATTCTTGATTTGCAGAACCGAGACAAAATTTTACACATTATTATACTCGAGCAAAAGTATTTCGATCACAGTTTCCAATACTTTTCGTTTTCTTTCTTTTCGGTTCTGCTCTTTTGGAGCGCCTGCAAATAGGCAATTCGACAAAACAAAAAGACCTAACGCCGTGAACGCAGAATAATTTGGAACATTTCAGGACAATTCGAGCGCGATGTAGTCAACGGCTCGATCGACGAATGACTTCGATTTCTGTTCCTTCTTGTGTTTCAACGAGAGCTATCGAATTTGATCCACGGGCAACTGCATCGATCGTGGTGTCGTATCGACCGTCTCTTCCGTCGAGGAGCGCGGGGAAAAGACAAAAATAACAATATAAAAAGCGCGCGCGCGCGACGCGCTAATTTCCGTCGCGAAAAACTCGAGGAATCGAGAGACAGAGAGACAGAGACAGAGAGAAGAAAAAATCGTCGTGGGTGTTCAGATCCGTGTATCGAATATCCAAAAATCGGTAGCTCGTCTCGCCGACTCTGTATCGTCGACGGAATTTAATTGCCGGCGCGCGCGTTCTGTTGCACGATAATGGTGCGCGACGATGAATTTTACCGTATAAATGTACCAAACCGAAATTCGAGAAAGTACTCGGAATCGGCCTGTTCCGCAATTACCTTACAGATATGAAATTAGTATTTTAGCCTGCGTTACCGAATATCGAATTTTCTTTCCCGCTCGCCGCGTTCCCGGCAATTTTTCAACAAGCAATAACGGACACAGAAAACAACTGAATTTAGCGCCCTCGATAATTCATCACAATATTACTCGAAAATTCACGAATCCAATTGCTTACGAAATTAAAAATTCGCTTATGCTCCTGCTGGGAAGGCCAAACAATATTTTTTTAATTCGTTCATTACACAATCTCTGGTATAGATTCAGAGGTCCAATCACTGTGCTCCTATATTAAATGTACCTATTTTTTAAGCGTAATGGATACCAAAAAGAGATATATATTAATTTTGACGGGAAATGTAATATCTCTTTCTTAATATTCGCTATGCTTTAAAAATAAGTGTAAGTAAATAAGTGCAATTAATACAGGCCCAGTAATTGTGTCCCTTATTCTATATAAGAGTGTTTCTTTTAATGCAAAGATCAATTGGGAGTACAAATTAATTCCGAGCCCTAATAATTAATCATTTGAACCCTGTCTTGAACACTGCTAAAAACATTGGCCATTGCCGCAAGGGGTAGTCTACGAAACCCTTAATAAAGTAAACAAAAAATTAATTTCCAAGCAACTGTACGCCTAGTAACCGATTTAATAATGCCACCTATCCGAGACAATTTTTTCCCAAAACGTCTTGCGCTAAATAAACTTTGTGGAACGGTGAACCGTAAACAAGAACTTCGATTCAAGGCAATCAATTCGGAAACTCTGATCACCGTCGAATGAATAAACGCGACCACCCAGCGAACAGTCGTAAAGCAATCGCATTAAATTGTTTAAACACTTTCGACGAGGAACGGAACGCGTGACAGCGCTGAACACCCGCAACGCAACGACGCAACAGGCTAACGTAATTTCGATCGTTGTTTCGAAACGCGTCGGGACGCGTTGCGCGCGATTATTACGTGTGGTAGAACACGCCGATCGGAAGAGGAGTCCGGTGTACGTGTCCGTAAGTGTAAGTATGAAAATAGAAAAGAAAACAAGAACCAAGTAAAGAAATTGCATGTGTACAAATATCACCATATATCGCGCGTACATTTTCCTGGTCACCGAAGAAGTCACTGCACGAAATACGACCGTCTGAAAACATTCACTCTATTCCCATGGATCTCATGGTCCTTATCCGTCTCTTAGGGAACGTGTCCTTATCACCAGCCGGTTTGCACACTAATAACCGCATAAATCGATTGTCGGTGCGACGTCGCGAGCAAAATTCCCGGATTCGAAAAGAGCGCGTCACGCGACGGAGCAAAAACCTAACCTCACCGCGGCGGCGGCGGCGGCGGCGGCGACGGCGGCCTGTCACGCGGTCCGACAGCCGCGTGAAATCACGAAAACAGCGACAAACCGTCGAACCGTCTTGACAGTCGTGTCGGAATGTTTATTGTTCGTTCGACGTCGACGTGCAGTTTCGCAGAACCGACCGGCGGTTTATTGGGTAGTAGGCGAACGTGGCGCGACGAATTCAAATTCAAACCGAGGACGCGGGCCCGCCACAACGGGCGATCGGTGTGACCTAACCTCTCGGCCGACTGCGGATACCCGAGACCGAGTACCTCAACTGGTGGCTCGGTTCACTCGGTACGGACGTCTGGTAATGCACTAAACGTGGTGAGCCAGGTACGAGAGAGGGGTCGGTGCGAAAGGAATGCGGCAAGCCTGTGCGAGCAACCTCGTGGACATGCGAGTGCAGACTGATTGGAGTATGAGGATACTTACCCACGAGTCGCGAGAACGGTGGCGGTGGTGGAGGCGAGGTAGAGGCGTGGAGAAACAAACCGGCGGCGGTGTGGCGTGCGCGCGTGTTTTCCGCCGCCATTACTGGCGCCACTGTAGCGGCCGTGCGGCAACGCGCACGCGCCGCATGCGCAGACCGACCGCGCGCAGCCGCCGATGCGGCGCACCGACGTTTAATCGGCCGTCGACAACCCAGCCAGAAGCATCTCGAGAACGCGACGCACCGGAGGACCAGTTTCGTTCCTTACTTTTAGCCTGGACGGCTCACGTCACGAAATCAAAGAACCTTCGATAGAAATGAGGTGATGCGATGAAATTAGTTTTAAATCGAAGCTCGAACTTTGTAGAATTTGGGACAATAGGGGGATTGTGGTACGAACGTTTTTTAACATTGAGAAAATTCGGTAAATGTGTAGAAGTTAAAGAAAATATTGCCGCTGTATTGCCGTGTGCCGCACTGTGGGCAATTTGGACGAAATCGGATTCGAAATCAGGGAACTTTTGATAGGAATGAGGTGGAGCGATGCAATTTTTTTTTAATTGAAGTTCATACTTTGTAGAATATGGACAAATAGGGAGATTGTGGTGCGAACCTTTTTTTAACCTTTAGAAAATTTGTTGAACGTGTAGAAATGCAAGAAAATATTGACACTGTATTGCCGCGTGCCGAACAGTGAGCAATTTAGACGGAGGAACTTTCGATAGGAATGAGATCGAGCGATAAAATTTTTTTTAAATTGAAGTTCATACTTTGTAGAATATGGACAAATAGGGAGATTGTGGTACGAACCTTTTTGTAACCTTCAGAAAATACATTTAACGTGTAGAAATGCAAGAAAATTGTGGTTTTACCGTTACCACGCGCGAAAAAATTTTTTTTTAACATACTATACATCATTCCCGATAGATTTTTTCACGCTGATTTGAAATCTGGCCCCAAAATTTGTCTACGACCTCTGGATTTTGCGAAAAATAGATTTTTGTGACAAAAACTAATGAAATCATTTTTTCGTTGAAATGATTGGAGCTTTAGAGCTTAGAGCTTTAATTTAAAAAAAATTGCATCGCTCTACCTCATTTCTATCGAAAGTTCCTTGATTTTGTCCAAATTACCCACTGTGCGGCTCTTCGTTATACTGTCAAGGGTTAACCCTTTGCACTCGAAGCTATTTTCACTCCAAAACGATACTTTTCTTCCGGCCTAGAATATTTCCCTTCTATATATATATATTTTTTTTTACATTATACATACGAAAATGGTGCAATTCACTCGTACAATTCTGAAATGTTTGGTAATTTAATAAATACAAACAAATTTAATAATGTTATCAATATTTTTAATAATGGTAAACCATTTTTTTGTGGTGACTTGCAGTCACCATTCGGTTGCTAAGGGTTAAAAATTTCATGACATTGTCAATATTAGAGTATACTACTTGAATTTTTTTGATAAGTTGGAACAATTGGTTCGTTTACATAACGTGAAAAAAATGTTTGATTAAAATTACAATTGATCGAAATGGCAGAGAAAGTACTAACAGTTGTATTCTTCTGCAACTTTTTTATGCGGGCTTATATTAAACATTTAAAAAGTACGTTTTGTACATCCGTATCGATTATACATATCCTGAATATTTCGTCTAAATCGGTCAACATTGCATCGAGCTACGAACGGTTAACCGTATAAACCCTTCACTTAGAGAAATTTGCTATTACGATTTATTTTACAACACGTAAATAATAATAATTTGTTGGAATCTTAAGCATTTCCAAATACGTAGCTTGAATAAATCTTCTTAGTGGTGTATGAATTATACGACATTTTATAATAGGATAGTTAATAGCGCGTATTCTATAATTAGCTAGAATTTAATTAGCTAGCCATTTTGGAACTAGTAAAATGGTAGTGTACCGTCCGTGAAATGATTATTTCATTATATTCCTGTAAATTCAAACTTACAAGAAAAAGTAGAGATTTTTATATAAAAGTTGCCAAAATCTTACTATATTTTTTTCTCACAATAAAAATAGTTGAAAGAAACAGTATATTAGTATAATGATTTTTAAGAATGTGCTGGTAAGACGCAATATGTGCAAGAATCATATGTTTCGTGAAATCTGCATTTAACGCCATTCATGATTGTGACAAAATGCTCAAAGTAGTAGAGGAACGTTATCTGCAGACAAAAGAATTTCGTGAATGACGGCGCTATCTAGCGGTGACGAAGAGTAACATTAAAACAGAAAAAGTTAAATATCTTGGCAATTAGTAGCTCAACTTTATTGATTTTGGTCTCAGACTGTTCCTCGTGTTCCTACGCATCGAAACCATATCGCATATTCTCATAATCATAACTAGTTACGGCTTTGAAAAATCATATCTCCACAGGAATAGAAACGTTATAACCATCTAGTGCTGGAACATCCGAATTAAATCACCCCTGTGAGGGTAATATACGTTGTGAAACTAGGATGAAGCCAAGGATTAAGAAAATATTCTAAAGGTACGACAATGTGTAAGGGAATCTCCTGCACCTATACTATGCCAAAATTTTTATTTATTGCTACCAAAGTATAAGACAGAGATTATTATCCTCGGTATAGTGCTGTCCCCTAGTCTAATTTTTAGTCTGGACGAGAACCTGCATCATCTTTTTAGCCTAGATCTATCATCTTTCCAAATAATGCCAGAGTGAATGCTACTTCTATGTTAAAAGAGGCTCTTCTATGTAGGATCTGATCCATCTTAAAAAATGATGCAGGTTCTGGTCCAGACTAAAAAGTTAATGAAGGTTCTGTTCCAGGCTAAAAAGTTGATGCAGGTTCTGTTCTAAGCTAAAAAGATAATGCAGGAAAAGTAGGGACTAAAACCCCGAGCGTGAGCACTCTCTTCCCTCTCTGGTTTCATATCGCACGATCTGAAATACCGACATCCAAAATACACTACTAGATGGCACTACCGTTGACGATAATTTACGTCGGTAGATAATTTTTTCTGTCGGTAACGTTTGTGTACCAGTTTGAACGTTTCGCCGCTACGATAAATGGCGCTAAATACAGACTTTATGAACCAAATAATTCTTGCCCATATTTGCATTGTGTCTTACGGTTGAAAATACAAACAATTTTTAAATGGATAATTAAATAGACAGCAATTAATTGTGTCTTATTGTTTCAATACGTTTCAGAAAATAATCTCGCCTGTGATAAAAATCATGCATCTGGTTTCGTAAAATATTTTTATAAAATTTTTGTCGTAAAGATGGTCTACCTTTATATTGCATACAACAATACACAAAATAACGATACAATTTAACAAATAATTACATTGTTCTTAGAAATCGAATTTAAAACTCAATATATAGAATGCCATGCTTATTTTACGTGTATTATGTACAGAACGCATAAAGCATATTTATATTTCATAATTAACAATAATCAAAATATACAATTAAGTTACTTTATGTAATTCTAGGTACAATATACATGTTGATTCTGTCTTAAAATTGATTATACATAGTACAAGATCTAATCACATTTACTTTCTTACAATTGTAAATTTCGAATTAAATAATAAAATACACTTTTCTGTGATTTTTTATTTTCTTCTTACATTACATATCACAAAAATTAATATTTGGAATATTATTTACGTACATGGAGACCAATGAATGTTTCGCGTGCTACTAATATTTGCTATTTGTTATACAAATATTGAACCACAAGATTGTATCGAAAAATTTGAGCCTACATAAACACATTATCCTAGTATTTACACAAAAACAATGAGTTTGCAAATAAATGTTAGAGCATTATCATTGTGTGCCTTAATTAGTCGTACTCCCGCCTAAGAATTTGAATTCATTGTCTTATACATTATTGTAAGTGTCGTATGTATAAGTTCTTGTACACAATTTGTCAAAATGCCTCGAAATGGACTGTTCGGTGATGTTTGTAAAAGTACAAATGTTATCAAACACGTACAAATTCGATTTCGTGTTGTACCTCCGGTATTTTCGTGGAAAAATAATTTATTAGAATAATTCGTATTATACAAAATATTTGGTATTTTTGTCGGTTATGCGAGTAACCTGAGCACCACTAATATCGCCAGGAACTTTGTGACGCATGTGCCTGTATACAGCTGTGCGTTATTCGCCAAATGTTTCCCTGGAAACAAACATTTTGTTAATAAAGGAAATTTTCTCAGGAAATTTGTTTCTTATCATTTTGTTTAGGTTGCGTATACTTTTCTATTGATCGTCGTAATGCCTGTAACATCGCTTTGACTTGTGAACTTAACTTAAATATGTAAGATATACATAAGAAAATTAATAATAAAGAGTGAAATATTACGAGTATTTAGAGCAATAAATCTATTAGATGGTACATTGAAGAAGTCGGAAAATACGTCACTTTTATATAAATGTAAATAAATTATTTCTATTGTAATGATAATCAAAAATCAATACTTTGACTACAGCATGTATTAAACTTGAAGAAACATGAACTACATGTTTAAATTGTATGGGGTTAGCATAGTCAAGAACATTCGACAGTTCCACAGGAACATTTGAGAATCCCATACGAACCCGTATGGACTTTCGATAAGATAATATTTTTTCCTAACGTTCAAAGGAAGTCCAACTCAGCTCTATCATTCGAGAACAGAAACTGTTGTGTAACTTTCTACAATCATTCGTGTACAGTCAGATTTATTACATTAACCATTCATCATGTGAATCGTTCAAAATCAATTCCGACATAAAGAAAATTAATAACATTTATGTTTAGTGCATTCGATTCGCAATCTTCAACATTTGCAATCTTTTGTAAAACAAAAATGGATGAAAACTATAGGGGGACATTTTGTACAAGTGTCTCTATAATATTAACTAGAAAACACAGATCTTTTCATATGATCATTTAACAATCGATTTTTCTTTTTCATTATACCTCAAAAAGTTTACGTTAAACACGATTGTACAACTGTACGATAAATCGTATCTTCCTTGAGCCATTTCAATGGCGATAACATTCAGTTCTAATAATATGGGCTTCATAGTCTAATCATTATAACACTATATGAAGATAGCATCATTAAAAAGGGTCCATTCAGAACCTTTCGAAATCTTTCCCACTTCTCAAGAGTCATCGATCAATGACCCGTGAAACAGCTGTACTCGATGACCGGAACTTCAAGATGACGCCATTCTATCCACCGCGGTGTGGACCCGTAATGCAATAAAAAAATATCCCTCCTATCTCGCTGTACACCATTTGAATAAATAAACAAAATCGAAAACGACTACTTTACGTCACCTTATAAAAATAATAAGATATTTATTCACCTTTTGCGTTTTATATCATATACAGTGGGTCCAAAAAGTGTTTAAACACTACAATTCCATATAGGCAATTTTTCGAGAATCGGAATTGTAATGTTCAAAAATTTTTTCGTTCGCTTTGCTTAGAACAATGTCACAGACTTTATTTTCCCGGCAATAATGGAAGTTGTCCAGTGATTTATGGACGGGAGTGTACATCGGCAACCAAGTATTTTCGTTAATTAGTGTACAGGCTTGAAAGGTGTAATTAGGAAAGTAATACTTACAGTAAGAAGCTAAATAGGAATGACAACAGCATTCCCGTAACCTCGCGTATTCAGCGCAGTCCCCAGCATGCACTTTACATTCTTCTGGTCCCACGCGACAAGTATGCTTGACGAAAGGGAATACCTCTAAAACAATAGACTGATAAATATACGAAACACGATCTCTTCTACTTTGCATGAGAAAAAATGTTGCGATCAATGAAAATTACAGAAACGTTAGAAATCTACCGGGTGCTTCGAAACGTTTCGCTGGTTTAACAATTAGCAATAATGATTATTTAGTTTAACGATACGTGTACTAGCTTCAGAGCAAATTGCAAAGGTTCTCTACTTTTCGCGGTAAGCGAATTAAAATTAGCACAACCGCGAGAGGCTACGCGCTCTAATCGATATAAATAAACCATTGTGGTTTGAAATTTGTTTTGAAACGAAATATGACGAATCCTCGTTTTACATATCGCCTCTACGGTCGATAAAACAATCGAACACGAAACGAAATATCGCGATAACTAACCGGTTTTGTACTTGGGTCGATTAACCAATGCATGGAACGTGTTGCCGAGGGTTTCCGGTTCTGCCTCGGTTCCGGCACCGTAACCGGCGACCATAAATTCGATTTATTTGCGGAGCTTCTCGTCCAAAGATAGCAATTTTATTTTCAAAATTATCACGTATTTGTAATTATAATTAGACCCCGTATTTCACGTATTTATAACAATAACAAATAGGGCATGACACGAAGTAATAAAAATACCAGGCGATTTTAATACAATACTTTCAGTAAACATCAATAAAAGGATTTTTAATTTTCTCACTGTGCAAAGAGTGGGAAAACATTTATTTCTATTTCTTAATTTTGCAACACTCGCTTCTCACGTAAAGCTTGTCTAAAGCTTATCTAAAAGGTTATCTAAAGTACAGTTATTCGAAGCTTTAAGACGTTCACGACAATTTGTGTAAGTGGGACAAATCGTATCTCTCTGCTTCATTTACAGATAACGATGATGGTTGTAAAGTAAAATGGAATGGCTTAATTACGGTTTCCTGTGACCAGATTAAGTATCCCACAACTCGTAAGAACAAATGGCTGCGAACTGTGCCAATGGAGACAAGAAAAATGTACTCTACTCACTAAACTAAAATGTACCGTACTAAACTGTACTATACTATACTATGCTGTACTGTACCGTACTGTTCCGTACTGTACTATACAATACTAGACTATACTATACTATACTGCACTGTACTGTACTGTACTGTACTGTACTGTACTGTACTATACTATGCTATACTATACTATACTGTACTGTACTCTACTGTACTATACTATACTATACTATATTACACTATATTGTAGTGTGCTGTACTGTACTGTGCTGTACTATATTATACCATATTACTGTACTGTATTCTACTATACTATACGATTTCACCAATTTTCTCTACTTTCTATTTTGTGGGGGTTAACCGATTCGTCAAGTGCTATAGTTTCTGCGAAGAAAACGATCGGCATCGATTTGAACGGCGCCGCCCAACTGTTTAATCGTTCCGGTCGAATAGAAAAGTGCAAGGCAGAATGCGCGATTCGTATGACTGATCGAAACGAACTCACGTATTCGATACGTGCCGCGTGGTGCGTGCAGCAACGCAATTTTATTGCTACTGTCATTGTTACTGCGATTCGCGTCTCCACTTGACGTGCGTTAACAGTGAATATTCTGTTGTGCATATCGAAATGTTACATAATCCTACGGATTCGTCCGGATATTCTTGATGTTACAATTGCTGTGCTTGAACGGTACAAGACAAATGAAAAAGTAACGGTTCGTGCGACCAGTATACCCTAAACTTTCGTTTACTTGTGCGGACGAATCTTTGCGGAGTAATCGCAAAAGTAAACGCGGCGAAATAGAAATTATTTCGTTAGAAATAATTAATAAAACCTATGTTGAAATTTTACAATGGCTTGCGAGAAAAGTGAGAAATATTTACGCAATCAGAGGAACATTATGCTTGATACATTATCGTCCAAAAGGCTGGGTTCGCCATTCTATAATTTTCTACAAATATTACGAATCCGCGATAGCACATGATCGTCATCAGGCAATTTATCGCAACGATATACACGAGACATTTGCATACATTTTCGTGTCACTATCAGACTCGTTGAATGGTTATCGCATACTTGAAAATATGTAGTATGTGAATATTTTTAGGTTGTCGTTTCGGTCGACGTAATCCCGCGTGACATTCATTCTGCTTTTTGTACTTGAATTTTTGTATTCACACCGTCACCATTATGTGTTGTTTAAAAATGTTTTCATATCATAACAGAGCTGGGTAAAATATTTTGTCAAATAACAAATAATGAAGAATAAATTATTTGTAGAAAAAATACCCCACTTGAAATGCTGCTTTATCGAAACTACAGGGTAAGGATTGCTCGATACAAGACGCGAGGATGATCGATAAACCGTTGACAAAATATGACAGCGTCGCTAACGCACAATTACAATTCAGTGACTAACATTTTCAGTGGATGATTGCACACGGTAATCGCTGAAAGCAATATGCACGAATGCGCGATTAGTCACGGTCTAAAATCGCATGATTTGTCGATGAAATATTACTTCGTGGTCGGTTCTACGAAGCAAGGTCGCGCGGAGACATGCCGATCAGAAATTTAAGCAAATAAATTTAGGGGCCGACGACCGATAGTCATGCTAACAGTCCGGAGGAAGGACGCCTGGAATACGAAGTAGCCCCGTTAGCAGACACGCCATTGTGTTCGTGTTAGTCACCCGGTATAACGATCCTGGTTGACATTAACATGCGCACGAGAAACAAGGATGGTTTCTTGCTGCCAACGATAATTTCCTGAACAGGTGATTGTCCTTCCGTCCAGCTGTATTTAAAGGTGTCGAGCTTATGCATTTACTATAGGTCCGAATGCTTCCCCCATCATAACGGTTACTCGAGTAGTATCATTGTTAAATCCTTAGGCTCGAAACCCTCTTCGTGAAAAAGTAAAATGTTCATCGTTCGCAACAAGGAGGGACGAATTTTATCTCTGCCTATGAATCATTTACGAACGCGTAAAATCAATTGAAATTTTCATCCATGGAACACACAACTGTTTTGTTCGACGCAAGTATTGTGTTCTTTCCAAGCGCGACAGGAGGACGTTGCGTTCATGCGATTTTAATCGTGCGTCTACGATTCAGATTACGGGATCTGTTACTCTGTCGCGCGGATTATAGGCATCGCGGCGATTCCAGCTTCCATTATGGTTATTCGAAATTTCCGTAAAAAGTTGCGCAATCGTGTCGCCGCCGTTTCCACGGTCAATTGTCCTTTACGCATGAATTGTCTACACGCGACCGCTGTTTTCAGGCGATTTCGAGAGAGGAATGAGCGAAGGACAATACGGCAACAATACGTGACCGACGGATAATGGGAAAAAGCTAATGAAGATCAAAGAAATCGTCTGGTTGGGTAACCGTTCCACATTATCGTGATCGATCGAAATAAGAAACCGTAGAAAAAGAATTCACTTCCAGCGGTTCGCGTTATGGCGGACAAAGCGAGTTTGAAGAAGCAAGGTTATCATTGGACTGTATATTGCGTTCAGAACAAAAATATGTAGATCGAGGGCGGAGCAGTAAAAACATTTAAAGAATTTAGAAATACGGTACAGTCTCGATCTAAGCCGATCGGAGCTGCACGATCTATGTCACAACACGGACCCGAGGATTGGGCTTGGATCAAGACTTCGTCGTACTGTTGAATCATCTGGCAGCAAATTGAGAGAATTTTTTTAACAGACACATTCTTATCAGTTTATTAAAACTATTGGAGGAGAAAAGACTTTTCCTGTTTCTTGAAATTCATGAACATTTTGCATAAACATCCACAATCTTGTTAAATATCCTTCCTCGTTATTGGGAGCGACAGAAAACGCGTGAGAAATTGTATAAAAAAGAAATGGACCTCGAAATAGTGTAGCACTCACCGTTAGAACTGCCATCGCAACAACAATGATCGTTTATAACGCTCTCGTCTTCGCAATAACTCATCTCCGACCTCGTGCAAGCCTTGCATCCTGGAATTGGTCCTGGAAAATGTTTATAAACACGTTTCGTTTGACCGTTCACAAAATTTCGTCATTTATATTGAAGCACTACAGGAGAGCTACAGTAGAACGCCAATTATGCGAATTGTCGACGTAAGTTTGTGAATTTCTGTACATTTATGTCCGTCACATTGTGTCAAATGATCTACGAGGATTAGCATAAAAATCTGCGATCGAATTTTCGACTAAAGAAGACATTTAAAATGACGAATACCTAAATTGAAGAATTATTAAAACTTACTAAAACAAAAGAGCACGGGTTCAACGCGTGCATGTTTCTTCATATTATACGTCGTTGGACCTTCGTCAACATTTTTTCTGTACATCATTTGTCCAAATAACAGTTCGCTAAAATAATCCGCAGATGACGCACAAATGGCGCATGCGACTTCGTCGTTTGATGCGTCACATAATTAACCGGTCCACCGCAACTCTCGACTATTAAGTGGAAAATGATTAATTAACTATAGAAAAGCGGACAATTTACGGCAGTACAAACGATAAAGCATTCAGGTCGCAGCCATACCGCGTAGTTAAAAATATTGCAAAACGCTGTGCCTCCGAAGCTTTAAAAATTACGCAGTACGCATCTACCATTTTAATTGGACAATTTAAAATTACGTCCCGCCATCCTCGATTCCGGGCGGCGTTATTAAAATACGAGACAATCGTATTAAACTGGCGGAATATTAGCATGATTCACGATAATTGCTGTCTCGAGGTTTCACGCGATTGTTTTGAAATCGGAGTTGTCCGTATGTGCGCGACGATGATGGCATTATTAGCGATACTTGGTTTTGCGTACAGGTACGTTCACCGGTCGCAGATAAACGCTGCTTTCCATTCCGTTATTTGCAAGTCCGAACAATGTTTACCGGCATAGTTCAAAGTAGTCTCTTAACTTGTACCGACATTGAAACTTTTCCTTTTGTTTATTAGGGACCGCAACTCGAACGTTTGCATTGCTTGTACACGTGTTCGCAAAAATTAAAAACCTGACTCTAAAATTTAATCGAAACGAATTTTACTTTATTCATTTAGCGCCAGTTCTCCTGTTAGGATATTACAGACCATAACCTGAACGTTTCCAAAACTCGTACGCGTGTTTAACAGAAATAAAAAATGGACTCTACACTTGTACCAACATTGAAACAATTTCATTCTATTTAGTAAACGTTAGATCTTCTGTTAGGCTATCAATGGCCGCAATTTATGAACACGAAATGTTTATTTTACTTCTACGTGTACATCTACTTTTATATTTAGAATAGCTTGTATAAAACGAGATCGTACACAAATAAATCTGATAAATGTACAAAGGAAAATACACAAATAAGTAAATATAAAAAAGTAATAAAACTCTTATGGCGAATTGACCTAGTTGGAAGAAAAGCTAAACAGTCAAAGAGATCTATCGAAATGAATGGCTTACAGTCTCACAGCGCAACAAGCACTCGTAAACACTAGGATCAGCTACGCTGTGGATCGATTCTCTAAATTACTATAAAGAGCAGAAGCTAAACTAATCGGCCTCTAGTTTCGAGTCGCTAACAAAGGGGGTAACCTTGGCTGTTATTTCCTGTCGATTGTAATGCTACGTTCGAGACATAAACGATCGGTTCGGATGCTCGATAATTTTCATACACGCCAATGATTGTCCTCCGGTATCATGCACAAAGCCTAAACTGACAACAGTGATCTGCGAATCTATCGCGATACCTTTTTGATCCGTACCAGCTGCAATACAGGAAAATGAGAAGACAATTTTACACAGAATTCAATCCAATGCATATTCACATAGCAACTGTCTATCAAGTATTTTTCAATACTTTTGGATCAACGTTAGCCTCCGTCTGGGAATAAATGTTAAACGGCCAACAATTTTAACCCTTAAGGGCCCGGGATAGTCGCGTGAATTTTTAATTAATAATTTGCATTCACAGGCTTCAGACACAGACTTAAGATCCGTTTTGGTTTTGATATATGACTAAACTTGTCACATTTTTTGCTCTGTATTATCGACGTTATGAATTCAAGTTTTGCTTCAAGTTTTTCGCTTTATTTCGCAGAGAATCAAGACAAAATATAGCTCAATTTGTAGCTGGAGATATTTTCTAGCGCGCGCTGTTCTCGATTTCATCCAGAAAACTCATCCAATGGCGTGAAAATGCTTGGACTCCGCGGCACGCACATCGTCAATTTTTGGCCTACTTCTAACGCTTATGTTACCAAATGTCTGCGTAATCTCGGCTGCTCCTGACCAGCGCGCGCTAGATCGAACCTTCCTCTTTCAAATGAGTCCTTTACCAGCGACAAAATATTCTTATATAAGGACGAAAACTCGAGGCACGCGAAACCATTTTTTGACGGTAATGTAGTCGCTCTACCTTATCGCGAAGACCGGGCCCGGAAGTATTTCAACTTTACTTCCCACCAGGTCCAAGGTATTTTTCATACGAAGAGAAACTGTGGACTCAACATTTTTACATCGAGTAGAGAAAGGAAAATATTTATATTATAAACTTAAACATTTCTATTATCGATTAACACTAGAACCACCGAGTAACAAATACAACTGATGAATATTGCTTTGTGATAATGACAAGACTACATCTATTCAATGAAAAAGTTCATTCAAAGATTCGGATGAAAACATTTTTGATAATTTCAGTGATATAGTCCGAATTTCAAAAATTGGGAACCAGTCATTTTGAGTCATTTTTGACTGGTAGTTCTGGTGTTAATTTGATTTTTGGATCCAGACATTAAATTGACATTGGAGCCGGTAAGTAAAACTGCCGTCGGTCCGTTAAGGGTTAATTGATTATCGAGAAATTGTGACTTTTCGAACTCCGGGTCGAAATGGACCCAACTCCCGGCGTCCGAGGGCGAGGCCGGTGAAGTTAATTCGCTGTTCGAGGATACAGGCCCGAAGTAGCCGTTTCAGCGGATCAAAGGCAAGCTATTCTCGGAGGAAAGATAAATAGATTTCTGTGCTTCGTAAAGATGCTTTATAGACCAGACGTAGAATGAAGTCGGACAAGGAGCGTAACGCTTTTACTGTGTGCATGTATGTACGTGTGTACAGATCGCGTATCTGTTAGGTCTCTCGTACCGGGGTAAAGTTTGAGCATCTTCGCCTCGGCGATTGCATCCTCGTAGAGGACCTCATGTTCCAGGAAATACTCCTCGTCCGGATGATGGTTCACCACTGCGACCGACTCGAGGTTGCCGAGATTTAGCAACAGTATCAGAATTTTTAATAAGGCGGCGTGGTTCATGCTAAGGCCTCTTCCTCGACATCTTCGAAGGCAACGGGCACCGCGATCCGATCATGCCAAGTCCACCTCGATTCGGTCCTTCGAACAGAGAAACATTTTTCGGTTACAGTTCAACTATTACGGAGAACCGTGAACGTTCGAGCAAGTTGCTTGCTTGCAAATAATCATAATCGGTAGATGTAGCTCTCTAGAGATTAGGTAGAGCCAGAATCGCCAGATCAAGACTTGTTCCCCCACTCTAATTTCCCCTTCCATCGCGCCAACCCCCACTCTGAGGCCCAGTCACGTGACGCGTTCCGTCTTTGTCGAGAGGGGGTAACCTTTTCCCCTCAATTCGTGCTCCCTCCCCTCGTCCCGGTTTTTTAATGTAAACTTAAAATTTTGTAAACCTAGAATCCCTAATTTTATATCGAAGCTATCGGATGACCGCGTTTTATATTATTATGGCAGTTGTATCTTACTACGATCTTATCATTACTAGTATCTTATCACTAATTTATATGTTTTTCGGATTTTTTGGATTAGGCAAACACACGTTCAAAAGGGTTGAAAATCTCCAAAAAATCCGACAAAATGCGTATTTTCTCATGCGAAGTGTTAGAGATGCCGATTTTACGCGAACACAATAGTGACATATTGTCGAAAGCAACGCGCTTAATTTTTTTCAGATTTTCCCTTTCTATAATGTGCATCATAGTTACGTAAATGAAAATGTTTCTTCACTTGCTGATTTTAAATTTTCATACCCTCCTCCCTCAGTATCCAAACTTATTTCATACGCATTGTATGTATGATTGTCGCAACCGGAAGTGTATGAAAGATTACAGGATAAGAATGCGACGGTACAGTGCCATACAAACGATAACGATTGCTGTATCATCATCCTGATCCAAGGTAAATCCTAAAAAAGATCCTCTGTTTCCGAAAGGATTATGGCAGTTTGCGCGTTGTTTTCAGGCTGTTCTCACAGCTGAAGCAAAATATTTTCATTGTTCTTGTAATACCGTAAAATTTAACACGTTTGAAGTTGAAAGAAGTACCAATCGACATTTCCTGAAACATTTCCTGATCCTCTTTTCTTTAATTGCTACCGCCATAGTTCGATCGGCTCGTTCAAACGATTGCATTGTGTTTAAACAACTTTTGTAGACTCCTATGGTTGTTTAATAATCTCTACACCTACGCAAATATATTTTTTCATTCGTTTATTCGAAACTGTAAACGTATTGTCAAATTTATTACACGTTAAACGCATTACATTTAAAAAGAATTTATAATGTTTCGTCCAACGATTGTACGCCTACACGAGAATTTTCTTTATAATTATAGAAAATGATAATGTAATGAGATAATTTAATTATTTAATAAGTTAATTTACAAGTTGTCTTGCATTATGCTAGGAATTCGTGTAAGCTACTAACTGAAGAAGATTTCCGAAAGGCAATTAAGCAAAATTTCGAAACACAGTATTACACGGTTATTAATTATCAATTACTCGGACACAGCGTGACAAGTTTATTATATAAGTCAGAATCGCCCAAGAACAGAGTCGTCAAGCAGAACTACAACTCGACGACATGATACTATCAAATAAACCTATTAGCGTACCTAATTTTTGCAAGTACACGGAAGACGACGTGAAACGTAATCACAACACAAGTTCATGGTGATATGGAATAATTACATCATCTTATCTACCGATCTATTGTCCACACTATGGTCGCGTTGAAATGGTACTGCCTGCACGCGAAACACACGGTCGACTCGAATGTCGAGAGGTTCTGATATCGATCGCGTAATTCATTTCATTTCGGGAATGATTCATCCCTCCGTGTCCTTCACGAGTGCGACAAGGTCGGCCCTCTGTGCTCCCTTTGACAAAAATATTTTCAAAAATTTTTCGTACTATTAACACCGTAGGATTGTTGAAAAACGGTGTTATCCTGAACTAAACAAAGGCTATGTCTTTTTTTTTAAATATTTATATTTCTTACAGCCTGTTACATAAACACCAGAGTACTAAGTTGAAACTGTTTCACTAAACAATGTGATAATATTGTTAAAAATATATGTTAAACTTTACAGTATTCGCTCGAAATTATCTTATTGCGTAGCACGATAACGTACCCATTTACAATTGCAAAACAAAGAAAAACTGGATCTCCTTTAAATACTCGTGTTTACTACAATTTCTTAACTAAACATTATGAATTATTCAACAAATGTATTTGCCAGGGTGTACACGATTCGAAAGGGGTTAGAAATTTGGACATCCTTGTTATTCTCATAAGATAATATGAAATCGTGATGTTTAGTGCTCGGTGGACTTAGTATTAAAGCGCTGATGGAACCGGTTGAAAGCGCAGAGGGTAAGTAAGAATAGTGTAAAGATAAAGTAAGGTAAGTACTGGAAGTTATAGTCGTTTGTGAGTCACAGCCTGACGACAAAGACGGACGATCGTTAATTAAGTCCAATTAAGGGCTCTGTACGCGAAACACGGATATCTTGGCTGTTCGGATCCAAGGTGGAATGTCTTCCTGTTGATTTTATCCACATTTTCTGCACGAAGTCGCTTCTACGCTTCTTCAGGAAAACTTGAAAAACACCACGGACAACGAAAAAATTACTCCGAAGTGATCTGAAAGTTGGTTAAACCAATGGCCGCTTAAGAAATTATGTCACGAGGCTGCTCGGTTTCTGAGGACGTTCAAGAAGGCGCGGAAGAACAACGCTGTGTCTAGCAAACCGTATTTATCTTGTAACTTTATAGCAACCTTCTAGACAACGTCTGAAACGTTTTAATTGCCCGTGGGTGTGTTTTCTGCCATTTTTCCTTGGCACGTGCTGAAGCTTTTACTCCAAATATAATTTGTTCACCAGACTGCGGATTTTACGCATTTGCGACGAAATCGAGTAGGTGAATTGAAAATTACTGAAAAGAATTGAAAATTCGTGAAATCAGGTGGCGCTTTCCTTTTGGTTTCCGTTTCTCGTAATTGACGCAGGACGTTTGCATTTCGCGTAAAAATCCGCCGACTGGTCGCTATAAGCGTTCAATATTTTTTTAAATAATAATTTCAATCGTCTCCGATTCTTAGTAACAGCCAATATCAATTGGAGGTTCACTCCGCCCTCGGAGTTAATTATTTGTGTAGAAACGCCGGACTTAACAAGCCGCATTTGTTTAACAAAAATTCGGTTTCGCAGCATAGTCGAATGGAGATGTAGTTTTCAGATTTAATGAAGCAGCCTAACTCGCGTTTCGCCACCGGGTAATTAACAAACAAACGTTTTCTGCGTGGCGAAAGAGGCTGCATCTTGTTGTCCCGAACGTTCTAACGAAAGAAGATGTGCTCTTACGTTTAAAAACATAGTGAGAAAGTGGAGATACCCCTTATCGTCGGAGCGAGGTTTCTCTTACATTTTTTAGAGGACGTTTATCTCGGCTTGGCCTCCGATCCCGGCGAATTATCTTCGTTTTCTCGTTGTTGTTACGGAAAGAAGAGAAAAAATAATCGTTCTAGCTTCGTCCTCTGAAATAACTCGAAAAGCGGTCGAGATGTTGACAAATATTTTCAAACGCACGCTACTTCAAAAAGACAAAAATTTCTCAAATCGCGTGGGGCCGCTTTTCTCGTTGTTCAACTTTCCGGGGATGAATTGTAAAAATAATATTAATGTTCTCACCATTGCTTGATTTCGTTCACCAGGAATAGTTCACGACAGTTTCTCGGAAGTGTTGCGAATTTCGTTCACTGACACAAAGCAACCGTATTCCCATGAACACGTCGTTGTAGCATATTTGCAACGGTGGAAATTGGCGATAGAAAAGCTTCCATTTGTAAACCAGTGGATCGTTGTTTAATCGGTGAAAAACACTGCGCGAAGATTACGGCGGCAAGAGAACGCAACGTATCCGAGGACGGGCAACCGTCGAACACTGCAGACTACGTTGAACTGTCGGCCGAGGGCTGAAAAGAGTGTTAGGCACCTCCGCCATCGTCCTATAGTGCGCTCACTATGGCACCGCTGCTAGAGCAAACCGGCTCGTATGATTGTACAATGGAACCTCCCTTACGCGAACACTTATGGACATTTTAAACCCTCAGCACTCGAATGGCAACTTTAAGGCGACACTAAAAATTGTTATACCATTGCTCAAAATATGTTTTACATTATTAAATTTGTTTGTATTTAATGAATTACATTTACATTAAATTTCGTATGTATAGCATGAAAAAATATATATAGAAGGGAAGTATTCTTGGTCGGAAGAAATGTTTCAATTTAGAGTTAAAATGGCTTCGAGTGCAAAGGGTTAATACTCGTTCAGCATCATTACCGACAATATAATTCACAACAATTTTACGACAATAATTTCTGTATAATTAAAACGTCCATTCTTCTAATACACGCTGAAATACTTCCTAAATATGCTTGCGATACACAGAAAAATCACTTTTAATATCAAACGCTTTTGCATCGATTCGAGATTTATTGTGGTCACCCGAAACATAATAAATTCCAGGACAAATTATAAATCACGAGGTTCCTGGTGATCCACCGAGAGTGGTTGACGCGACGTTAAATAATTAATTTCAGAAAAATAAAATGAAGACGCTGTCGAGGATGCGGATATCGCGGAAGTGTTTTATCCAAACAGTTTACTTCTCGACGAAGTAATTAATGCGATTCCAGGCATTCTGGAGAGTATCAAATATCGTTAGATACGGTCTCGAAGGAATTTACATTTAACACTGAACGTGCCGTGCTATAAATGTAACTGGTACACGTTGCCTTATAAATATGACAAGATTCAATTTGTTTAGACTTTGCGCGATTGATCTCGCAAAGCATCTTTATAATTTCAAAAATTGTCAAATAAAAAATCTAGAACCGGTCGTTCGACCGGTGGTGGTACGTTTAGCGTTAACCTGCCTTCCACGTGCAGATTTTTACTATTCAACAGCTGAGGACACAACGACCAGGAGATACGAATAGTATAAGTACGAATACTGAAACACTCTAATACGCTCGAATACGCGCACACAGGGGCCCGCACGATATTCGTATACGCGAAGCTGCAATCCGAAATTAGATACCAGCATTCGTACGAACTTCCTGTCCGACATTTCGGAAACAATCAGTGAGGCGCACTCGCTATTGCGGTTTCGACATTAGAAATAAAGAAAAACATGTTAACACCGAATGACACGTAACAACCGAACTGCGGGCCTGCGTGTCAGATCAATATTTTCCGAATTGCGCAAATACAGAAATTCTGCGAACGTACCCTCTTTTCTTGCTAGCCCGTAGCTAATCGCAAAAAATAGGGTCAGGGACCCAACTGTGGATACTAATGCTTATTTTTAAAGCATATATCTCTTCTTTAATATTCATTATCATCTCAAAAATAAGTATAATTATTCTAGGCACAGTGATTGGGTCCCTTATTCGGAGACCCCCACCATTGGTTTGCCGGTTCTCCCACTCTTCAGCACCACTCCTAGCATGACTTAGTCTCCAGAGACGAGAACGCTATTCCTCCCATAGGACTGTTAGTCGAATGGTGGGAGACGCTGGTAGGCCATGAAAAAGGGGGAAAGAAACAGTGGGCCCGTGGGCCCAATGTCGCCAGATCAACACTAGATCCCCCACTCTAATTTCCCCTCCGATACTAGCAGAGAGGGGGTAACCTTTTCCCCTGAATTTAGGCTCCCTCACACAGCCAAAAATGTTGGAATTTCGACTAAACTAGCCACACACCGAACGCTCGAGAGCCCCTATAAAAGAAAACGAAATATTTGGTGATAAAGTATATTATTTCTGTCTCAGTTCATACAAACATTTGTGTGCGTGCTTGCATTTTTAATGTACGTTCTGGAGGCCCGCTTAAGGGTTACTGCACGCACGCATAATTTACCTTTGGACAGTTAGTAATCTTGATTGAACATCTTTCGCCAAGGGCAGCGGTTACGAGGACGTAATTTTGCACGCTGTGCACTATAAATTTTATTTCCTGGCACATAAGAGCGTAAACTTGTGGACGCGTGCATATAATACAGCCATTGTTGCCTTCGGTGGAAGATAGTCTGGGATTGTGTGTTCTGACGATCGAGTGCATTGAACACGGACCGTTGTTACCTTTGCGGACACCTGGATTCGTGGGGATGGATGGGACGAGCGTACACGTACACCCGTGCAAAGCCGACACGTGGAAAGCCGCTTTTAAGAAAGCATTGAAAACCTTGCGAAGAAGGGTCCGCTGACGGTGCTTATTGATCTCGTCGCCACGAGTCCTTGCGTCGTTCTCAGTCCTGGCACCTATCGCTGTCTTCGCGAACAAAATCGTTCTAACAACTCCCTCCAATCTTGCAATAAATATCGCGGAGCAACATGGACGGATTGCTCGACTTGTATTAAAATCGGTTAACACTAGGTTCACGGAGCATTAAAACTGAGTATTTTACGTTGCTTTATAAAAATAAGAAGAACGTGTCTATCCAAGTTCTCAGCCATTTTTAAAATAATATACACCTAAGGAAATAAGTTCGTTGAGTAATTCCACGTAGGTGGATCTTCACAATCCCAATAATCGTAAATTATAAATATTAGAATCCGTCATTTTTACGGGTCCCGTAAACCTAGTGTTAATATATATATTTAAATATATCCCTCTTTTAATATCCATTACGCTGTAAAAATAAGTATAGTTAATATAGACAGTAATTGGCACCTCCACAGTAATTGCGAGGCATTAAATTCGCCTTGAATCAAGGAGCATTCGTTTATCTTTTTGTGAAATAAACTTTTATCTTTATTATCACAATCTATGAAACCAATTAAGTGGTAAATAGCATTTCAGACGTACTCATGTGTATGGTTGTGGGCGCGTCAGTGCCTAGCCTTTGCACGCTTCACATACTCTTTATAGTGGCACACCCTACGTGTGTGGAGCCTGTAATAATAATCGAGCAAAATCTAAAGCTTGTACAAACGTTGTATCTGGTAATTTCATAGGCTTATTGTAAACCATCACGAAACGAAGCGGAAAACGACGAATTTAAGAATATGATTGAACCATTTTCGACTTGTTAAAATTGTTAATACGAGAAATACTGATCTCGTTGTTTTTGTAATGTAAAGTACTTTTGGCGCGCCGTAGTTCTTGAATGTTATTTCTGTATATGTTGAACTTTCGCAAATGTTTGCATCGCTTTGGCGCAATCGACGTTTGTTTTCGCACGTGTAAAGATTATTTGTTCCCACAGGTAACGGATAGACCGGTCTCTAATTTTCAAACACGTGCCGCGAGCAGAATGTGTCTGTTCCTACATCAGTTTTATCGATCCGAATTGATACAAGACATCTGCTGACTATTAACTCTGGCCCCCGTTCGACTGTTTACATTTCCCTCGCCAAGAAAACTTTCTTCCGCGCCGGACTGGTGTATCTCAATGAACGGTTTGTTTAGTTCCCCCGTAGTGTTAAACAATGTACAGGCAAAAACGAGCGTGGGCCGTCATTTGCGCTCACTTCGCTGTAACTGTTTCACCAATTAATTACGCAACGGTCAAGCGATAATTTTAATGGAACCACTTTGGTACGTGTAACGCTCTTCCGTAATTCGCAACTTGCAACGTTCGAGGACTGATGTTTCAAGGCCATTCGGATCCCCAGCTAAAGGTATCAGAAATCACCGATGTTGTATCTGTTCACCTGTATTTCAAACAGAATTTGCGATACATGAATAATATTTATGATAAATATTGAATTAAAATTAATTATATCGAGATTTACAAATATCCAATGAAAACTCAAATATATTATGATATAATAATTAAAATTAAAAACGAAAATACATAAGGAATCCTAGTGGTCCACAATAGTTGAAACAAGCTGTGTTCAACAAGGTTTTAATAAGGTTAAGCAAAAAGAATAAGTTGTAAATGATTGAAATCACATTTCTGACGAAGTTTCGTAGATAAAATATTTCTTTCTCGCGAAGTGTTCGAAAGGAGGTTTTCGAAATAGAGCAGACGCATATGGGGGGCCCCATCAGTCCCATAACAAGGGCCTCACAAGGTTCACTCACGAGCAAAATGGAGTTCCCCTACCTTACCACCTTTGTCAACTAAACTCGATGCCATTCACTGCCATCTGCATCAGACATGAGAATCCGAGTTCTCTGCGTTTTATTATTACCGCTATTCTTTATTAGCAACGGCGAATTAAGGGAATAAATAGTGGGCCCCACGCATGGAGAATACAGCTTTAAACTTTGCAAATAAATTTATACAATTTATGTCAGTTTATTAAGAAAATTTCGTAGTATAATCATTTGTGATATAATTACATACTTATTTAAATAGTTCGAATTTATGGTCCAATATCGAAAGTATGTATAATTAAATGTACAATGTTTCACCCCATTAGAAAATTAGAACTAAATAACACATAATTTCAATGTTTACAGGCCAGTTTAAAAAGAAAAAGAATTAGAATAATTAATAATAGAAGTTTCTATTTCTTCAACTAACCGAAACGTGAAATTTAATAGTAATACTTGAACATCAATATTGAATCATTGCAAGACCATTTATGAACTACTAATGACTATTTTTTTTTCAAAAATTTGTTTTGCGCATAACCCACCTCGGAGCATTTTGCTTTCAAATAATTGGTTCTCCTGAAATTATATACACCGACTATAGGTCCTCCGTTGAGTTATCTTCATCCCTCCATAACTGCAAAAATTTTCAACATTTTATCAATTTTTCATTAACATTAGGTTTACGGAGCATTAAAACTGAGTATTTTACATTACTTTATAAAAATAAGAAGAATGTGTTTACCCAAGTTTTCAGGCACTTTTTAAATAATATATACCTAAGGAAATAAGTTTGTTGAGTAATAATCGTAAATTAAAAATATTAGAAACCTAGTGTTAAAAATTACTTGTAAATATACCCACAATTAATTGCAAAAACCACCATTCAAATTCAACTCAAAAGCAACCATTAATTGTACTTACCCAATACTGCTGCATCAAAATTTCTCTGAATCATAATAATGCGCCAAAAATATGGCCGCACTTTTAATCGTTTATAACTCGTAAACGAATTAACGAATATCGATGAAATTTTCTATTTTACTATTTCTTTTGCGATTCCGACCAATTCGAACTTTTTCAAAAAATTTTTTACACCTCGTCTAATAAAATAATCCTTCTAACTTCTCAATAACATTCAAGTCATTTGATCTATTTTTTAAAATATTATGTTGCTTCAAATAGACTCAATTTTGCTCGTTACTGTAGCTATGTCACTGATGCGCTTCTTTCGACTGATTTTCAAATTTTCACACTTTTAGAACGAACTTACTAATACAAATCCATCATTCTGAATGTTCCCTATACTTTAATCCATAAAATCTAGAATGGCACTTTCGAAAAATGTCACTGGACACAGTCGAATACACCGCACAAATTTATTTCGAACCGAAATTATTAACTATCAGCGCTCCATCCATGTTAATTACGTCAGATCATTCCTGCTTCGTAAACCCGTAATTCCGTCCGTTTTCACGCGTCGGTCCACTTTGAAATCGAGTCGATTTGATAAATTCGCGCGTTTTTTACAGCGACGAGGGAGCATCGTTGTAGTTGTAGAACTATGGGATATTGAGATATGTACATGCGCGAAGAAAACCACCGCGCATCAAGGCAATAGGTCACTATAGTGTATGCCGCATTGCACAGTTCAAGCTGGAAACGTCACCACTCTAAATAGAAATGTTTCAAGAGAATTGGAAGGGAATACACGGTTCTTCGTGTGCGCATTAGTGCATATTTTCGCGTCTTCGGTCGCACGCTAGAGTGTACGTTCGTTCCCTATTCGTAATATAAAATATAGCGAAAAAATGTCCGAGCCAATTTTAAATCCGGTGAGTACTAAATTCGTTCCTCGAACGACAAAACTATACTTTGCCGACGAGTGACGCGAAAAGTGACAACCATTGATCCGCGATAAATTCGATACCTGCAATGCCGTTGTATTTCCAATGACATGCAGACAGAGTCGACTATATTTTATCGAACTTTAAACACACATTTTTACATTCGTAGACTGTGCAATTTAGCTGAAAGAATTTTTATATATTAACAGGCAGTACCTTATGTGGGGCTGGTCGAAGGAGGTCTGATACCTGGCAAAATGGTAAAAGTTCAAGGAAAGGTTCCTTTGGACGCGGTTTGCTTCGCTGTCAATTATCAGCTGGGACCCGGATTAAACCCAAGGGACGATATAGCTTGTCACGTATCGCCACGTTTTCCAGAGGGTTTCATCACCAGGAATCATATAGAATCGATGGCTTGGGGTGTAGAAGAGAACGACGGTCCTATGTGGATCCAGCCTGGCCAAGAATTCGAAATATTGCTCTTATGCGAACCTGCGTGTTACAAAATTGCTATAAACGGTAGACACTTTGCACAATTTAATCACCGATTACCGTACCAGAAGGTTACCCATTTGGTCATCGACGGTGACGTGCAATTGAACTCTATCGCTTACGAAATTGTTCCTGTCGATCCGCCTCGTTCTCCGAGAGCTGCGCCTATACCCGACGTGCCCGCAGCAAACTTCGGACCTCCACGTAATGAAGAATTTTATATTTCCATACCTCTCTAGTCAATGTAGTCCCTAGATAGCATTTCAACAATGAATTTTCTAGGTATTGTATATGCTAAATATTATTATTATTCTAGCTCCGGGTGGATTATATCCAACAATAGGACCACAGGCACCACAGGGTGGATATGGACCACCACTAGCCGGTTACGGCCCTGTGCCTGGAGGATATGGACCACCACCAACTGATTTTAATCCTCAAAAACCTTATGTGTATTATCCGGACCATCAAAAAGCAGAAGAGGAAGACGTATTCGGTGGTTGTTTGAACAAAGTCGGTATGGCGTTAGGTGGATTAGTTGCAGCTGGAGGCATAGCTGCTGCCGCTCACGCATTACACGTACGTAAACAAAGCCAACGATATTCCCTTATTCGTTCTAAATTATGAAATACAACTATGTGCGTGCATTAAAATTTGTAGAAAAAGAAAGATGACGAGACTGAACAGGATCATGACAAAACGGACGCATCAAAGTCGAAAACAGAGAGCGAGGGTGGCTTGAATCTTGGCTCTCTTGGCGCAGCTTTAGCAAGTAATTTAGTGAGCAACGCTTTACAAGGCAACGCTCAACCACAACAAGGAGGCTATCCTCAACCATCCGGAGGGGGTGGTGTGTTAGACTCTATCCTTGGAGCATTAGGTATGTGTACGATTCACAATTTAAACAATTGCGATCATCGCTTACTACAGAAACAAGTCTTTTGTATTTCCGAAAGTTGATAATCCATTGCAACCTCCCACCAATACTCGGCTCATTAGACATGATAAACGGCGATTTAAAGTGAGTAAAGCTATCGTGGAATGTTGAAATGATTACATAGATGACATCATCTATTAAGAACTATTCGTGTCCTACCAGTGATGATGGAAACCCATGAATAGTAGACATTTTCACACAAGTTTGCTAAAACATTGTTATATTTAGAGAAGAAGCCTGGTTTAGGACGCTAAAATTAACGCAATGTTTGACATTTTTTTAAGAAACTGTGAAACAGTTCTTTTTGAAACTTGTAGAATGTTTCATCAGCATAACTACTTCGAATTTCTGTTTGGGACATTAAAGCCGATATAATCACTATATATGCTACCAGTAGGGGTGGTCTAACTTCAAGAATTTTCTACGTGGTATACTTTCTATGTTTAAATTAGGTAGTGGTGGTCATGCAGCCCCACCTCCACCACCAAGTCAGCCATCCGATCCGCTGTCGGGAGCTCTAGGATCCATTCTTGGCGGAGTTCTCGGCGGTGGTGGTGCAAGTCAACAACCAGCATATCAACCGCAAGGGGGCTACGGAAATTATCAACCTTCTGGCGGTTATTCCAGTCAACAACCGAGTGGAGGTTCAGATCTTTTGTCGGGACTAGGGTCCGCGATTGGTTCTTCTTTGTTTAGCTCTGCTCTGGACGGTCTCAGCAAGCATGGTAAAGGCGTAAGTATAAAATATTTTCGGATTTTTATGTTTCTATGAATTTCATCGTTTAATGTTTCTTGTTCTTGTACAGAAATCTCAAGATGAGAATCATTCGGCTCCTGCGCCACCTTATACGCCGCCTCCTTCTCAACCCGCTCCACGTTCTGACAGTCCTCCTGCTTCCGGGCACAAATTAACTGCGGACGAAATCTCCAAAGGCCTAGGTTTGGACGATTAAAGTAAGTTGAGACAGCAAGTGTCAAAAAAATATATATATACATATACATATGTATAGAAAGAGCGTGTCACGCTATACTTTTTATTGACTTCATGAAACACGCTATGTTATTTTCAATATAAATGGCGAAAGTACCACAGGTATAAAATGCATATATTCCGGCCATGTCAAGAGTACACGAAGACAGCTATTTTAATTTTGTGGATAGTATATTTGAACGAATATATATATATATATATAAGAAAAAATAGTACAAGTTGCCTGAATCTCATACGAAACGATCTGATATTTTGTATATAAATTATTTATTTAAGATAGTTCTTCACCCAATATGCTTTTATAGAATACCAATATAACGGAGATTACGAACAAATGAAATAAAATATATTTAATATACATTTTTCAAGCTTTATAAACGGCTGGAGCGAAGATTTATAAGCCGATCGTTGTTTTCTAAGATTTATTATATTTTTATGAAAGTATTAGAAGCCTTAAAGAAATGTATGCCTTATATGTTAATGGAATGCAGAACATTTTGTTATTTATTGTTGATGTGATATACATAAAATAAAATATATATACCTGCATAAACATATCTTTCGGTGGTGAATTTATTTTTAAGAAACTTCTTCTCTGTCTGAGTTTGAATTCACAACAATAGTGTTGTTTTCGTTCTACGACAGTAATCACTTTTAGCAGCTGCCACATATTTGAATACGTATTCAATTTTTCATTTATGGTATACTTACATTCATGTCAGATTTTAATGTTTTAAGCTCTTCTCGCTTTTTTCTATTGAAAAATCCAAGAGCAATCAATCCCAAAATTAAGAACACAAGTAATATGATACCTAAAGATATTGATAGAATGATTATCCAACTGGCAAGCTGCTCAGTTACTGGTGAACCTAAGAACATTGTAGCCACAATAGCATTGTCAGGTTTGTTGTCATATCTTTGAGTAATATTTTGTGGCTGTGCAATATACACACTTCCATTGGTTAAAAAATGTATGATATCTTTCGTTTGTAACACAGCTGCTGTAAAAATAATAAAATAATAAAGTGTACGCATCAGAGATGCGCTTTCAAAAGTTACAAGGGAATCTTACGCTCAAAATTTGTCAAATAAAGATCCAATGTAAGAGAAAGTCTAGCGTCGGATGAATAACTTGCGAATGGGCCTAATGCACATTCAAGATGTGTACAATGGACATTCGTGTTCGAACAATTCAGATATAGTGTCCTATTCATTGGCGGTAAGCTTATTGAAACATTTGTCTCTGTTTGAAATTTTTCTTGCACATTAAAGTCAGAATCAATAGGATAAATGTTTGACGTGCTAATTGAAGAAATCGAAGATGTAAAATTAGAGTGTATACAATAAAACTGCTGCCCATCCATGTTGCCGTTCGTCTTATTAAGATTAACAATATGTACATCTCCGGTAGATTGTTTCCAATATGATGGAATACTAACTATTAATATCACTTTTTCCAGTGGACTTACACCAAATTTTTGAACTTCATAAATGTGCTCAAATTGCATGCTGGTCAATCGGTGTTCTTCATCATGATAATACGAATATAGATCATCATGTGCTTTCCTAGTACATTTATAAAAATGATCATTATTTAATGATGTTGTACGCAACAACATTAATAATTACATTAACTAACCCAGCTATTGTTATATCAACATCAGCATCAAAGTATATAATTAAAGAGTCTGATCTATTTACTGAATCCACCTGTACACTTTGCATAGTAAAATTTGCTATTAGCTCTGTTTCTTTAACATCGTATCGAATTTCGCTCATATCCAACTGCAATGTTAATGTTTCCTAAAAAATATATATACACGGTTTTATTTATACTATTTCAAAAATTCGTATTCATAACTAGACTGCGGATTTATGCATTTATGGCAAAAATGAGTAAGTGTAATTCGAAACTGTAGAAAAACTAAAATAATTGAAGTCTATCGATATAATATCTTCAATTTGTTAAAATTATTAAGAAAAAATTAAATGTCCGCAGTCTGTTTGTATCAGTCAAAACTTACATTCTTTCTCAATGGATTTCCAATGTCGCAAATTACTTCTAAAGTACTATGCATGTGAGAGCCCTCTGCACATGTAGGTGGGACACTTGCTAGAGATAATACTTGTGGGATGTATATGTACACTTTAAGTTGATATGCTGGTTCACCATAGTTGTAGGCATTTATCATAAGTGTGACAGTAGACGTGGACCCAACCGTGTATATGTTACCCTTTAGATCTGTTGACAATTTTATCCTAACATCTGATGTACAGATGTTGTCTTCTCCACAGTCTACAGCAAATGGCAGTTTTATTGAGTCTTCGGTTTTAGAGAGAAATTTATTTATACTTGCACAGGTGTTACAGAAAATATCTGGAGTTGCTGTTTTATTTTTAGGCTGTAAATCTTTTTCTAAAGCAATTGATGTAGATACTTCTAACGGGTCTACTATGTTTTGAATATTTTTCTAAACAAATGAATGAAGTAGGTAGTACAAGTTTTATGACACATAAATCTCGTTCTTAACAACTAGACTGCGGATCTTTATGCAAAATAAAAATGTTCTGTTACTTCGTACTGTAACTAAATAAAAATTTGTTTCTTCCTTTAGTAATGTTCATACATTGATTATGATACACACATCTCTTTCGGTATAAGACGAAAGTAATCAAAATGCATAAAATCCGCAGTCCATTAATAATATATATTATCATATGTTCACCTTTAAATAAATTTTGAACCTGCTGCATACAGTCTCTTTTATGAGTACTGTTTGGATGAATTTGTAGGTGTCATCAATATGTTTCTCCAATATTTGTTCATCACCAAATGCTCTTCCATGCAATTGGTCAAATTTGAAAGAGTGAACAACACCTGAGTAAAATAGAGTTTGTTAACAGTGTTTATACATGTTCGCTACTCTGCGACATCTTTACTGTACATTTACCTAGAGATCTTGGAGAATATTTTCCATCATAGAACGTGCATGCATCAATAAAAAGATACGTAGAGTTCTGTAACAGTTTCTCTTCTTCAATATGATTCAATATTGTCGTTAAAATTATGGCTGGCTTAGATTTGATTAAAATAGCTTGCTCCGATAAATAAGCCCCTACAGCAATATCGGGATACATATCATTGTTTATATCTTCAGGCTCAGAAATTGACATTCCGAATCCTCGAATGTTTTCTCCAAACTGTTTGCCAAGTATTTTTTGGCTGTAACGTTTAATTAATCCATTTCTATTGCCGTTAAATATATATATTGCACCCGTGTCTTCAACGTATGGTGCACTAACAGCAAAGTCGGCGTAACCATCGTAATCGATATCACCGAGACAAGTAGCAACAGTACCAAACCGACCTCCAGATATCTCCCCTTCAAACGTGTGTTTTTCAAACATATTCTACAATCAATATGTAATATAAATACAACAACAACGCAAGAAGCATTTGGCGCCTAGTATACCTCACATGAGATTTAAATCTGTTCAAATATTTATAATCTTCTAAACATATATGTACACTCTTATTGTCAAAGAATACAAAATAGATATGGTAATGAGAGTGTAGTTAATTTGGTATTTCTGTAAATTGCTTTTCAAGATGGTACTCAATTCTTTACAATGATTACATGTTTTTCTTTTTATACATACTTCATGGGAAGCTTTATAGATGTATATGCGACCTTCATCTACATCTTTTGACCACAGCGGGGCACCAATTATTAACTCGTCTTTACCATCATTATTAATATCGCATGACGTTAAAGTTGCTCCAAAGTATTCGCCATACTGGTCTCCCTGTATAATTAGCTTCTCAGTTGCTGGTTTATAATGCTGTTGAAATACAATGACATCTCCGTACATATTAGCTGCTCTTGGAGCACTAGAGGCAAACCACAATTCGGATTTCCCAAAATAACAGCCTGACGTTACTGCGTATCCTAAAAAGATTTAATGAATTCTTTTTACAATACAGTATACACAAGGTAAGTTACCAACTTTTCACGTTAGGAATAACAGAAAGTCTACAAGAAGTATCTGTATCTTAAATAAAACTGTGAATGGTGTTAAGCAACATCAACTTTATGATTGTGAAAAAGGGTCTGATGGTTAATCTGTTTAATCTAAGGAATATTTTACTTCTTAGTGTGTATAATTTACGATGTACTATAGACAGACGAAATATTGAATTAATATTTACCCAAATATCTATCGTAAGATATACCATCATAAAGGTTTATCCTTTGTACTTGTCTAGTTGGTCCTGTTATTAGAGGTGCACCTGTCCAATGAAATACACCAGGGCTGCCTAACACGGCCATCCATTCTGTTGTATTAGACGGCATATGTAAAGAAAATCCAATCTCACTCATTCCATAATCATAGACATGATAGCGGTCATCAATTAATTGCGCGGTGTCCATAAATGGCAATATTTGATGTTCGACCTCTGTTTCGAACGGTGCGATACTCTTAACTGTATTCCAGTAACAAATGCCTGTCATAAAGATATTAGAATAGTATAAATCAAATTTCCATCTTGGAGCGCAAACCTGTTGATAGAATATATGAAAATATCAATTAGAAATGTAGCACGTAAAAGAAACGTTCATGAGAAAATAAATGAAATATTAACATACCATAATTCGAGGATCCGCTTTATTTCCGACAGCAATCGTTGCTCCAGTCCACATATTATTTCGAAATTCTCGGACTTTACGGAACCTTTTATGTTGCTTATTAATATTCCACTCTGTACATGTGCTTCTAATCGGACACTGGTACACGCATCCTGGTTCAATTAAGTTCTGTGTTGCACTCGCATTTGCTCTGGGCGCACCGACAAGTAAAATAGAGTCTTCTCCCTTTTTATAAAACGCGACAGAGAATCCGAAGTAACTTGCTCGTTTGTGAAATAAATTTTTTGGAATATCGAAAATTTTTGCATTATCAACATCCAAATTATACGGAAGTACTGTATGCCGTACCATTATAAGCGTGCATAGCCATATCTTGAGTACGACTAGTAAAGATAAATTTTCCATTTTCAGTAAAATACTAACTAATAGCTAGAGAGGATAACGTATACTGCTGCCCCTGAGACTCTTCGACTTCGTGAGGTGATTTCATATCCTCAGGAAGCTCTAGAGACATATCTAGAAACCGCAAATACGTTGTGTAGGTATCATCCGGCATTAACGTTTTGTAATATTACCGCAGTTCTATACCGCAAATCCACAATAATAAAATGATACATAAATTTACGTAATTCCCTCGTTTATTTGTCATAAGTTAATAGAGAAATATAAATGCAGGATTAAATAATGCAATATTCTTAATTTGTTTTCAAAGCTGAACATATAAAAAAAAGTATATTAATTTATTGTTTTATTATTTTTCATCACACTTACAAACCATGTCAACAATACACATTAGCCGAGTCGCATTGTTATAGCTAATGTAACGTTACTTTATATATAATTCTCGGTGGTGTGGTAATTTCGATTACATATGATGCTTAATGGTCATATAGAAATATGTTAATTTTGTAATAAAAAACCGAGCTGGTCTAAATAATTATGATATCGGTCGTTAGTAAATTTCAGAGGCAAGTAATTAGAAAATTCGTAAGTTTGCGCACCAATTTCAACAAATCCAATTTGTCATTGAATCATGATTAAAATTATTTTACGGTGAAGACACATTATTACCAGAGCTTTACGGTATTATTACTCTGAAACAGTCTTGTACCCAGAGAGATTCCAACAGAACAATTTACAAAAGTATTTAGTGCTGTAAGAGATTCCAAAAAAAAAGGATTGACGTTTATAATAATCTTTCTGCATGACAAGAACCTTTATAAAGATAACAGAAAGATAATAAAAAGTAAAAGAAAATTTAAAAAAAAAACGACCATATTCGTGTGTGATCAAACTTAGTATTATAAAAATATACTTTAAGGAATCACAAATTCATTATGTACAAAAGGAAAGGGATTAAAAGTCTGAAGGTAATAGGAGCTTAATCGGAAGAATCAGTTGTAGTTGAAATGGTTTGTGACAAAGGCGTGGATCGATTATGATAGCTCCGCCTCGCTACGTCCACTTTCTTCCTAAAACACTCTAAACTTTTCAATTTCTGTTCGTGATCAGAACTCTCCGCGTCGTTTTGCTCTTTTTGTGCTTGTTCACCGTCCTTCTCGATCGTAGATACTCCGGACGTGATACCACTATCAGGAGTCGACGGAAATTTGCATGACTTGCTCACAGGCGTTGAAGGGCCATCCTCTTGAATTTTTGTCGTGTTAACACCGTTCAAATACATCTTCCAATCCGATTTCTCCTCCTCTGTGTCATAATCGGCTTGTTGTTGTTGTTGTTGTTGTTGTTGCTGCTGCTGTTGTTGTTGTTGCCGTTTGCTTTTGTTTTTATTAATGTCATTTCTTGAATTACTTTTACATTTACCATGTTTCCTTCTGTGTACCGTTGTAGACGTATCGGAATCGATTTTCGAATGTTTTCGTTTACTACAACTATCATTATCGTCTGAACTGCTACAGCTATAACTTGAATGTTTCGTATCACTCTCGATTGTGTTTGCAACGTATCGTGATCTTCTAGAAATTACACCAGAACTGGTACTAGGCTGCATCGTATCGACTGGTTGTTCGTCACTATCAGAGTCACTGTTAATTTGTAGCACGGCACACTTTCTTCTAGCTCTGCTTCTTCTTCCAGAAATTTTATCATGCTTTCTCTTTATACCTTTCACCTTTGTTTTTGATTTCGATCTGCACTTCGTTTGCGCGTTTTCACCGTCGCTCGCAGAATCTGAAGCAGACAGACCAAGAGGTATAGTAGTTGTGTTATTTAATGGTGTACCACAGTCCATGGCAGCAAGTCTCATCAGTTTTTCTCTGCGATTTGCTATAAGTCGAGTTATGCGATTCGGAGACTCTAAAGGTCGTTCGGAAGCTGTCCCACCTCCCGAGCATCCTCGAGAGGTGACCACTGTCCCTAAAATGCTCAGCATTAATTGTTGATCAGAGGCTGTCGAATCTACAATGACATATTATTATTTTAGACAATGTAAATGCTGTTTTCCAATTAGTTTGCCATACAGTAGGTTCTCGCCCATTGCACTCCCGATCATTTTGTTCGCACGAGGTGGGGAATGTGATATCACCAGATATTAATGAAACTTTGGGGGGATATAGCTCTTGCGAAAATATTAGACATATTATGTGCACATAACCATACTACTTATATTGTTATGTGCACATTGATCGCGGCTTCGAGTCAATAGTGGGCGAGTTATAAGTGGGAAATCTTAGACGATTGATTGCACCCCGTTTTCGTGAAACGGACGAGTACCTACTGTAATTCGATCTTAGAGGGATGAAATACCGTCGGAATCGGTTGCGTTATAAGTGCGCCCACTTGTAGGATTACTTTCCGAGTCGCTGTGTGTTTCTGGTGTCGTCGTCATGTATTCGGAACTCCAGCCCTCAATTTCACGTTGTACCAATGAGTCGAAAAATGCCATCATTCTTGGATCTTCTCTAGTCGACTGATGACTGTAATCGTGCGACATGAATTGACCACTGCGCAACACTAATCCAATGTATTCGTCGTGAGTGTAAACTCTACGCTGTCTCTGACACACATCTTTCTATAAAATCAACGTATAAAATAAGTTACGAATGAATAATACGTGTGCCATAATAAAGATATATATGTTACTTGTTACCTTCAGTCCACCTAAACAACCCTGCCCAAGAGAAAACGGGCTCCAAATTTTTATAATTTTCTCGACTCCGGAGGACGCAAAAATGCAGTTAGCTTGATTGTATCGCACTTGATTAACAATGGATCTGTGGCCACGTAACACCATATGTGCAGACTCTACCCATTTCACTCCTTCGGGAGGAATTTTCCACATGTACAGATTGAAATCGTCGGAACCTAAAACGAATGAAATTACGATTGAAAGTATACAAGTGTATACTGGATAGAGGCGTGCGAGAACCCAATAATCTCGGATCGGAACGGATTCTCGAAAATATTATATTTCGAAAACTTCTGACACGCCTCTAGTGTCGGTCATGCACCAAACTGGTTAATATATCTTTGCAAGAAATCTATTTACCAGAGAGCACGTATTCATCATTGTCGCCAGCGAAACAGCACGATTTCATTGTACAGCTGTTATAATATCCGGGATGATCGAATTGACATAAGTGTGTAGGCGAATCCACAGCATAGAGTACAGGTGGCAACCTCCTTCTCAAAGCTAATAGTCTAGTGCCTGCTGCGTTAAACCTGACGTTCATGCAACTCTGTGCAGAGCTTTCGTTTCCGTAACGTAGCACAGGTCTGCGAATACAGAACCAGTTGTTTTATTTTTTGTGTTCTCTAAAACTAATAAGTTACATTTACGTCGATTACTTACTCCAAAAGCTTTCGCACGTCCCACAGGCTAACACCTTCCTTGTTATTGGCAGTAGCAAGCACTTTAGGCTCCATGGGATTGAACATGACAGAATGAAAAGCATCTTTGTAGTTTGCTAGGCAAACGGTTTCCATAGCACTGGAACCTCTGATGTCGTAAATTAGAACTCTCCCGTCGTCGCAGGCGCTAGCAAACACATTGTCATTGTGTGGATGAACCGACAAGCCGTACACAGGCTTTTCGTGTAGAAAGAAATTTACCACATCGCCCCTGTAAAATACAAACGATTAGTCAATCGCTCGACCTTAAATGGATATATTCCGAATTCGAAGCGTTCGTACGTTCTCAAATCGTGAACAATAACTTGATCGTCGTTCCCCGCTGAAAATATTTTGGTTTTACTGCTGTCGTAACCAAGACAGAAGATGTTGCTAATATGTTGAGCCTTCATGACAGCAGGTTTGCCGACGCCGTGTATCGCTTGTTCAACTTTCCATAATAAAACTCTTCTGTCGTCGCCACCTGTTAAATTAGTGCGTAAAGTGTACGCGTGTTACACAATATTAGTACTTGGTTCGGTGATTAATCGAGTAAATTCGAAACCGTGTAAACGAAAAAGAAAAAAAAAAAGAAAAAACGATTTCCCTTGCAAAGAATCGAAACGTTAGAAAAAACCGTTTGAAAACATCGTTGCAAGTTTTCCGTCGAACTACGATTATCAAAAACTACGACGAGAACGTAACATCTCGTAAGCCGAAACACGTTAAATGCAATTCATAATATCTTACCGGAGACGAGGAGATCGCCCTGATTCGAAAATTCGATCGCGTTAACGCATCCATAATGAGATGATAGATCCTTTCTGAATAGATTCTCGGAGGTTTCGAATCGGGCATTAACGAGACGTTTGCAGTGATCGACTTTATCGTCGATCTGTCGCGTAATAAGGTACGAAAGCGGATTACAAACGGAAGGACGAGCCATTTCTTCTTCGTAGCTACTGCTCCCGTGCGTGAAAAACGGATAAAACCGTCCTCTTCACCTTTCGTCCCTTTCTTCCATGTATCCTGTAAACGCCCGTGTTCTCTTGCTCGGTTAAGAATCCTCCTTTGTGCGGAATCGCGATTTTTAAAAGCCCGTCTCGCGTCTCTCGATCGAACAACCGGAAAAAACGGAACGCGCACGGAAAGATTCGTGGCGCAATCAAGTTCGCGAGACCATTAGATGTTGCGGCTATTATAAGTTTCGTTGTGGCCGATCTTATATTTATTCTGTGACAGACGTGTCGCGATTATACATCTCTGACGAACTCACACAAACAAGGGGTCGCACGAGGCGCGTATCACGCACGAACGCACTGCCGACGCAGGCAAAAGTATGAAATATACCTGCATATACACAACCGTTTGTACCCACTCGAGCGGATTGTCTTACTCGAGCACGATCAGCTGATCGCTGTTCAGCGGTTCCACGTCGCGGTAGTTTCGCAAATATTTCTCGGCCGGTCTGACGTCGGTGTTTCTCTCGCGTGCATTTTCATCGCCGAGTCGCAAGAACAGATCGAATCACAAACTCCTTTTTCGCATGTCCCGCAGCAGTATTATTTTCACGTTTCACGAGCAACTGTCATTCAGAATCTTTGCTCCGAGTTAAAAAAAAACAACCAACATGGATACCGGCGCCACGTTGCGTGTCTCGCGTGTACTTCTGACCGGTCCCCCTGGTGAGTCCGCGATTTTTCAAAACCGAGTACAACAAATGCCGAATACCCGAAAGATCCACGGTGTTTTGTTCCGGGAATATCGAACGAACTCTTACCTTACGAGAAATCGGACATCGACGTACTTACATTTTTCTCATTTACTGGCAATGCTCGTTTACGGAATATTTTATTTATCAATTAATACGCAGGGTGGTCCACGCAATTGTTTCGAGTCGTAACTCCGTTATCGTTGCATTTACGAAAAAATGCTAAAGGAGAAAGATGAATGGTTCGAAGAGGACTACGTTTGTAGGCCTTAAAATTTTTTTTTGATGCAGCAGTGCATGTGCAATTCACAATTGCATCATTTCTTTGACACTAGATTTACGGGACCCGTCAACATGATGGATTCCAATATTTTTAAATTGCGAATATCGAGATTGTAAAAATGCATCCATGAGCAATTATTTAACAAATTGATTTCTTTGGGTACATATTATTTAAAAAATGGATACAAACTTTGATCGATACATTCATGTTATTTTTAGAAAGTAATGTACAATAGTCATTTTTTCTGTTCATCCTAGGTAACAAATGATTAAAAAACGCTATCAGAAATGTTTAGAATGGTACCCCAATCATTTTTTAAGTATAATGAACGAAAGAATCGATCTCTGTAAAAAAATATGCATTTCTATTTAAAGAAGTGATGCAATTGTTAATTGCACGTGCACTGCTGCGTCTAAAAAAAAATTTTTAAGACCTACAGATATAATGCTCTTCGAACCATTTATCTTTCTCCTTTATCGTTTTTTCGTAGATGCAATAATAACGGAGTTATGACTTGAAACAATTGCGTGGACCACCCTGTATACAAAATCGTTTGAAATCTACACGTTGCCCAACTCTGTCCCTGACTATTCATAATATTTAAATCGCTGTGAATAAGGGATTCGCTAATATTCAATTGAAACAACTGTATTAGGTATAGGCAAAACTACAATATGCAAAAAGATAGCTTTAAACATAACGGAGCAAGCTCGTAAAGTCGACGGATTCTACACGCAGGAAGTGCGGAACCAGAGCGGTAATAGAATTGGGTTTGATGTTGTACTTGTAAACAATTCAGAGAAAAAATCGAGCTTGGCGAAGGCTGAGTTAGTATTACTTTATTGTCGTAAAACAGTTTAATCTTGCTCTTGTTTAAAACGATTTTTATTGCGAACAGAGATGTTATAAACCAGTCGCAACGAACTCAACACAAAGTGGGGAAATACTATGTGTTCATTAATGACTTTGAATCCGCGGCCCTGCCAGTCTTCAAGTCGAATGCGGTAAGCGGATTATTTTCAGACATTACATCTGTATTTATTTTACACTGAAATTACTAAAGTTTTACTTCTTTTCTTTTTCTTTTTTTTTTTTAGGACATATTGATCATAGATGAGATCGGTAAAATGGAATTATTCAGCAAAAAATTTCACAACGAGGTACTGGAATTATTTTCTAGAACTACAAATGAACCTTTCATAATCGCGACGATACCTGAAATGCACAAAGTGCCACAGAAATATTTGTCACTATTTCAAAAACTGCAAGCAGATAAAAGATCTAAACTCATAACCGTGAATCATCGTAATCGGGATAGCTTAGCAGAAGAAATACTTCGTCTTTTTTCATAAGGTACAATTGTCATTGCTCTAATAAAAAAAAAACAATATGAATTTCAAATACATTATAAACATCGTTTATTATTAACAAAAAAAAAAAAAACAAAATGTTAGATTATAAAAATCCTTCCAATCACGTTAGATTTGTAAAAAAAAGTAGGTATCGCAAATATTGCGATAAATAGTGACTGGCTGGAAAATTGTACTACATAGTCATGCTAGATCGCATATGTGTTAAATATCTTTGTAATAATCATTGATTTTTAGAAAGCATCATTATTCATTAAAGAATAAATTAAAGTCATAATAGGTGTGTTCATTATATGTTCAGCACCATATTAAAATTAGAGTTCAATCTGATGAGATCTTTGAGATCATTTATTCGGTTTCTTTTTTTGTGCGTGAACATTAATATCTTTAATGAACAATAAGGTTCAATTGAGGGTACAAAATAGAAATGTTCTCTTTTACGCATCGTTTCATTCTAGTCGTACACAAATCTCTAACAAGGGTTTTGTTCTAATCCATAGGCAAGAAAATTTGTTGCATTTCTTCACGATTTATAAAAACAAGCAAACTGTCATCATTTTTGTACCCATCAATATTATGCCTTCAATGCATTTATTATCATACAGAAAAATTTCTCGTTCCTAAAAAGAATACAGTATTTATTGTTTCGGAGAAGACTAAGAATTTCTCACCTTCCCCATTTCAGTATCAAATATATTACGCACACTTTGATTGGTCTACTCGTATTCATTTATCATTTCGTATTTATTTATTAACAGTACCTAGGTGTTCCACTAAAACATGAATTTTAGTAAGGAATTAGCATATACCATTGGCCTTACATTTGGATGAGGCTGAAAAAAAAAAAGATACGATTGCATAGTTCTGTAAGAAAAACCAATAAAACAATGTATTAAATAAAACATACCACTGCTTCGTATGTTGTGAAATGAGGTTCCATGTCTTTGCCATTGAGTGTAATAAAGGCACCCTGATTACACATAGTGTCACTGAAAAAAAAAAGGTAAGTGTAATTAAAATATTGCTGGTGAAAGGTTAACGAATTAGAACGTTATGAAATATACGCATATGTAATGTACCAATAATTTGGAGCAGAGAACACAGTGATACATTTTCCGTCGTGATCCACCTCGTAACCCTGATTTTTAACTTCATGACTCCTAACAATGTAATCGAGATTGTTCAGAGATAAGAAATTGTGTGTAACGTCAGGTCCGAACTGAACACCAACTCCTCTCTTGCTGGGTGCTCTTCCACATTGTGGTTGCGGATCGGACCACAGTAACTCGCACATTAATCCTTCGTCTGGTGGTTGCATGTTTCTATCAATTTGTCGAATTTCTTCTAATTTAACATTGTCCCTTGAAAACAGACCGCCGTGCATTACCTACAAAATAAATGTATACATTTGTATGCAGCGATGAATATTTTTTATCATAAATTAGTAAAACTTACGAGCACTCTGTTGTTAAGACAATGTGCAAGAGGGAGCCAATTATAAACTTCTGTAAATAGCTCTGCCATTTGAGAAGAATACTTTGTCTTGACTTCTCCGTCAAAGCCGTACATTTGATTCATGGTGGCGGATTCATGATTACCTGAATGTCAGTTCTTATAGTAAATGTACACTGGTGTCGGACAAAATAAATAAAACAATACTTACATACCTCTAGACATAAAAAAGTGATTTGGATATAACAACTTAAATCCGAACAAAGTAAATATACACTCTACAGAAAACGAGCCTCTATCTACGAAATCTCCATTGAATAACTGTGTGGTCGTTAAGAAATAAGTTTTGCGAATAATACAATATTTGAGAGGTAATCTAGTTCTGTCTTGAGAAACGGCACCAATGATTGTTTTGGAAAGCCGATTTCAAGCTGCTGGCGTTTCTCAAGACAGAACTGTAACACCATAACACTTTCATTAGTATAAAGGATACATATGGATTAGTTTCCGAAGGCAAACCATTTAACTGGAATATATTAAGTAAATCATAGTACTGTCCATGTATGTCTCCGCATATAGTAAATTTACTATCGTCGGGAATTGTAATATCGACTAAACTTGGCTGTGCCATGAACCATGCTTTCACGTCTAAAAGAATCTTATAAGCATATTTACGATGTAATTTATTTTGTTTCTTGTACCATTCTAACAAGTCTTGCATAAATTGTAACGTAACTTTTCCATCTTCAAGTTTAGGCCCTCTGTATTCATCTTCAATGACTAGAAAATACAAAGAGACAATTAATTTGGAATATCTGTTTCTATAAAATAGATTAGATCGTAACTGTCCGAACGTACCCATAGCTTTTAAATTAATCGTGTCAGCTATATTCTTTTTATTTTCTTCCACAGAGATTGCTTTCTCGAAGGCTAATTTTTTCAATATCTTACTGCACTCTGTATACTTAAGCATCGCGTCTTTATCATTTGGTCTAGCTTTAGTAACAGTCTCATAGTCCTTAAGAGCTAGTTTGAACTTGCCAAGTGACATATGAGCTGCGGCTCTACGATAATATCCTTTTACATAATTCTTATCTAAATCGATAGCTTTCGACGCATCTGTGAGCGCGTATCCAAAACATTCTGTCCTTAAATAGGCGAAACTTCTATTCCCATAATACACTGCCACTGAAGGATTTAATTCTATCGCTTTACCATACAACTCTATGGCTTTGTTATAATCTTGATCTAAAAAGTAATAAGACGGGACTAATTGTAAAAATAAAGTCAGTCTCATTTCGTTGTTTACAACGTTAATCGAACGCTTCGAACGTTACGTGCGAGTATCTTTGTGTTCGTAAAAATTTATTGAAATCGTGACAAATATATAGAGTAAGAGATGTCATGTGTAAAAGTTTGTGTAATATTTCCTCGATGTGTCCTTACAAATAGAAATAATTTTTTTTAAATAGAACCGTACAGGAAAGTATGACAAATAGTACGGTTGTTTTAAATTTTCAACGTTGGACTTTCAACTGTGAGATTTCGCTTGTTAATTGGGAACGATCATTTACGCTGCGGAAGTTGGGTTAGTTTTAAACATGCACGTGACTAAATTGTATTCATTTAACGGTAATTGCGATGTTTCCCTAACGTTTATTGTAGATTATAAGCTAGATCGTGTCGGCAAATTGAAAATAACATTCGGTAAACGCACTTTTGAAGTATTCGTTCGCTTCTTCTTTAAATTTTTCCGCTTTGGCTGCATCTTCAGGTGTTGTTACTCCTGCAATTTCTGCGTTTTCACTCATTTTGAGATTTTTTTACCGACAAATTAACAAGTTGATGTAAAACGACTTAAATTATACCGAAACGTAGACAATAAATAACACATTCAAGAAAGAATAACTTTTTTTATATAACGGCTTTATTCCAGACACTGTGAGTGTCTTGAAACCTACTCAACTATCCTATAAAGCGATTCGATCGATCGAAGACAAGGAGTAAACGAGAACTATCGATCGTTACGATTCAAATGATGAATGTCTCGCTCTATGGATAACTGTAAACAATTTCGGCTATGATTAATTTTTAGATAAACCTATTTTCTTAGAACATTGTGCAATTTTATTTTATTTTATTTTTTTTTACGGTATTAATAGTGTTCGGTTTAATAGACAGTATGCAAATAGAAAGAAATTGAAAGCCTGTTATACTTTTAAATGCTATTTTAATTGATGTACTTTCCTCGAAGTGACTGCATCTTTGTGCATACCTAATCACCTCGAAAATTATTCTTCACTTATAATTCACTGAAAAATGTTTGCCTTGCGTTTCCTAGTTTTCAGCATAGTGTTCAAATTATAATATACGCTTGTTAGTCTTGTTTGACAGTGTTCACGGTACATTCGGTTGACTGTATTGTATACTACGTACTATTTACGTCGAAGAACTTTGAATATTCAGAAGACGATACCGATGTATCGTTAAGGTTATAGTGTTGTGTGCGTTAACAGTGCGTGACCGCATTTTTAAAGAAGAAAGTATTTCATTCGGGAAACGTATTAAGTACCTGGTATTATACTTCAAGTCATTTTTACACCTCCGAGCAGTTTATCTGTCACATTTCCAGTAGGTCAGTGATTTAGTTAACCTATCGTCTACGTACCTTGTTAACCTATCATTTACATACATTCTATGTTATAAAAAGGCGAGCGGCCGCAGCTTTCAAAATTTGTTCTGCGAAACACATGCTACAATGATGGTCAAAACGCTGAAGGAAGTGTGCGGAGTTGCGAAACAACTGGTACTCCCAACAAGAAAATTTGGTACTGCGCAAGTAGCACCTTTGCAAGAAGCTGCTTTAAATGAACGTTGCCTCCTTGTGGACGAATGTGATAGAGTAATCGGTGAATCTACGAAAAGGGATTGTCACACCGTCGATTCTAATGGACGTATCCCGCTGCACAGAGCGTTTAGTGTTTTCCTATTCAATAAGAAAGGAGAGCTATTGATGCAAAAGCGATCAGCGAATAAGGTAAATGTAATCTCGCGTACAATAAAAATCTTTCCAATTGATTTTATGTGCACGTTGAAGGACCGTAATTTACTTTGTTACAGGTTACATTTCCAAACTATTACGCGAATACCTGCTGCAGTCATCCATTGGCAGAAATTCCACAGGAGACCGAAGAGCACGAGGCGATAGGAATTCGCAGAGCTGCCATCAGAAGAATGGGCTACGAATTGGGAATACCTCCAAACGAAATTTCACCATCCGATTTAATATATTTGACAAGGGTCCATTATTTCATGGCACACGGTAATTGGGGAGAGCATGAAATAGATTATATATTGTTCGCGCGAAAAGATCATGTAACATTAGACCCAAATCCTGATGAAATTGCTCAACTTCATTGGGTATCAAAATCTAATATAAACGAGTTTATTAAGAATTTAGATGGACCACTGTCTCCATGGTTTCACTTAGTTCTTAAGCATAAATTGTCACTCTGGTGGGATAATCTGCACATGTTAGAACAAATGAAGGATCACGGAACAATACATAAATTTGATTGAAAACCTTTAGTAACAATGATTTAAGATTTTAAGGAAATTTGATTAAAAATATTTTTGTGAATCGTATAATTCTAACATCTACATCAGAAACACATGGTTGAGTCCATTAAAAAAATATACTAACAAATTAATATTTCTATTTATGCTTTGTATAAGGTCTATTTTCTACTCAAATTTTAGAAATTTATGATAGCGATAATGTATTTCATTCAGCTCAATGTTCTTTTCTCCTTGTTTCATTATTGATATAAATTGACATAAGTTTATGAAATTTTATTCACATAAATTGTGAAAACGTTTGTTGTTTCTTTGTTGGTAGTATGTATTTGAAATTGCAGAAGGTTGATGATCTATGCAGCAGACAATGTGATAATAAGTACAGATGAATGCATAATACTTTCTAGATCAAGAGCAAAAATACCATTTTTATTACATTCCATGTGCTTCTCTGTAGTGTTTGTGTCTTATTCGTGGCCACTGTTTCATTAGTGTGAACTAATTGTTACAATGCCAGTGGACACAGATTCACTATCAGATATCGGTGCAGAAAAATATAAGTAATGCTTTAAAATCGATCAACTCGGTACTACAAACATGAATGCATTCAAATGTATAATAGCAAAGTTAAAGTACAAAGTTAATTAGCTCTTCTACAGCCGTCGTTATAGTTGTGTACATCGAAGGCTGTTAAAATAGTTCTACACGATGTTAAAGTCTATAGCTGGCTGCTATTATCTATGGTTCTATGTCTTTTGATATTTGTAATGTTCAATCTGTATTTACTAGGAGTCCATCATTCAGTTTTATGATTTCCGAAAGTATTTAAAAATGAAAGATTAGAAAATTTGGATTTCTTATGTAACGACACAATTTTTTACACTTTCATTTTAATGCTCAAACATTCGAGCATTCAGCTATAGATTTTTGGAAATTGTAGGCGGTAATTGGTCGAAACTGTCGCGTTCGTATCGTCGGCTGCAGAAGAGTTGGAACAGGCCAGTTGTATAAAACAAAGTATGTTTTACACATTTACTGCATTGTAATAATAAATTAAATTAAAAATGACTAACTTACGCTTTGTAGGCATAAGGAAATGCAATAAGGTAATTTCGTAAGTATTGCGAACATCTATTCTGAAACTATTTATGTACCTATGTAAATTTTGTGAATACCATTTTCTTATACAACGAACGATTCTGTAAATATACGTAATAAAACCAGTTCTAAATGTGTAATTAGTGTGATTCCATGTCGCATCGTAATTATGAATAAATTGTAAAAAAAATCGTAGCCTATGTAATTTTTACATAAAAATGTAGGTAAATACAACTCAAGCCCGATGTTATTATTACCGAACAATAATTAGATTTATTAATTTACCAAAATGGAGATGCAATCAAGCGTTTATTGAGTCGGATTAGATATAAATATTATAGGAGTTGCACCTGTGATTATGAACAAATTTTAATACAAGGGTGCTCAACTAATCAGTTTTATAAATTCTAAATTTCAATAGATTTCTGTGAGTATAGATATTTAACTTTTATTTCGTGCATATTGATAGTTATAATAAACGCTGTTTAGATCATCGATACTTTTTTCCCTCATCGGTAAGTACGATTTCGTTTTTAATTTATTTATTTATTACGTTGCTCCCTTAATTAGTTAAAATCCGCTGCACCCAATAAAAAGCGAATCGAG
>CM052140.1:15668584-15717149 GCA_028454255.1 Halictus ligatus
TTTGTAATTTCTTTGAAATAATGCCATTAACCCTTTGCACTCGAGTGGGGACTCTGAAACACCTCTAGAAATTATTGTGGCATTATTTCAAAGAAATTACAAAATATATTACGAAGTATTTAATATTTGCTACATTTCAAAATTTGTACTGAATAGATTACTAAACATTCAAGTATTATATGTGGAATTGTAACAAATATAAAACATTTCGTAATATACTCTGTAATTTCTTTGAAATTATGCCATTAACCCTTTGCATTCGAGTGGTGACTCTAAAGCACCGCTAGAAATTATTGTGGCATTAATTCAAAGAAATTACAAAATATATTACGAAATAATTAATATTTGTTACATTTAAAAATTTGTACTGGATAGATTACTAAACATTCAAGTATTATATGTGGAATTGTAACAAATATTAAACATTTCGTAATATACTTTTTAATTTCTTTGAAATAATGCCATTAACCCTTTGCATTCGAGTGGTGACTCTAAAGCACCGCTAGAAATTATTGTGGCATTAATTCAAAGAAATTACAAAATATATTACGAAATAATTAATATTTGTTACATTTCAAAATTTGTACTGGATAGATTCCTAAACTTTCAAGTATTATATGTGAAAATGTAACAAATATTAAACATTTCGTAATATACTTTGTAATTTCTTTGAAATAATTTCATTAACCCTTTACACTCGAGTGGTGACTCTAAAGCACCGCTAGAACTTATTGTAACATTATTTCAAAGAAATTACAAACTATATTACAAAATATTTTATATTTGTTACATTTCATGTATTGCGTAAATTACTAACCATTTAAGTATTATATTTAGAAATCGGATAAGTTTCGTACGAATAAAATGAAAATATTCTAAGAGGGAAGAAAAATTTAGAATGAAAATATCTTCGAGGGCAAAAGGTTAATCCCGTTAATCATTGACGAGTCATTGTCGGGTCGAAATTCGTCGTCCGCTCTTTCGCCAGATGATTTCATCAATTACTCCCGTAGTCAATCAGATTCCATCGGAGCCGGCGCGCATTGAATCGCAAACAATAGATTAGGACAAAGATATCGAGAGTGTGGATCGTCATATTGTCCGTGGCGCTCGGTACGCAGTATGCTCTGGTTCCAGGATATACCCGGAGCCCAATGGGACTATATGCTCGGGCAAGTGTCGCAATGGCAGCGCTATAGACGTCGCGCGTCGTCGCGACGGCCGCGCGCTCGCAACACACACACACACACACACAGGCGCCTTCGACGACGCCTCGAGAGATGTCGCCTTGTAACACCCTCCTCGGAATACCAGACAATATTGGCCGAATTATTCACCGGACCTCCACCGGAAACGATCCTATTGCGTTGACAACTACCACAGACGTCTCCGGCAACCGTGTAAATGGCGTTATGGATATTATCCTTCGGTTTTACCCGGGCTCTTTTGTCCCGCGACCGGCGCGTCGGTTCGCCGATTCAACGACTCTCGATCGCGAATTTCTAGAGCTCGCATCACATCGTCGAACATGTTTTTCGAACGGTTAGGATCAGAGTCAGTGATACAGAGCTCGTTTCATACTGGAAATACCGGGGACCCTCAAAACGGCGTGCTTCACGGCTTTTATTTTACGGTTATCGAGATTGTACAGAGCGATTCGAACGCCTAAATATCTCCAATTAGGTTTGAGGAGCGTTAAAGAGAAAAATATGTCGATACGAACAATTTTCTGGGTAGATTCGTCTACAAGGTTGCTTGAAGGTCATAGTTTCAGAACACTCAAATATCTCCAATTAGGTTTGAAGAGCGTTCAAGAGGCAAATATGACGGTACGAACAATTTTCTGGGTACTGTTGTCTTCAAGGTAGTTTGAAGGTCATACTTACAGAACACCTAAATATCTCCAAATAGGTTTGAAGAGCGTTCAAGAGACAAATACGTCGATACGAACAATTTTCTGGGTAGTGTTATCTTCAAGGTAGCTTGAAGGTCATAGGTTCAAAACATCTAAATATCTCCAATTAGATAGCTTGAAGGTCATAGTTACAGAACACCTAAATATCTCCAATTAGGTTTGTAAAGCGTTAAGTGGCAAATATGTCAATACAAACAATTTTCTGGGTAGTGTCGTCGTCAAGGTAACTTGAAGGTCATAGTTTCAGAACACCCAAATATCTCCAATTAGGTTTGAAGAGCCTTAAGAGGCAAATATGTCGATACGCACAATTTTCTGAGTAGTATTGTCTTCAAGGTAGCTTGAAGGTCATAGGTTCAGAACACCTAAACATCTCCAATTAGGTTTGAACAGCGTTAAAGAGGAAAATATGTTGATACGAACAATTTTCGGGGTACTGTTGTCTTCAAAGTAGCTTGAAGTTTATGTTTTCACACACCTAAATATCTCCAATTAGGTTTAAAGAGCGTTAAAGAAGCAAATATGTCGATACAAACAATTTTCTGAGTAGTGCTATCTTCAAGGTAGCTTGAAGGTCATAGGTTCAGAACACCCAAATATCTCCAATTCAATTTGAAGAGCTTTAAAGAGGCAAATATGTCCACACGAACAATTTTCTGGGTAGTGTCGTCTTCAAGGTCGCTCTGAAGGTCATGATTTTTTCAATTAACAGCATATAATGTTTAACTTCATAATGCAGAAGCTTATTGCAAGACGAGTTCGACGATGCGTATAAATTAACAATTTCGAAGAACGGATGGATGTTACATTTACAAAGAGACATATAGTGAATTCTCGATATATGTCAACAACACGGTCAGTGTCCTGTGTCATCCAGGAGACGTAACCGATCCGTGTTATGTTTACGGTCCTATCAGTGGGGATAATTCCGCGACATTTATCGTCCAAGACTTAGCGACATATACATATAGAGAAGTCGCTGAATACTGCATTATTACGTAGCTAATCGATATGCAATTTTTATACAAGTTTTTATATTTTATAGAAGGACTCTTTGTGCACGTAAAGAAATGATTACACAGTTCCAAGATAAATAAATACTATTAAATTGAAATGATAAATTAATATTATTAAATTCTGGTTAGACGATTTTGTACATAATAAAATGATAAATACGCATATGTACATATACCTCTGTACACGTAATATATAAATTCTGCTAGTTCTTGCGCATTCGCATACTTATTTTACGGACGCGTTTTCCGGAACGACTTTATTCGCCGCTCTTCCCCGAACAACTTCCCGGAAAGGTGCGCAACTTCGACTATTATGTGACTTTTAAAACGTAGCTGCTCGAGGACATTTCATTTGCGTCAAATTTCTTGTTCTCCCGCGAAGTCGGCAGGCGGAACTGCGAGGAAACCAGCTGAAATCGAATACGGATCCGCGTTTCAACTTAGGAAAGAATGCCACGGCGATAGTGTCGCAAGACGTATTGTCCTAGGATGCAATCGTTCAGCAGCGTAACTTCGGGAAAAGTTTGCGGCAGTACCACTGCCGCGACTTCGGGAATACTAGACTTTCATCGATCCGAGTCAAGTGGTACAACGTTGCGTAAGTGCGACTTCGGTACGATGTTCCACGCTTCGAGGACTCCCGTGAAATCCGAATTTTCGTCTGTTCCAAACGGTAAACATATAGGGGGATCCATGAGTGATCAATTATTTTGAAATCTAACACAAACCTTGCAGCAAATTCAAGTTTTCATTTCTTAATTTATTATCGAGGACAGTTTTCGTCATCTTTCCGGCAAATTTTCAAGGTGTCTCCTTACATCTTCTACGGAAGCGAATCTTTCATTCCTTAATCGTGTTTTATTTCTTAAAGTGATTGACGAGTATACTCGTCAATCCGAAACTCTATTGCGATGCAGTTAACGTTAATGAATTGTTGAGAATTAATTTTATCGAATAAAAAAGTAATTCTTTCTCATTTAGCTTTACATGGGCTTTTGCTTTTATAATAGCCGCATTTATTGCTTGGTAGTTCTACTGTTAATAATGTGAAAAATATTTTGAATAATAATACAGCAATTTTTAGTGGCGCCTCAGAGTCACCACTCGAGTCCTAAGGGTTAACCCTTTGCACTCGAAGCTATTTTAACTCCAAAATGAAAATTTTCTTCCGACCTACAATATTTCCATTCTATATGTAATGCAATTTGTGAAATTTACTCGTACAATACTGAAGTGTTTAGTAATCTATTAAACACAAACAAATTTGATAATGTAAAAAATCTCTCGAATAATGATACAACAATTTTTGTAATATATATGTTTTTAGTATATATATATCATATTTTAATTTTAATATATATATTTTTGTAATATAATATTTTTGAAGAGCTGAATAGTCAATCTCGTGAAATTATTTTCGGTATATTTGCTCGAATTCTTTCGTTGAAAGTCTATTCGGACAAGGAGATTTGAACCAAAGCGATTATAGATCGTAATAAAAAGGTTCTCAGTCGACAGTTTATTGTTCTTCCCGGAAAACGTACCTGCTCGACGGTCGAAAACGATTCCAGGGAAGCTAACAGAATGTTCATGGAATTTCTATGAAATAACCGTCGGAATACTTGGTTTCTCGATCGAGGGATTAAGCCCGCGATACGGGCGTGTTAACTATGTAATCTACGGTGCGTGCCGTGTACGCAGCCGATTTCGCGAATCGATTTCTCCCGGGGACTAAGCCCCTCGGCTGAGACAACTTTATTCTGGCCGTTCGATTTATTCCGGGCGTAAGTCCTCCCTCGCCGGTAACGTTGCCGGTCCTCGCGCCCCATATTGTGACGCGTCGCCCCCGATGATCATCTTTTTCCCGGGGTAAATCTGAGTCCTGCTACCTGGAGAGACGCCCGCCGCCGACGCGGTCGCCAAGATGAAGTTCGTCGGAGGACGAGGAGAAGTTTCCGGTTCTTACCGAGCCGGATGGGATTCTCCTTCTGATGAGTTCGGAGAAATTTTGGAATAGGGACGCGAAACGGGACTCTGATCTCTCCGAGAGCTGGTAAATCCCAGTCTGATACAGAATTTCTTCGCGGGATATCTACAATGGGGAGCGGAAAGCCGACTTCCCGCCCGGTGCTGATCGTCGAACGGTTAGTCGGGATCGAGCACCGAACCGGATAGATCAGAATGGATCGACTTTGTTGCTTCTCGTTCGCGAGATCGGTGTTGACATTTTTTAGGAGCCACCGACGATTAGTTATTTTCCCTTTGACGCCTCTCTAGTTGGTTGAAACTTCTGCAGAGACGTAGCTGAATTAACCCTCTGCACTCGAAGCCATTTTGGAGCTGAAACGAAACATTTCTTCCGACCTAGAATATCTCCCTTCTAAGGGTTTTGATACTGTGCAATGCGAAAATGGTGCAATAGATTTGAATCGGATTCAAAATCAAAGAACTTTCGATAGAAATGAGGTAGAGTGATGAAATTTTTTTTAAATTAAAGCTGAAACTTTGTAGAATACGCTAGAAAATAAGGAGATTATGGTACGAACGTTTTTTAATGCAAATAATATTAGGGCTACAGGAAAGTTTTGTCCGATAGTGTCACACCAAGTGACACTAAAAGTTGACTTCGGATGACTGTCTCTCTTTATCATTGCATTTACACACATGTACTCTCCTGGAACGATGGAGAGTATATTCTACAATAAATATTATTAACCCTTTGCACTCTCCGATTCAGATTTGTTTGGTAATTTATTAAATACACACAAATTTAATAATGCAAATAATATTAGGCCTACAGGGAAAGTTCTGTCCGATAGTGTCACACCAAGTGACACTACAAGATGACTTCGGTTGACTGTCTCTCTTTATCATTGCATTTACACACATGTACTCTCCTGGAACGATGGAGAGTATATTCTACAATAAATATTATTAACCCTTTGCACTCTCCGATTCAGATTTGAATCGGATTCAAAATCAAAGAACTTTCGATAGAAATGAGGTAGAATGATGAAATCTTTTTTAAATTAAAGCTGAAACTTTGTAGAATACGCTAAAAATAAGGAGATTATGGCACGAACGTTTTTTAACCTTGAGAGAATTAGTTAAACTTGCACAATTTCATGAAAATTGTGGTTTATCCAATACCACGGCGAAAAAAATTTTTTCTTAACATGTTATCAATCATTTCCTATAGATTTGTTCACGCTGATTTCAAATCTGGTCTCAAAATTTGTCTACGATGTCAGGATTTTGCAAAAAATAGATTTTTGTGACTACATATTTATCAAATTCTGTCGTTTTCGATATGAAAATAAATAAATCGGTGAAATTTTATTATCTGTATACGTTCGTTGGTTTATAAATAATTTTAAAGTACCTCTAAAACGTTTCCCTAATTTGTCCGAAATCGTCTCGAGTTGCTGGTTCGCGCAAACGAAAAAGGCCTCGAGTGCAAAGGGTTAAATGTATGAAAATAGTGTCATTTTCTTGCAACTCAAAAACAGAGAGAACTTTCCGTTAGACCTGATATTTTCAACAATGATACATCAATTTTTAGTGGCGCCTTACAGTCGCCATTCGAGTGCTAAGGGCTAGAGGACCGGGTAATTGTTTATTAATTTTAAACGTACACATTGCGAAAGAAATTCTTAAGAAAACGTAATGTAAAGGGTCAGAATTTAATAATTCGATTCGGTAGACGCATTTTGCTCGAATAAAATCGATTCGTCTTTCGATTAACAGATATCAATTATTTCTTTTCGACTTCGATCAGAGTATTTTCGGCCTCGCCGAAAATATTTCAATCCGCCCACCTGAATATGCGCCAGAATGTTCTGAAAATGCTTGCGGAGCCATCCGACCGAGGCATAATCCGTCGTGTAGCTCGCTGGGAACAGTTACCGAGTGTACACTACAAGAGAAACTTCCGAGAGTATTCGAAACGTGACATCAATTCGAACTACTCCATTATCCGCACGACAATGCTAACTTAACGCGGTTCCGATGGCTCTGTGCGAACGCAACAATAATTTTACAGTTGATCAAACGGCTGCGACGCACACCGTAATCACTGTAAAAGCCTATCCTGATCACCGATCTGCTTTTCACCGCGTCCAGAGGGCAGTACGCGCAAGTATATCGAAAATCCGACGGAATTCCAACAACGTAACCAAATAATCATTGTATTCTCGAGAGTATAACATTTCAGACAAAGATATGAAATATTTTATTACACTCAAAAATTTCAAAAATTCTTCGAACGAAATACTACATTTAACAAATATTGACGGTATTTTATTCTGAAGCTTTCTACGAGATAAAATATTTTATTTCCTGAGCTGTGTATTTTAAAATGAATAGGATTATTTGTTACCTGAATATTCTAGGTTATAGTTTATATTCAGATTATATGAACTGTAACTAACAGAATAGGGAATATTCAGGTTATAGTTCGTGATTTGACCACGGACAGCTACACTAAATAAAAGCGTAGATATAGTAGGATTCCAATTCTTGCGGAGATATTTCATGAAATGAGAATGTGCGTGAAAAACTCGTCGTTTTCGCAGAACTTTAGTTGTCCGGGGAGGCGTTCTGCCTTAAGGAAAAAAAGGATAATAACGCGCACCGTGCGGGAAACGTGCCCGGCGAGCCGGGAGCAGTGAAAGGGAGAATTAATAGACCGTTATCCGAACGATCCAGTTATCCCAATCGTCCTGTCCCCCCGGCGGGTTCAGATAAATTGAGCCAAGGGCAAGAAGATGCGTGAGCGTACCGTAAATGCCAGCAAGATATAGCCGGGGCCGTTGAATGGCCTACCGCGCGGAAATGTGCATTGCTGATTGCTCAGAAATTGCGACGACAATGAATTTCTGCCAATTGTTTCCACGCGATCGTTGCTCTTCCGATTAACCCCTCGCCTCATTTAGCGAACGCGACTCGATTCCGAACGATACATTGTTCCCCCTAAATGCACCAACTGTCAGGAAAAAATCTCTACAGTGACTGTTAAAATTTTATCCCCACCGCTGGGATCAGGGAGATCCCCTAAACGCGCTCGACGACCTAGCGAGGGGTCGGTGAAACTCACGCTAAAGCAAGCAAAGATAGCAAGTTTTTTCATTTTTTTTCTTTTTTCTTAATGAAACTTTTACCATTATATTCGTCTCGTTTTTCTAATTAAAACGACACCAAACACGGTATAGCTACGATTACAATTACTCGTGTAACAAGCGAAGTTAAGAATTCGTGTTTCCTCTACCCTAATTGTCAAGCCCGAAACTTTACTCGCTTGCTACACGAGCAATTATGATCGTAATGGTGTCATTTTGGCCAGAAGAGGAGACGAACGATACATTTTTAATTTGTTATAATTTGTTATTTAGACTGCGGATTTTTGTGCAAAAGCACTGTTATCATGGGACTGTTTAACACTAAATCTACCAGGGTCAAAATGACCTATTTTCTATTTTACAATTACTGAAAATGCAAACACGTTTTCATAGGAAATTGCTGAATTGACTTCTTTGTCCACATTATAATGAGAATCGTAGAAAGTTTAAATAAATGCAACCTTCTCCATTTTATAAGACTTTTATATGTGCTTGGTAGGTTCAGTGTTAAAATTGAAATTATCACGGGACTGTTTAACACTAAACCTGCCAGGGTCAAAATCACCGATTTTCTATTTTACAATTACTGAAAATGCAAACACGTTTTCATAGGAAATTGCTGAATTGGCTTCTTTGTCCACATTATAATGAAAATCGTAGAAAGTTTAAGCAAATGCAACCTTCTCCATTTTATAAGACTTTTGTACGAGTCGCGCTAGGTAGGTTCAGTGTTAAAATCGAAATTATCACGGGACTGTTTAGCACTAAACCTACCAGGGTCAAAATCACGGATTTTCTATTTTACAATTACTGAAAATGCAAACACGTTTTCGTAGGAAATTACTGAATTGGCTTCTTTGTCCACATTATAATGAAAATCGTAGAAAGTTTAAGCAAATGCGACCTTCTCCATTTTATAACACTTTTGTACGAATCGTGCTTGGTAGGTTCAGTGTTAAAATCGAAATTATCATGGGACTGTTTAGCACTAAACCTACCCGGGTCAAAATGACCGATTTTCTATTTTACAATTATTGAAAATGCAAACACGTTTTCGTAGGAAATTACTGAATTGGCTTCTTTGTCCACATTATAATGAAAATCGTAGAAAGTTTAACCAAATGCAACCTTCTCCATTCTATAAGACTTTTATACAAAATCGAAATTATTAACAGGCGCAGCGCGAACACAAAAAGAGTGTGTTCCTCGAGCAACTGGGGAGCTTGAAGCAGGGGATAAATTCCCAAGATGAAAACTGTCTCGCGTGTCGAGGGCCGAGGGCAGAAAAATGGTGGACTCCGGCAAGATGGCGTGGAGCGTCGAAAATTATCGCCCGAAATTTCCATGAAGCAGCGCGGATACCCGAAAGAGGTTACCCCGTACAATTTCGACATTCTTCGTATTCCGTCGGCGGCGAATAATCCTCACGTGGTTCCTTTATCTTCGGGCATGCCTACGACGGTAAAGGATACCCAGCCGCTACGAAGCGAAAGATGAAACTGGCATCCTTTGAGTTTGATTCCACGGATGTTTACCCGGCTGCATTTCGCTGCTCATGCTCCGCAGGGAAAACTAGACAGATCTGCGAAATAGTAACTCGATGGAAAGCTCGTGTAAGTTCGAAACCCCGTTAGGGACTCGAACCGAGAGTGTCTCGAGAATTTCCTGGGGAACGTTGCCGAATATTACGACCGGTTGTGCTCCATTACAGAACACGTTTTGCAAAAACATAATCCGAGTCTGCTGTGTTGTTAACAATAAAAGCTGTTCCATCAACTTCAAGTAGAAATACCCGAAAATAGTCAGACACAGAAGTAGCAGTATTTACTATTACACAGTGCACTAGGTCGTCAATGTTTTCATTTTAACTTGTACGAAAAATGAAAATACAAATAGTCTTTTTCAATTTCATACAGAACTGTTTTGTAATTATTTTAAAATAAACAACAATATTTTACATGGAAAGTATATGGTACTTAGCAAAACTTAAGTAGAAATACCGGAAAATAGTCAGACACAGAAGTAGCAGTATTTACTATTACACAGTGCACTAGGTCGTCGATGTTTTCATTTTAACTTCTACGAAAAATAGAAATACAAATAGTCTTTTTCAATTTCATACAGAACTGTTTTGTAATTATTTCAAAATAAACAAGAATATTTTACATGGAAAGTATATGGTACTTAGCAAAACTTAAGTAGAAATACCGGAAAATAGTCAGCCACAGAAGTAGCAGTATTTACTATTACACAGCGCACTAGGTCGTCGATGTTTTCATTTTAACTTGTACGAAAAATGAAAATACAAATAATCTTTTTCAATTTCGTACGGAACTGTTTTGTAACTATTTCAAAATAAACAACAATAGAATGCATAATATTCAACGCTTGATGCAATTGTATAATTTTACACAGAAAGTATGTGATACTTGACGAAACTTTAATCGACAAACAATCGAACTAAAATACGCTGAACTGGTGATAACATTTTTATCAGCATAACCTAAAAATCCTAACGAAGCTCATTTGTATTTTCCAATAATATTTATGCTAATGGCAGTCGTTTGCTTGTGTGTATGAAAACTTGATTGAAATACCATTACCAGTGGAACGTACGTCAGTGTTTTATTCATCTGTTATTTTCAATCATTATTTTTAATGGTTTTAATCCCTAAATGATGGAGGTCGGACGAAAAGAAATTTTATTCCGTGCTCGACGTTAACTAACCCCAAAGGTTACAAAGTTATTTTAATCATGTCCCTGAACGAGTATACGACTTTCAAAAGGCCGTGGTATAAAAAGTCAATTGCAAGATCCTCTTGATAATCGTTCGGGTTATTTCAATATCAGTCGATTAGGTTATTCGGTATTTATAAATATTCAAATAACGGAGTTCAACTTGACGAGCACTTTTTTTTTTATCAACAAAGATCCACGAAACATCTAGACGTTGTAAATGGCAAACATATACATACGATATATTGCAATTTATTGCAATTTAGGTTCAGGAAGGTTAATACCATTTTTATTAAAAAGGGGTAGCAACATTCGTACAATTATCTTCATTATAAATTATTATTCACTGGCACGAGAAGAATAATTAATTCTATATTCGTTTGATAAATCCAATTTACAATTTCACACGATTACTACTGAATTATTGACGTACACGAATGCATAATATATCATATTTAAATTACCCTAATGCGATCCTGCAATTTGATGAATGTTAAAAGCTTCCCATAATGTGCAGTTTTATCGAATATGCTGAACTGGATCGTAAATAACCTCTGCCATCGACATTGAAAAGTTAATACCTAATAATTAAACAGCAACAATAATAATAATGGATCAACACGTAGAGAATTATCGAGTAAATATCAATAAGCAATCACGTAATTACGTTCAATTAAATGATATTTATTGAAAGAGTCTCAAAATATAAACTAAGACCGTTGACTATCAGTATTTAATTAAAAAGTCGAAAAGCTGATGTAACTCTGAAAGCTAGAAGCTAATTACTAAAATTTTTTCCATTTTCCGTTTTCGTACGTTACCTTACAAAAAATCCGAATAAAAGGAAAAAATAGTGTTGGCTGCGTACAAGGTTCCCGGCAGTAAAGGGAGAGTTAAAAATAAACCTGAAATAAGTTAAAATAAACTAAATAAATTTTAATTAACAGAGAGGCTTACTTACGCTTTGCTAGTTCGAAAAGTGCGGCAACGTTCGAGCTTTTATTACGTCAGAAGGCAATTGTAATATGTAAAATCTTCGATTCGTAATTGCGCAAACCGAATGCGACCATGTTGGACGTACGCTCGGCTGGAAATCGAGTTTTCAGTTTTCAGCCGGCGGAGCTCTGAAATAAAGTTTGAGCGAGCCGGGCCGCGCGCGGCCGCTGAAGTTTGTATGAGGCTCGTCGCATGCACGTTTGCGAATCGATCCCGCGTAAAAGCGGCGACGAAAAAGATTCTATTTTTAATTCGCAGCAGCTGAATTTTTTAAACAGATTCGATAACGTGTTTGCAGTTTGCTTGTGACATCCGGTGATGCGCCCACGTTCCCCGCGGAGCCGTAACTTTCACGTCGAAAATAAACCAGCCCGGTACCTGGGGGAACTTTTTGACGTACCGTAAATAGCGAAATATGCTTCCGGTTTTCAATCTTCAATTTTTCATTTGCCCCGACGCAAAGACGAGAGATTTCCTGGCGGATAACGTTCCATGATATTTCCGTCTTTGATCACAGACCCCTGCAGTCCCCTTACCCTTTCTACCGAACGCCCGACTTGCCGTTCAGTTATACCACTGAATTTCGCAATTTTTCGCATTTTCGTGCCACCTCTTTCAATACGTTCTCCTAATACAAAGCTCGATTCGCGAAAAATCTCGGAAAGTTTTGACGACCCGACTTGTCGTTGACTTGTACTACTGAAATTCGTGCCAGCTCCTGCGATATCATACTCTCCTTATGCAAGGCTCAATTTTCGGAAAATCTTCACGGACCGACTTGTTATCGACTTATGTTACTTAATTTCCTGCCACCTCTTTGAAGATCATATTCTCCTAATGCAAAGCTCAATTTTTCGGAAATTTAGACAATTTTCCGCAATTTTATGAGTCCACTAGGAGAACATGATACGCAAAATTTCATGCCACCTCCTTCGATATCATATCCCTCTAATACAAAGCTCATTGTCAGTTTTCGAAAAATTTTGACGGCCTGACTTATCATTTGCTTGTACTACTGAATTTCGTGCCACCTCTTTGTAGATCATATTCTCCTAATAGAAAGCTCAATTTTCGAAAAATTTCGGAAAATGTTGACGGTCCGACTTGTCATTGACTGATGCTACTGAATTTCGTGCCACCTCCTTCGCTATCCTGTTCTCCTGATGCAAAGAAAAACAGAAACACAAAAAATCGCTCTCTTCTATAATTTATAAAGATTGTCTCGTTCGTAAACTCTCTGGTACGATCTATGGATCTTCAAAAATATTGAATTAGGTAATTGTTAAAAAGATGATACAACAGAAGAGTGACGCCATCTTGAACCTTTCCGACAAATTTTCAAGCGAATCTCATTGCTCCCGAATGTCGTGATATTAATAACCTTAAGCGACTAAATAAATTAAGCACAACGTATCGTGAATAATTAAATACGCGCAGCACATATTTCTCAGCATGTTACTTGCTTTATTCGATTTCGTTCAACAAAAACAAATTCATTTCATGCTCCCGTAGAACCGCGTCCGTTTAATTTCAAGCGACTTTATGCGAGCCCATTAACAAATCTATTTAGCACGGTGGATTGTTAATAAAAATGCATAGTTCGCGGCGACGTGAAGAACGAGGGGGACTCGGACGAACGGAATAATTCGCTGTAAAATTAGCGACGCCATAAAAACTTCCCCGGAGCCGATAAGTTATATCGGGCCGAGAAGTGAGAGAAGTAGAAAGTCATTCAATTAACCCGCTTGTTAAGTTTGACAGGACATTTAAATCACTGTACGGACGGAATTAAGTAGTCGAAAGAGTTAGTCGTGCCGCGCGTTATAAAGCTGAAGACTTTCTTAAGAAGTTCTTTAGAATGAGAGCAGAATAATGGTTGGAATCGACGGTGCCCGCGGCGGTTCATTGAAAAATTGCTAAATTGAATTCATTAGCAACGGCGAACAAGAGATTAGGGGCCCGGTCCACATTTCACACTCCCTTGAATATCTTTCTTCGATCAATTCCTCTCGAGTTTCGTTCTTTCTACTAAACTCACTCTCTACAGCGGTGTCTCGATCTAAGCCCAATCCTCGGGTCCGTGCTGTGACATAGATCGTGTAGGTCAACTGAACCGCTGAACACGGTACAAATAATATCGCATTTAATTAAATAAGCTGGTCAGAGTCCCACGAAAAAAACAAAAGATAAAGAAGTTTTGTAATTGGATTAGTAGTGGTTCGCAACAATATATGTTTACACTTTACACTGCTCGGCCCCCGGTGGAGGGGATAGGCGAACTGGCTTTGTAATTGTTCACGTTTCAAGTGTGGAGAATCTCGATAAATGTCGTCGCGTGTAAAGAAAAAGAATAGTGAGAGAATAAGTTTATAAGCCGATCGAAGTATTCGCGTTGAAATTTTGTTCGTCGTTAGGGAAACGAAGTGGATAAAGTAGACGGGTCAGCGGCGGGCGTGCCGCTAGATAATTAAAATAAGTAGGGTCGAGTCAATTAACGGGAGCCGTATGCCTCTTTCTCCCCCATCGGCTTCAAACGAGCCGGTCGTTTGAGCGGGCAAAGTTATTTAAACAGGTGATTGTTTCTGGTGCCGGCTCGGTAATATGATACACTCTTTCCTCGTACACTCGGTCCTGTCTTTTGTCCTTTCGATTTCTCCAGAAAACGATCAATCATGCGCGCGGACATTACGCATCGTACAAATTAACCTCCTGTTCCTTCTGCGTCGAGTTTGTCTGCCGGATTTCGCATCTCTGCTTGCAAAACTTTTACATTTTTATTTTTAACCGTTCTCTCGCGAATCGTGATATTTTTCTGATCGAAACGGCTCTGCGTGATCGTGGAATAAATCTGTATAAATATTTAAGTCCCTGTCGGAGAAGTGTCGAAATTGACAACATAATTTTCTCGAATGTGAACAACGTCGCTGTTGGTCGATTTATACCGGTTCCCGACGGTTTCTCCTTGTTACAGCAGTGCCAGAAACGACGCGCCATCCCTTTCAATTAAGGCCAGAAGGAAAATGAAAGCTCATCCATTTCCTTCTCTAATCACCTAAATGATCTACGGAGCTCGATAATTATCCAGCTACTTCGCCCGAGAGGAAGAGAGAGAGAGAGCCCGTGGCGCAGGATACACGCGACGGAGGGGAGAAGGAGACATAAACTATAAAGGGAAAAGCACAACGGGATAAACGAGAAATGGAGTCGCGAGTTGCAACGGGGACTGCACAATAGGGATCTTCATATTACTGCCCGATCTCGAGTAATTTAACGTCGGAAAAGAATGGGGACTTCGTGTTCTCGAAAGTGCTTAAACTGAAGGCAATCGGGTGACTGCGGATCAATGAACCGGGCGATGAGTGCCCATTACATTTAAAAGATGAAAACAGACCATTTTTCATTAGCCTAAGTGTCGATACTAAAGCCGAACTGGGTTTACTGTGTTTCTATTTCGAAATCTCGAGCAGCGGATTGCAGCCAGTCACGATTATTGCCAGCGAAATCGCGTTTAAACGAGCACTTACGATACTAATTCACTATAGGATCACTAATTCGCTGTACTACTAATTCGTACTAACTCATAGTCATCCACTATAGAATCAATAATTCACTATAGTACTAATTCGTACCAACTCATACTTCTACGCTATACAATTACTAATTCACTATGGTACTAATTCGTACTAACTCATAATTGTTCACTATAGAATCAATAATTCACTAGAGTATTAATTCTTGCTAACTCATACTTATACGCTATACAATGACTAATTCACTATGGTACTAATTCGTACTAACTCATAGTTATGCACTATAGAATCAATAATTCACTACAGTATTAATTCTTACTGACTCCTACTTATACAATATACAATTACTAATTCACTATAGTACTAATTCGTACTAACTCACACTTATTCACTGTAAGATTACTAATTCACTATAGTACCAATTCGTACTACCCCATACTTATTCATTACAGGATTCCTGATTCACTATAGTACTAATTCGTACTAACTCGTAGTTATGCACTATAGGAGTACTAATTCACTATAGTACCAATTCGTACCACCCCATACTTATCCATTATAGGATTCCTAATTCACTATAGTACTAATTCGTACTAACTCATAGTTATGCACTATAGGATTACTAATTCATTATAGTACCAATTCGTACTACCCCATACTTATTCACTACAGGATTACTGATTCACTATAGTACTAATTCGTACTAACTCATACTTTTCTACTATAGGATTATTAATTCATTATAGTACCAATTCGTACTACCCCATACTTATTCACTATAGGACCACTAATTCACTGTAGTACTAATTCGAACTACCCCATACTTATTCACCATAGGATTACTAATACTACTAATTCCTACTAACTCATATTTATTCACTATAGGATTACTGATTCACTATAGTGAATCTCCGATAATCTCATCTGTTCAGTTTCATAATTGACGTGAAATTAAGTCGAATCAATCGTATTTAAAATCATGAAACATAGTAAAGTATTCAGGAATCTGTCTCTGAATTGTTTCGATACTTCGTAAAGTTGGTGCGTTGCATTTAATAAAGCATTTTAATGTTGAGGACAGACAGCGAAACAAATGTTGGTAGGGGACACATTAAATTTCGACCTGGTGAAATTTTTATGGTTGAACGGTTAAAATTGGATTGCTCTCGAACGCCATAAAACAGAATAGAGCGACATAGATTTCGAACTGTACGTGCTCCTGGTGGCTACCGACGCGTCTTGGAACGTGCATTATATTCAATTGAATTCGCCGGTACCATTTCAATTTTTTATCGCGCCGATTTATAGCGGACGGTCTCTAAATCGACAATTATACTACGGACCGATCCACCGAACCGAACTATACATATAATCATATCAACAATTCGGTGCAATTCACGTGCTTCGCTCGTGGAAAAATTCTGAATAGTTTATCCGCTTCCTGTTACGATTAGTTTCGATCATTTTCACAGCGATTTGTAAACTATTTTCGGCATCGTCAAAATTCCAGCGAGCTTGATTTCACGAATCTCACCTTTATGAAAACTCGTTTGTGTGCGTTGTTGTTTTTTTTTAATTTTATTTTTGCTGCATTCGTTTGCATCGTTTCACGACGTCAATGCATTCATTTTGCCGAATTATGGTTGCATAGCTTCACAGAGTTTTGTTGAAATCAATTTCAGACATTTTACGAATATATTTCCACTTGTGTAATGCTCAAACAAATTTTTATAAACCGCGACGTAATACAGGAATTACGAAACTCGTAAAGGATTTTTCACTTGACGATACTTGTTATTACAATAAAGATAATGAATATAAGGACAAGTTTTTTTAAACCCTTTGGGAAATACAATGTGATCAGACTCGTGCCGGAAAATATTGTTCCAGTTTCCTATTTACCTCGCGAGATAGCAATTCGTTCGTAACGCGTTATCACTAATGTTAATAAGCCTCGGAGAGCGAGTTTAAACGTAATGGCAGCTTTACAGAAAATTAGCCGCTTTTCGATGAGTTTTCCGTCGAGAACGGCAAACGAGAGAGTCGAACGCGGCGCGCGTGTTTCGCCTAAGTTGCGCACTCTTTCCGAGCGAAAAGCGTGTCGTTGAAATTACGTTTTAGTTAACGAGAAAATTAAAGCGACAAAAGAGATTACAAGGCAATAAGCATTTCATGATTACTTCAAACTACAACCGAATGGAGGGACTGGCGTGCTTATGAGATTCTGATTCGATACGAGTCAACGATTAGTGTATACTACAGCGAGGTCCTAAGCCAGTGATGAGCAGCGGACTGTAGTGGGCCAGAGCATACTAATCACTTTGTGGGATGTACTTAATGATATCTTACATAAATTTACAATAAATCCTTTTCTCTATTCGATCTAGTAAGAATATTTCCAACAAAAGTTACCGATAAATTCTTGTATAATATTATCAATTATTCTTTTATAGAACTAAAGCTTCTCTCACCCCCCACCCCCAGTGGAGGACTTAGGGGAATTGTCTAAGATCGTGTAGCTCCGTTCGGCTTAGATCAAGACTTTACTGTACTTTCAATCGGATATTTGCCGAGGCATGACGTAACAACAAACTTTCGTCTTTGAGAATCGATCGATTAGATCGATTAGATTACGGATTTTATGGGTTTAGGGGAAAAAATAGGCGAACGAGGTGCGAAACGGAGAAAATGTTAGCGCGATTAATGGCCGCTGTTCCGCCGAGAATGAAGAGTAACAGTCCCTCCCCTCTTTTTTCTCTGGAGCCGGCGTTGTTTTGAAATTCAAATTCGGCTCGAAGATCGGTCGGCCAATCGAGGCGAATATTTTACACGATAAACCGGATTCGCCCGCGACATCGCGAAGCCTGTCGATAAATGATACCGACGAAAGAGGGTTGAGGCGCGCGCGCGAATAAAACGAGATAATGCCGCGAATATGAAGCATCGACCGAGACGCCATAACGCGCGGACGTTTTGTTCGCGGGTATCCCCATGAAAAATACAGATTCGTTGCACACGGTTACCGTGAATCCCGGCGAAACTTATTTACCGAACGCAAGATTACGCCGCGCCGTGAATTATAATCCATGAATCGCCGCGGGGAAAAAAAAAAGGATTTAAAGCTGTTTACAGAAGCGGGCCCGCGATATTTTATGCATACAATACGCGCATCTGGCAGTATTATAATCCATATTTAAATATATAATGCTCCGAACAGGCTCTCCTTCGCCGATTTCCATGATTTCAGACGAGAACGGATAGACGGTATTTCATAAGCTCATCTTGTTTGTTTTTAACGTAAGGAATCTCTTTATTGTCCGTCATAGTTAGTGAAACTAAAGTAATTTGTCACTCGAACAAATCAGTCTTCCATTAGTTCCCATTCGAGGCGTTCCGTAACAATATTTTCTTTCGTTTAACAATAATCATTTGAGAGACTATCGATTCTGTTTATATTCTGACTTTTAAAAATTCGGATAAGTGGACTGCAAGTTTTTATGCGGAATATAAATCGTCCGTGAGAAACAGGGAATGAATAAAAATTTATTTCCACCCTTAACAGCCGTGATAAAATTTCTCCGATGTTTGTACCATTTTCAATATTTTTATTCTATCATATTTTTCATTTCTCTTTGAGGTTATCTTGTTTGTTTCTACTGCTATGGAGCAGTGTGGCCAAATAAAATTGGATCAAGTTTAATATTAGCGAAACGGAAAATCATGCGAAGGCAGCCGAGAATCTTTCGCCGCATAATCGGGGTATTTCACGGGCGAATCGCGTACGCGTGAACTGGTCGGAGAGTAAAAATATTATTGTTGAATTTCGTGCGAAAACAGTTCTATCCTAAGCGTTCGAAATTAATGGATTCGTATAAAGGTCCGACGACTATCGCGGTAACTCACCGGGCCGAAAAATCACTGTTCGGGTTCCCTTTGTGTTCCGAAGACGTGTAAGTTGGTTGCGAAAACAATAGTCAGTCGGTTCGGACTTGTTTTCAAGCATGTACCTCGCACAAGTTCCTTGCTCCTGTGAATGACGTTCGTGTCGGTGCACCCACACTGCTGTGCCGACGGCAACGTGTAGCAGAACGATAACAGTGTCCGTGATGGCGGGCGTTTGCGCACACATCGTTGCGCAAACCGTTGTCAAAACTTTACCAACGTTTCCTCGAGAACTGTTTGTTTGCGACACTTTTTCGCTTCCCGTCGAACACCGCTGCTTGTAAACAAGAATTTCAATGGGATTTCGAATAACATTTGCAATTTACTGTTATATAAACAATATTGTAAATATTGTATTGTTATTATAATATTGTCTCGTACGTGCTATTAGGTCGTATCTCGTTTTATTTGTTAATAATGCACGGTACCAAATTCCTGACAGTAAATTAAAATAACATTTATTTCATAAAAATAAATATATTTAATATAATTAAAATATATTTGGTATATTTAATATTTAAAATGTATTTATTTATTACAATAAAATTTATTTTCATAGAAAGAAAAATTGATTATGCTTGTTTAGTAAATATTGCCAGGAACAAGTTTCCGCACGAAAGCTCAGAGGAGACGCCATTTTCGCGCAATCTCCGTCCACCGTTTCCGATCGCCATGACGGACGATTAATATCGCGGTTCCCGCGACCTAGTTAATTATTAATTCTTACCGTAATACATAAAGGCTGTGTAACGTTCTATTTGTCCGAAACCAATATTGTATTCAGCAAAGGCTGATGCATTCGCCGGAATAGATTGTTCTTAGCGCGCGTAGAATTGTTCGGGAATCTAATTGTACAGCGTGAACATATTAAACAACAATGGTTTCAATCATTTCACCGGGGGTGTATTGAAATGTTGAGTTTATTTCAGAAACAATGGTGGCGCGCGCACATTATGTTGTATTATGCAAACACGCATCAGGATGATTGACAGGTTCCTGTTACGATTCGCATCATTTGCGTATTGAATTTTCAAACTATGATGTTTCTCGCTTCTCCGTCTGCGGTGCGTCGGAGATCATTTGTACAACTGAATATTTTAGCTAGTTACGCGTGGATCACTTACTCGAGAAATACGAATTTATTAAAAATTTATTCGACTGTGATTTTGCACGCACCGATATAAAAAAATAATTGGAGATATCGAGATTACTCTTAACATTATTTTTGTTAATGTTTTCGGTAAATGTAAAACAACGAAATTCTCGAGTAATTTATAAGTTTGATATTAAATTAAAATTGTATTTGATTCCAATATTTGTACATTTCTTGTATTTTATTTTTATGTTTAATTTAATCTTGTAACTTATCATGGAGCTTTTATTGTACAGATATTTTGTATAAAATAAAAGATAGTTGTTTGCCCCGATCCACGATTGAGTTGTATCTTTTCAGATTTGTTTTTGCAATAAAACTACGAATATTGAGAAAGGTTTTGTCAATGTTTTCAATAAATCTAAACAACAGTATGCGAAATTCCCGAGTAATTTCTAATTTTAATATCACATTAAAACTGTATTTAATTTTAATATTCCTTGTATTTTATTTCAATATTTAATTTAATCTTCTAATTTATCATGGAGCTTTTATTATACGGATATTTTGTATAAAAGTAAAAGATAGTTGTTCTTCCCGATCGACGATTGAGTTGTATCTTTTCAGATTAGTTTTTGCAATAAAACTACGAATATTGAGAAAAGTTTTGTCAATGTTTTCAGTAAATCTAAAACAGCAGTATGCGAAATTCTCGAGTAATTTCTAATTTTAATATCAAATTAAAACTGTATTTAATTTTAATATTCCTCGTATTTTATTTCAATATTTAATTTAATCTTGTAACGTATCATGGAGCTTTTATTATACAGATATTTTGTATAAAATAAAAGATAGTTGTTTGTCCCGATCTACGATTGAGCTGCATCTTTTCAGGCTTGTTTTTGCAACGTATTTTTATAAAATACGTGAACGTTGTGGATAAGGCGTCCATGTTTGACATTAATGCCTCGTGTATCTGTTATAGAGACGGTATCAAGGTGGAGGAAGCAACTAAGCAATAAATGGTATTTGCAGAGCCGGGTGAAATATCAGAAAATAACATCGTTGCTCGAAGAAGAAGTTCAAGGAAAATCGTTTTATCTCCCCGAGTAAAAGTCAAAGAAGGCCTATCCGACTGAATGAGCAGAAACTTGAAAATAACTTGAACATAACTCGCTTGAAAATTCAAGCCGAATCTTTGCTGCGAGCTGGCTATAAAACTCTGCAGAACCATGCAGTTTTCAACAACCGCTGTCTTAAACAACAAAGAAGGCGGCGCATTTCCGAACGAAACTAATGTATTCTACACATACAAAAAACAAGATAAAAGTTTTCATTTAGAATCTCTGGAAACCGTTTATAAAATTATTGTAACAAAACTATTGAATGCAGAAGAAAGTTTTTCATATTTCAAAAAAGAAAAGAAATTGTAAGCTACAAAAATAATTTTACTTTTACGCACGCACGTGTAAATGTTATTTCCTTTTATATCGCTAATGTGAGCGAACAAATTTTTGTATTTCTCTTATATTATTTTTTACCCTTCATTTCGTGCAGTTACTCTTTGTTAATTAATTAGTTCCAGGCCTATGACGTCGATATTTCCTTTTCTTTCGATATAAGGCGATGGCTGGGGACCTGCTTCTTAATGACCTGAATTTTCTTATTTCGGAATAAAATTGTCCATGTCGCAAAATACGTTTCGGAGTTTCTTTGTTGTTCGGGAAGCGTCCGCGAGATATAACAAATATCGTTGGCATCGTTATTTATACAGGTCGGATATATTTTCTAAACTTGCAACAAACACAAATATTAGTATAGTGGGCTGCGTCTATGAGAACGGACGAAAAAACCGTTTCATCGGCACGGTGGAATAAACGCAATTGGGTTTTATTTTTCTTTTCGTAGAGCGGCCGCCGCAGTGTAACATTAAACAAACGTAATCAAATGAAGCTGTGTGCGCGAACGTTTTTTCAGCCGTTCAGTCTCAATCATGCGTGTTCATTCGTAACCGGTTACAATAGCTCCGGACGGCTATATTGGCCGACAATTTGACACGTTTGCCGTCAATGTCTCGTTTCATTTACGACCACAATCTTTCCATGACCTTTGTTTCCCCTGTGCCGTCGCTTAAAATTCAAATGACGCGATATTTTGGGAAATCGGTGACCTTGCCTTGCGTTTCATCGATATTTTAAGCGAAATAAAATAATTGTACTCTTTCCAAAACTAGTTTTATAATCATACTTCAGATCCATTTGCCATTTAATACAACGATACAACGAAAAATATTTATTAACACTAGATTTACAGGACCCGTCAAAATGACGGCTTCGAATATTTTTAATTCACGAATATTGAGATTGCAAACATGGATCCACGAGGAATTATTTAACAAATTTTATTTCTCTAGGAATATATTATTTTAAAAAATGGCTACAGATTTTGATGGATATATTCATGTTATTTCTATAAGGAAATGTAAAATAGTAAAATTAAAATCCAGTTCCTTCACGTTTGCCAAATAAAGGTAGAAAATTTGATTTGCCTAGTTCAGTCTAGTTATTTTTAAACGTAAAATAATCGAGAGGAATGAACGAAGAAGCGTTTAATAATGTTTCTGACTCGATTACAAAATCGAATGGGGGGAGGGTGGGGCGATATTTGTGCCGATCGATTAAAATCTCGCACGTCATCGAAAATCGCAATCTTCTCGGCTTGCTACGTCGTTGAATATTTCATTGTCGGCGAGTTCACTGTCTACGGGATCTATGGCTGAATGTTCATTTTAAATAGAATGTGCATCAGTGCCATTCATATTTTATTCACAGTTCGCGATGGAATTCCCGAGCTGCATTAGGGAAATAGTATTCACAACGGTGTCGCGTTCCTCCTGTCTGGCATCGCGAAGCTGATTTTCGACGCGACACAGTGAGCGCAATCAAGACGAAAGAACGATACGCGTGCCGGCATTGCCGCAAGAGCATTACGCGACACAAGCCCGCGAATATTTCAGATTGAACCGTTCCGATTCAGAATATCGATCGCCGTTCTCTTAACCGGTTTATTACCGGTTCATTTCTCACAAATTCCGTCATTTCCGCCTCTTTTAATCCAGAATACATTTTATCAGAGACCAGACTGCAGTTGTACACAGGGTGTCCAGGGAATATCGTATTTCCTCGAGTGGGGTGATTCCTGAGATTATTTGGAACAACTTTTTCCTTTGCGAAAATGTTCTACGTGGCTTCGTTAACGAGTTATCGACGAAAAACGCGGACCAATCAGAGCGTAGGCTATAGTGGGCGGAGTCCGGCGCGGCCACGAGTGGGCGTGGGCCCGTTGAGCGCGGCGTTGGCATTGGACGGGTCCGAATCGGTCCGCTGTAGCCGCGCTCCGATTGGTCCGCGTTTTTCGTTGATAACTCGATAACGAAGCTACGGAGAACATTTTTGCAAAGGAAAAAGTTTTTTCAAATGACCTTAGGAATCGCCTCCTTCGAAGAGGTACATATTTTTTGGAAACCCTGTACACACGTTTATGCTCCGTGCAAATTGTCGAATTGTCTAAGAAATTGTGTACATTGATTTTCAGGAAAAACGGATGCATCGAATATTCCTCAAGAAATCAAAAACTAGCACAGCTCGGTCATTACAGTACGACCTGTGGCCCGATATTGACCGCCATTTTTAACCGTCGTACCGTATTCGGGTCAATACCATTCTGCGGAGGATATTTAAAATTTCCGTTCTTCGTACGATGTTAACTTCGTATGAAATTTCACATTACATTTGTGCAGCCCTTTTTACCTGTTCGAGCACCATTACGAATCGATAAATCTTCCAATAATTTTTTTTTCACATAGAACACGGTTCCATAGGAACGATATAAACGTAGCAGTTAATTAAAAAGGGAAAAACTGAACTCGATGTTTCATGTGAAAGCATGAAAGCATGGGACCATTTCGTTTTAATGATTCTTTAACAAAAACTTGCAAAATTGACAAACGTTAATAACTACAAACGGTTGCTCCGACTTGTTGGCGGTAAGTTTTAATTCCTGCTATTAAAAATATTCGATTTGTATGTTTCATCGATTTATAATAATAAATTACAATAATTTGTAATTGTTTTTTTACTTATAATAATTCTTTCTCATTCGGTAAATGATAAATATATTATTATTTGTATTAGTGTATGCCCCTAATTACGTGAAATCCCTGGATATACATAACGGGACACTCTGCATCAAAACTTTGTCTACAAACTCCACGTATGGCTTATGAAAATTTTCGAAAAATGTTATAATTACAAAATTCGACAGAATTCAGTGGGACTGTGATTCGTTTCGGCTCTGCAGAGGCTGCTCCAACGACGTAAAAATTTCATTTCATTCCATTTCCCGAAAATTCGTTCGTAAAAATTGGAAATTGCATAAACATCCGCAGTCCAATAACCATACACGGAAATACGAGCGTCTGCATAGTGGATGCGTATCAGAAGTTTATTAAAAATGCGCTCTTAATTCGGAAAATTCAACGCGAGATCGAAAAATGTGCAAGCGCCGCGTTCCTCGTCGCTTTATCAAATATTCCGAGCAGTCCGTTTTCTGTCGAATCATGTTCGTTACGTTCAATCGACGACCGCTATGTAATAGTTTGCGATCTAGCGACACGTAATCGAGAATGATAATCTCGCAGTTCCTCATAGGGGGACGCGTGGCTACGGTTACCGTGCAAACTGCTGCATACGGATATCGAGAATGGTCGATCAGATTTCCGTTCGCTTAGATCGCCGATCCTTTTACTCTGTCTCCGGCGAGATCAATGATCCATTCGATTTCACATTACGGGCCAATTTTCCCCGCTGCGAAATTACCGCGTCGCCGATTCGCCGTGGAGAATCCCAATTCTACGGAGCAATAATTTCGTTGAAAAAGAAAAAAGAAGCAACAACAATTTTCGCTTCAAAGCTTGAGGTTATGTTAAGGATTGAATTAAATTTTTATTGTGAAAAATAAAAATCGTCAATCTAGCTTTGATTTAATCTTTAAAATGAGTCCAACTGTATTGCCGTGCCATTTGTTTTTTGACGTAGCTGTTGCCGTTTAAACAATTTCGATGTGCAATTTCCGTGTGCCATTGTCCTTTTGTGCGGAGTATTATTGTCGCGTTGCTCGGCTGTTCCGTTCATTGCAAAATACCGAAAATCGTAGGCACGCCATTTTGACGTTGCCCGGGCTGAACGGTAAAGATTCTAATGCAAATCTGTCACGTACTGTAACGCGTGTTTGCATAATATAATATGATTCATGCTCGTCCATTGTCTTTCGCCGGACTCGCACACACTTGTACGGGCTGATTTAAACCGTTATTTACGGTTCCGTACGTTTCCGCTGTTCAATCGAAAATTAATTTCGTTAACGACAATGCTGGTAATTGCGACCCGTGACGGGTCAATCACCGGCTCTTATAACCGCGGGAAGATTCGATCAAAAATTCGAAATGGCCGCCGGCGAAACATGTCGCGATATGTAACGTTCACGGAGCTTTCACCGTTCCCTCATGATACTTGAACCACCGATTTATAGTGATTCACGGGCGCGGAAAATAATTGAAAGATCCTCAGAGCATTTGTTAGCGAAAGCAGAAATTAGTTGCCGAAACGAAACGAATTTTAACCGCGGGAAGATTCGATCAAAAATTCGAAATGGCCGCCGGCGAAACAGTGTCGCGATATGTAACGTTCACGGAGCTTTCACCGTCTCATATACTTAAACCACCGATTTATAGTGATTCACGGGCGCGGAAAATAATTGAAAGATCTTCAGAGAATTTGTTAGCGAAAGCAGAAATTAGTTGCCGAAACGAAACGAATTTTATTGCGAGGCTTTTTATTTCGAGATAAGAAAACTCTTCTTCTTCGTCCGAAATAAGACGAAAGGCTGTCCCAAACTGTCGCCTTGTATCGAAAGAACTCGCAGGAGTCCGGGGATTAATAAAGAGCAACCTCAAGTCAAATAAAGGGTAAAATATAATACAAGAGAAATAACAGAATTTGTTCGCTGACATTAGCGATATAAAATGAAATAACATTTACGCGTGCCTGGGCGAAAGTAAAATTATTTCAAAACTAAGGGAATTTAATAATTTGGCACGCGATATCGTTGGAAAAAGCCACCGCTCCATTATTATGCTATTATGCAAGAAAAAAAAACGAAGTGAAATGTAGAGTCACCGCGGGATAATTTAAATGCTAAATAACGCAATTATTTCGACATAAAGTCCTATAAATTATGATTCTAAGTTATACACAAAATTTCGAAATAATTAATCAATTATGCGCACAGGAAATGTCGAATTCACCGGGAGCGAGATGAATGGAGAAACGGATCATGTATATATTGTTTTAATTAATAACAAACTGTGGATTTTTACGCGAGATGAAACCTGGTCGCCTTTCTGCCGTTTAACATTTAATATAATCCGAAATCTAATTAGTGAACAAGTGACACAAACAGTGAAATAATGACAAAACAGTCGATAAATAAACGTACAAAAATATACATAGATTAGAGAATTTTTTACAATATTAAGTAGCAAAAATTTACGAAAGATTTACTATATATACTACGTGTTTGATATCGTTTGTATATTTTTATCTCTTTTCCGGCTCTATAAGAAAAAAAAGGAGAACAATTTTGCAATAGTACAATATAAAGAAGCATTCTTTTTCGACGAGTGTCACGTACATGGAATACGGATCAACGAGCGCAAAATTGACGAGATCGATCGGCACATTAACGTTTCACAGGACCTACATATTAATAAATACTAAACTGCGGATCGTTATGCAAATACAGATTCGTGTGGCACGATTTAGAGGGACAGAAAATGAACGGAAATTGATTTGCTGCCGCGAGCGTTTCGTCCAACGCGATTACAAACAAAAAGCTCATAAAACTCCTTTCAATTTTCACCCTCCTTAATTTCTCCAACTTAATTTCGATGCGACGAACGGGTGAATAAATTATTTTACAAAATCCTGCTACTAATGATACGAAGGACGTGTAAATTCGTCAGATTGACATTAGAGAATTTTGACAGAATCGGGTCTATAGTGATCGCAGAAAATTCGCGGTTATTTTCTCGACGTAGCCGATCGCTCGCAGCAAATATTTTCGAGATAGGAATTTTTCGTCCTGCGAGAAGGGGCGCGCGTAACACAGAGGAAGGGTGCACTGGGATCGGATGAGGACACCTCGGATGCATTCCTCGTTAGAAGAAAGGATGCGAGTGATACAAAGGCTTTGTGCCTAGACTTATGTTGGTCTAAGCGAGTACGGTTCTGCTCGAAGCGGAATGCACCGATGAGAAATCCGACCCGGGACGAGCGAACCAGCTATTGTCGCCGTGATGGGATCTATCTTTAATGAAAATGAACAATACATTCCTTTCAGACGCCAACTCTTGAACACTCTGCTGCACGAGCCAAAAATACGAGGTCACTCTCTGCGCTCTGCAAGATGCTTCTTTTCTCTCTCTCTCTCCCTCTCTCTCTTTCTTTACGGACAACGAGCAGGACGAAGCGCCGGGGACACCACAATTTCTCAAATCCTCAACCTATTTTTCATTCGCCACATTATTGCAGCGAGCCCATTTGGTTAATTGCATCGATTCCTTTCCGGCGATTGTCCCGCCGGCAAACAATTCCCGCGGGGTGCCCGGTAACGTCAGATCATTTTCATTCGAACCGCGCTATACTCGAGAAAATCTCGAATACGTTACCCGGTGCACTCGTGTCGCTAAATAAACCACCAGCTTCACGCTTAAGCCGCTCAAAAACGAAACGGAATAACCAGAATTTCACTTTGCTCGCTATATTTCACTTTGCTTCACTGTAACTCGATTATACTGATCGATTTTCACACCGAGACTGCCGTGATTAGACTGAGAATCGCGAAATTAAGGCGGTGTAAGTAGTACGAAGTACGCATGGTGCGACTAAGGGAAGTGGGCTGAATTATAATTTTGTTCCTTCCGCGAAATTTTGTAGTAGTAATGCGTGTGTAGTGGTAGAAGCTCTGCAGTGGTGCGATCTTTCACAGGAGTACACCGACGCGTATTTGTTCTCGGCCATGATCCCTGCTGAAGGGGTGAAAACAGCCCTTATAAAGCCGTCGATTTTCAGTGATTCTCGCCCTTTCGGACGACGGCCGAGATAAATATGTGTCAAATGTTTTCCAGTGGTTTTGCCCGACTTCAAGGGCTGTTTTCACCCTTTCGTCCCTTCCAGTGGACGACGAACGTTCCCGTTTCAACGAACCTAACTCTAATTATTATCGGTCCGAATTGTTCCGGTTATCCAAAAAACGTCCATCCTCAAAGGACGTTCGTGCGCGATAAGTATAGATCCGCGGTGGTGATAAATATAAATTGGACAGCCCCCGTGCGAGCGGGTTCGTGTACCAACAAATGATACGTTGGCCGGGGGGGGTGGAATTTCGGTGAAAAGCGGAAACGAAGAACGAGCAACAAGCAAAGAATTATGTCGACAATAATAAACGAGCATCGGGCTCGGCGATCGGAGGAGCGGGAACGTCCAACCGAATGAAAACGACCCCTTGGAACCCTTAGCAGAAATGAGATTTCGCCGCGGCACGGCAGCCCTTAGGCCCGGGTCTGCGCCCTCCGTGAGCGCCGAAAACGGCACTTCGGAAAACGGCACGAAAAACGGTCGATTTTTACGAGCTTCCGCGTAAAAAATATTCAAATATTCGAATACACAAGCTACCCTCAAGATTCGTCAAATTATTAATAATTCGTCAGTACGTGTAAACGGGCAGGTTTTTGTTCGCGAAAATTGTGCAAATTCGAACGCCCGTGGAAACGCGAACAAATTTTTCCCGTGACCGAATCCACCACTGGTTCGAAGACCGAAGCTTCCCCTTTACAACGAGACCTCGAAACTCGATGTACGATTTTTTTCACCGTTTTATGGGACAAAAACGGAGAACATGTCCGACAGCTTGGAGCCTCCACTTTAATTATTATGGAGCCACTACACTTTTCCTTCGAATTTCAATAAACAGAAAAATCGTAGACCAATTTTTAAAAATTCGCTGTAAAGGGGAAGCTTCGGTCGTCAGATCTGCGGTGGTTTCAGTCGCGAGGAGAATTTTTCTACTTTTTTTACAGACGTTTCAATTTCCGACATTTTCGAGATACGCGAAATATTAACGAGATATATTTTTCTGTGACCGAAAAGATTGCGAGCTGGTTTCTCGTTTGCGTGAATGAAGAATTCCGCTGATACTGATTTCGAGATTTCATACTCGTGAATTTCGGATCACCGAACGAGAAAGTTATCAGGACCGAGAGCACCGGAAAAAGTTTAACAATGTCGTTTCACGATATTTACTATCCGCCGCTTGCTCAGGGCCAAAGTATTCAGCATATGTAACTTGGAACATGTTTCGTAATGGAAGCACAGGGTGGACAAGACAAATACACTTGCAGATACAGTGAGCTTTACGATAAGTGTACTGTGGTACTTTCTTACGCAGCGTTTGACGTTTCATAAAATTTCGACTCGGGGGACGAGCGTCTACCAAAATAAAACTAAATCGAGGCTGTGGAAATATTTCCTTTGTTCGCGTGCAGGTCAGAATGAATCATGCGTATTGGTAATGATTAGACTGCGGATCTCCGTGCAAAATAAATCTGCATTCATTCCAAGATTCAGGGGCCACGTACACATTTGTTGCAAATTTTAATAAATTGCAAAAGGTCCACACTCGAGACGTCTCAGCTCTTTAAGACTCGTAACTCGCCCAAAGATCCGCAGGCTATACTAATTTTTTGCTGCGCTAATTAGTCTTGTAAAGAAAAAATAAAATATGCAATTATCCGTTGAAACGTGCGCAATACTACAAACTCGACAATAATCTGATCCTTCTGCCAAGAAAAAATTGCAAAAGGTCCCCACGAATCCAGCACACTCGAGACATCCTAGCTCTTTAAGACTCGCAACTCTCCTAAAGATCCTTAGTCTATACTAATTTTTTGCTGCGCTAATTAGTCTTGCAAGAAAAAAATAAAATACTCAATTATCCGTTGAAACGTGCGCAATACTACAAACTTGATAATAATCTGATCCTTCTGCCCAGAAAAAATTGCAAAAGGTCCCCACGAATCCAGCACACTCGAGACGTCTCAGCTATTTAAGACTCGTAACTCTCCTAAAGATCCGCAGCCTATACTAATTTTTTGCTGCGCTAATTAGTCTTGTAAAAAAGAAATAAAATACTCAATTATCCGTTGAAACGTGCGCAATACTACAAACTCGACAATAATCTGATCCTTCTGCTCAGAAAAAATTGCAAAAGGTCCCCACGAATCCATCACACTCGAGACGTCCTAGCTCTTTAAGACTCGCAACTCGCCCAAAGATCCGCAGCCTATACTAATTTTTTGCTGCGCTAATTAGTCTTGTAAAAATGAAATAAAATACACAATTATCCGTTGAAACGTGCGCAATACTACAAACTCGACAATAATCTGATCCTTCTGCCCAGAAAAAATTGCAAAATGTCCCCACGAATCCAGCACACTCGAGACGTCCTATCTCTCTAAGACTCGCCGAAAGATCCGCGGTCTACACGTCGCAGTCCTGTCGCCGGGTCAAACGACATCGGCCCGAGTCTGTCGGCCGTAACGAGCCGCTAAGTACCAAACGATCTTATCAGGCGTACGCGAGCGCACCAGAGCAGAATCGTGACACACGCGGAGCTGAATACGTACGTACCTGCTGGCAGTGATGTCTCGAGCGCGCGTTAGGTCCTCGTGCGGCCGAACAGCGGCGGTGTCCGAGCAGCCAGGAGTTTCGAGAGAACCAGTGCACACACACACATATACGTGGCGTGTGTGCTGCAGCGTCTATCAAACGCTGGAACGATCGAAGACGATCTCAGACGATCTCAGACGATCGACCACAGTCCACGTGAAACACACCGAAGAAAAGTGTATTGTCCCTGGACTCGCGACGATGCCGAGGACACCGAGCCGCACATATTCGCTCGGGAACGTTCTCCGAGCGAAGAGACACGCTTCGAGACACCTCCTGTGTGCGTCTGTCTATGTGTCTGTGTGTCTGTGTTCCTCCGCAACAAGTTGAGTTACCCTTGAATCGGACCGAAAACCGGATGAACGCGTTCGACGTCGGACACCCACTGATCTCACCGGGACGAAACACGGAAGTTGTTCCGAGCGGAAAAGCGGGGGGTTGGTGTGATCGGTCACGTGGCTCGGTAGCCGGCCAACGATCCTGCAATCAGTCCCGGATCCTAGATCCTAGTCCCTCGATGCCGACGCGACGAGAACGACGACGTTACGGCAGGCTGTGCGAGATCGGTCGATGAGAGGCGCGCGTGACATCGGCCGAGACTGTTGCGGTACAAAAACCAACGTAATTGCTCGCGGAACGATCACTTTTATCCTTCCCCTCTCTCTCTGTCTCTCTCTCTCTGTCTCCCCTTTTTCGCAACGGGCAGCTCGTCGATAGGGGAAAGTCGCACGCTCTCGGAGGGGATGCTTTCTCGAGGTTTCGCACTCTTTCAAAGCTATCCATCCGGTATTTGCTCCCCGGCCGGATCAATTCTCTCTCTCTCACACTCTCTCTCTCTTTCTCTCGGTCAATTAGAAATTCTCTGGCACAGCAGGCGTCGTCGGCGCGACGGCGGCGGCCGGCGTCGTTTCGAAAAAACCGAGTCGATCCCGCACGCGTTGCACAACCCGACGCAAAAATTCCCCGGCGCGGTTCAACGAGGCTCGAAGAAGCGCATCGAGCGCGCACCGCGCCGAACAACGACTGTGCCTCGCGCACAGACTGCGACACGTGCGTGCCTCGTCATTGTTCTCTCGCGGAGCGCACACACGGCTCGTATCCGCGCGAGCACTCGCCGTCGCTCTCGATCGACAGACGACGACGACACCGGATCCGCTCGATCTTGCTGCCACACGATCACACGGTCCGTCTCATCGGACCCGGGACATCGTTCGCGGTGATCGCACACGGTCGACGAGATTGATCACAGGCGAGGATCGGAACCTCGATCGCGCAGAACACCTTCGGGAACCACGGTCCTCGCCGGTCGACGCGGTTCGTCCGCTTCGGATCGGTTCGAACGCGGAGCCGACAGGACGGTCCGGCCGGGACGATCGAGGGGTACGTTGGTCACGATGGTGGTGGCGGTGGTGGTGGTGGTGGTTCTCTCGCGTCGATCCTCGGACCTCGTGGAAATCGAGGTTAGCTCTCCGTCGACGAGTAGTTCACGCAGCCGAATCGAAGACGTTCCGCGTTTCCGTCTCGACGTCGTCAGCAGCACCGTCCGCGCGGCCGCTCCGCTGTCATCGCGCGCGCGGTGAGGAGGGGGCGGGGGGGGGGGGGGGGGGGGGACGAAGTGGTTGACACACGTCGAAGAGACAGCCAACGGGAACGGGGAAAAAAACGTCCCGGAACGTGTTCGAAACGAGTCCGCGTCACATGATCCGCCGGCGGATCCTCTCGGCTCGGTTCGGTGTCCCAGCGAGAGGTCGCGGATAACCGCTTCGATCCCTCTCTCTCCCTCTCTCTCTCTCTCTCTCTCAGTTTTGCACGCGCGGATTCTCGCGAACGTGTCTCTCTGTCTCTGTGTGTGCGTGTCTGTCTGTGCGTGTCTGTCTGTGCGTCTGTGTGTGTGTGTCTCTCTGTATGCGCACGCGAGCGAATATCGGCGAGGGTTGTAGGTCGGGGCGAGAGTCGTCGAATTCTCCGCGTTATCGTGCAACCGCCGGAGAGGAGACGGAGAGAGAATTTCGAGTGAACGGAAAAACGTAAAAGAGAAATTCGCACGCCGGTGGCCTCCTGGTTCGGTTGCCCGGGGAGCGGCTATGGCGGCGGCCTGGCTCTTACTGCTGCTCTCCTCGGCGCGGGGGCAACCGTGAGGGGTCGGTTCCGCCGGAGGGGCGGACGGGGGGAACGATTATCTCCGCAGCATCCCGCATCGCGCAGGACCAGCCCCGTGCGAGCGCGACGTCTACGTGGAATCGAGACAGCGCGCGACGCCGGACAAAGCGCGCACCGGAGAGGGCGCTGGTCGAACAGAGAGGGCGAAAGAACGTGCGGCGAGGGTGAAAGGGAACGGATCTCGCCGGTGCGAACGGTGCGGACCCCCGACACCGAGGAGAGAAAGAGAGAGAGAGAGAGTATATATGTTCGTATGCGTGTTAGACGAGAGAACGAGAGAGAGAGAGAGAGACAAAGTCGGAGAAAAGGGTTGGTATCGGGACAGAGCTGGAAAGAGACGAAGATTCGCTGCGGCGGTGGCGGAAGAGGAGGAGGGGGAGGAGAAAGAGAAGGGGTAGGACTTCGGAATTCACGGGGCTAGAGGAAGAAATGATGACTCGGGGCGAGAGCAGAGGGAAGGGCTGGGGGAGAACGGGGGGGGGAGAACCACGACGGAATAAACCCCTGCGTCGGAGCGAGAGGAACGACCGAGAGACAAAGATCAAACGAGACTGCGAACAGCGGGAAGAAAAACGCCGGGGATAATGCTGGACCAAGAGGGACGGCCGGATGAGATGCTGGAAATAGATGCGAATTAGGGGACCGGACCGGAGGGGATGAAACGCGCGAGAATGGACGCGGTGTGTATCGAAGTTATTGAAACGGATGATGATGCGAGTCTGCGGAGGAAATCGGGGGAGGATCGACGGTCCTTCGATAGTTCTTCAACTGGAGAGATTTTTGTAAATGGTGGACCCAGGGAAGGGAGGGGGGAAGGACGAATGTTGTAAGATTCGATGTAAAAATAGAGGCGCGCGCGCGCGCGAAACCGGATATATTCTCCGTGACGCTAGAATGTAGAATGAGCGAGGGAGAGGGACGCGGTTCGTGACACCGTTACGAACAGCGAGAGCAAGGACTACGCGCGCCGGCCCCCGAAGATTCTGTAGAGGGAAAAACAAGAGGAAAACCGCATTCTGTACTGGCGAGACCGACGCCGACGACGACGCCGACGCCGACGCCGAACTGCTCTGCGGAGTTCTCTTCCTTTAACGCGGCACGGAGCGCCGCGCACTGGGCGATTCGGAAGATATCGGATTCAAAATCGAGGAACTTTCGATAGAAACGAGGAGCGATGACATTTTTTGGTTTAAATCAAAGCTGGAACTTTGTAGAGTACGGGAAAAATAGGGAGATTGTGGTACGAACGTTTTTCACCTTGAGAAAATTCGGTAAACGTGCAGAAATTCAAGGAAATATTGCCACTGTATTGCCGCGTGCCGCACAGTGGACAGTTTTGACGATATCGGATTCAAAATCGAGGAACTTTAGATGGGAATGAAGTAGAGCGATGAAATATTTTTTAAATTAAAGCTCAAACTTTGTAGAATACGGGAAAAATAGGGAGATTGTGGTACGAACTTTTTTCGCCTTGAGAAAATTCGGTAAACGTGCAGAAATTCAAGGAAATATTGCCACTGTATTGCCGCATGCCGCACAGTGGACAATTTGGACAACATCGGATAAAAAATCGAGGAACTTTCGATGGGAATGAAGTAGAGCGATGAAATTTGTTTTAAATTAAAGATCAAACTTTGTAGAATACGGGAAAAAATAGGGGGATTGTGGTACGAACGTTTTTCAACCTTGAGAAAATTCGTTAAACCTGCACAATTTCAAGAAAATTGTGGTCTTTCTAATACCACGCGCGTTAAAAATTCTTTTTACCATGCTGTACATCATTTCCCGTAGATTTTCTCACGCTGATTTCAAATCTGGTCTCAAAATTTGTCTACAACCTCAGGATTTTGAAAAAGATAGATTTCTGTGACAAAAACTAATGAAATCATATTTTCGTTGAAATGATTGCCATATTCTACAAAGTTTCAGCTGTAACTTCAACAAACTTTCGTCGCTCTACCTCATTTCTATCGAAAGTTCTGTGTTTTTTAATCCGATTTCGTCCAAATACTGCAAATTTATCGATAGACCCCGAAATCTTCATCGGTCAACAATTCTGAGACTTTTTCGTTGCCGAATCAGCTTGCAAAGATCATAACCATAGGAATGATTTCCGACCGGATTAGGTATAAAGGATTGGGAGAAGCGCGTTTTAATTTTGCCGTTGAAAGGAGAATTTATATTTCGTGAAATCCTACATTTTCTAATCTGGAAGCGCACAATCACTGAATGCAGCATTCATGAGCATCCCACTCAAAAGTTTGGATTCAAAAGCACGCGAACAAAACTGGAACGCCGAACGATAATATAAATGCAGGGAACTAAGTAAACACTCGTATAACACATCGATCATTCGATCGCTTATGAATCACACAGCAAGCAACGATTATGACAATAATAAATGAAATACGCTAACTTTTTGCGGCAGATGTGTGTGAGAAATACAGTTTATTTTCTGCAGAGAAAGTATATTTTATTCGGAAAAAGCTGTTTCCCTTCGATAAATTGTACTAGAAAATAATATTATTTGCACAAAATATATGGAACATATTATTTAGAGAAATGTTCACATTTTACCTGTTATTTACAGCGTAGTGTGATATCATGTTATCACTAAACACGTTATCACAAAGTAACAACAAATGTAACCAATTATTGAAATTAGAAAAATGTTTCCATTGAAAAATCGAAATAAATTGTAATTTCTATAATACAACACACACTTTTAGCAATCGGTACGTTTAATGATATAAGATTACACCGTTCACATTTTTGAGAAATTAAAAAGCCTTGAAAGCTTATTAAATATCTTCTACAATCAAACTTGATAATTAAAGAAGGCTAAGAAATGTAAAAATATATTTACAATCAGGAAACATGCGTAAAACATACGTGTTACAGGCAGTACCACGCAACGTTCATTTACAAGTAGAAACGGCAGTGATAGACCGGCGCATAAGTCAGACGTATCTCAAAGTGCGCGAGCTTAGTGAATTTTCGATTGCTATTCTATCGGGAAATAAAAATAATTGTACACCATAACTCACAATAGAATAATCATAACTCACAATAGAAAATTATGTTATTGATTCTAGAATTAAAAACATTATGAAATTTTTATAAAAGATTTTCTACAACACTTTTATGTGTCGGTAGCAGTTGCATTATACGGATCATTTCGCGTGGAACATTCGTAATGGGAATTTTACCGTAATTGCGCCGACACAAAGTTGACCGTGTAAAATGGAGGCATCGATGAAAGCACTTGTCCTATCCCGTGGGTCAATGCTACGAGGTCAATACTAATCGTCCTCATCATGTTGGGCGCGGCTCGATTAAACTTGTTGTCGGACCAACTTATTTCCCGGGCTGCGCCGGTGTTACCTTCATTAGGAAAAATACCTAAACGAGCGGCACGGTTATCGCATGAATTGCCGGACCGGAATCGTTTAAATCGAGTCGCCGCATGTGCTCAACACCTTAATGCGCAAGAACAAACCCTATTTGCGGGGGGGAACCGGCAATCAACGGTGAGAAATAGGTTCGCTAGTGATAAACTATAAGCTGTGTACGGGACTTAAAAAATAGTTCATTCGAGAAAGACACACCCTTTATAAATTTTTATATAAAAATAAAAATTGTCATCTCACCTCGATAATTTTAATCGACTGAAAATAAGTGTTTGAAGATTCTTCAACACTTTGACCGCCAAACTAGAAACCTCAAAAATTCCATAAAATCAAAGTATGTATTCAAACGAAAAATTTTGTATTCTATATTTTCGACTTCTTTTTTCGAGTAGAATCACCCCCTTTGTACCACCAGTTACCAACCACCCTGTATATTTTATGTACGTAAGTGTGTATTTAATGAAATAAAAATTGAAAAAATTAAATGTATGATATCGTGTAGTCATCCTAACCAAATTTGGTTGAACGATATACTATATATATTGTATCAACGTAAAAATTCATTTGAAAACTTGGACAAATAATTCCGTCAGCCACATTTGGCTGACATTGCAGTCAACTTGTTAAATGTTTCTACCGATTTTTGTCGTACTGACAATATATTTTATTTCGTATTGTATTATATCATGACACGTTATCAATTTCAACGGTAGAACGACCGGAGCAGAATGACTGGTTCCTAATTTTTTCTTTCACAATTACTGAAATTCTAAAAATGTTTTCATCGGAAATTTTTTAATGGACCTCTCGATTGAAGCACATGTTACAATAACAGTTGTACGACGTTGATGTACCTCAGTCACATTTATTACCCGGTCGTTCTAGCGTTAAATATTTTTAGAAATCTATTTTTCCGGCCTGGTTGCCTACGCGCAACTCCTTAAACAACTATTTCGTATTCGAGGGGCGCAGAGCTTCCGAAATTTGCACGAGCAGGAACACATTATATATTATTGTCTGACAAAACAGAGCGAGTAGCTTTAGGCAGCGCGTTCCCAATGAAGGGGAACGAATGGCGAAGACGATCAATAGACAGAGACGGATGTGTGAGTAGAAAGAGAAGATTCATGGGCAGGGAAAGGAGGGTATCCGTTCTGTCATATTGACTCCTCCCTCGAACCATCCGCGGCTGCTTTGCCAGACAATGCTCAATCCAATCGCACGCCGAAATTAGATTCTCCATGATCCACTTTTATATTAAATTTTGCAGGAATTCAACCCTTTGTGACCGTCAACAACGCCGAGCCCATTTCATTCGATTTACAACGTAGCAAAACCTCGGGGCGACCGCTCCGTCGTGTAATAATATTATCGGTTGTCGAAACGAACGTCTGACTCTCGTCCCTGGCACATTTTTCGGCCTCGTTGTTCGAAAATGAAACACGGTTTCGGCGCGTCGCGCGACGCAATTCCGAAGACAAAGAAGAGGCGCGAGGGAACCAAAGGGCACTGCTTTTTTAAACAACTAACCCTAAACCACGCGACTCCTGTCGCCCGATGCAATCCCGCCGATGCAACTCACGTGCCGCATTCTCGCTCGTGCATTATTCGAATCGTACATTGGAAATCCAGTAAAGCTATTGTATTCACGCTCGGCTCAGGAAAACTTCGTTCGCCTGGATAGAATAACCTGAGCAATCCTGTAAATCTGTGCACACGTTTTTTAATTCTAAGACGCACTCACATTCGTTCGTGTTAGGCGTGCAAATTCATTCGTGACCCCCTCTTCGTCGACTTACTGATTACTCGCAAACTGAAATGCATTAATTATTGCTTGACTAAGCTGAGACGGGAATTTTCGGTACCTAGATTTTCAGACATTTTTGGGACGCCCTGTATGATTGAGAAAAAGTGTAATCTCAGAAATATTCTGCCCTCCTATTAGACATTTTATTGAGTAAATTATAATATAGCCATTCGTTCGTATTAGGTGTGCAAATTCATTCGCCACCCACACTTGTTTCAACTTACTGATTACTCGCAAACTAAAATGCATTAATTATTGCTTCACTAAGCTGAGACGGGAATTTTCGGTACCTAGATTTTCCGACATTTTTGGGACGCCCTGTATGATTTAGAAAAAGTATAATTTCAGAAATATTCTGCCCTCCTATTAGACATTTTATTAAGTAAATTATAATATAGCCATTCGTTCGTTTTAGGTGTGCAAATTCATTCGTGACCCCCACTTTTTTCAACTTACTGATTACTCGCAAACTGAAATGCATTAATTATTGCTTGACTAAACTGAGACGGGAATTTTCGGTACCCAGATTTTCCGACATTTTTGGGACACCCTGTACGATTTAGAAAAAGTATAATTTCAGAAATATTCTGCCCTCCTATTGGAGATTGTATTAAGTAAATTGTAATATAGCCAATATTTTAATTCGGTAATAAATCAGTGGAGGTCCTGAAAATGTGTATGGAATTGTTTAATGTAGAATATACAAATTAGATGTAGCATAAACTCGTCTGAAGGCACTTTCTCGACTGTCTCCGGAAAATCGATTTTCTTCTAACTTTAGTTGTTGCACTTTTATTTATACCACTCGACGTTACATACTATTTTCATCGTTCAATATTATCTATAGATGGCCGTGCGAGATAAAATCAATAGTTACTCTGGAAATGTTTCCTTATAATGGATTTTATGCTTTTTTAAAGAGGTCTCAAGATATTGGAGCACATGCTTGAGACGTTCCTTTAGGTAGCTTCTTATGCTATTTGTATGTTTTATACTCTTTCGTTCGACTTCGTATTTTCGCAGCAATTTCTAGTCTGAGAAGATATAAAGCTGACAATAAAGTTTAGACGTATTCTTGGAAACTGAAGTCAATTATGATATTCGAATAAGCATCATTAAAATGTCATAGTGCACGGAAAAATAATAGAATGCAAATTTTAATGATATTTCAGTCTAATGTTTCCTTCAACTTATACAAACTACTCCCGAAACGAATTCAATTTTCTTTGATTTTGATTCCTTTTTCCCCCCTTAAGAATGCGCATTTGCATAAATTATCATACTTCAACAAATTTCATAAGATTCCCGGGGCTCCAGCGGCAACCTAATGCCGAACATAGTACCGCCGGCAAGGGAGCACGCTCGCAAACCAGCAAAATTTCCAAAACTCTCAGTTCACCGAAATTGCCTCGCGAATTTCGACCCGTAAAAAAAAAACGAACCGTTTTCGTTCCGTGCGCCGAGCGCGCATGCGAATAATTTTCCTTCGAACAATTTGAAAAAAAAAAAAAGATAAAACGACAACGGAACCGTTTCGCGTGACCTGATACGCGTATGCGTCGTAAATAAAAAAAACCTACCAAAGGCTTTTGCAAATAGAACAAAACAAACATAAAACACGAGAAGCAGTTGTTCTATACCTAATTGCTTGAAATTTGGCTCGGCGAAAGAATCACGTGGGAAGAGTCGACGACATCCGAGTGCCGCAAAAAAAAACATTTAACAATACTCGAGGACGATGCTTTTTTTCGGGCTCTCGATACAATGATTGCGAGAGGTCGATTGATACGTAGGATACGCGAATTGCAAGGCATGAAAAACAATGTACGCAAGCCCCGTCAAACGTCAAGCATGCACCACCGAAATTTGTTGCCGACCGATCCAACTTTGACAACGAATGACGACGGAAAAACCCGGTGATAACCGTACGTCACAGGAGTGCGTCATAAATCGAGCAGCTACACATCACTAGTACCTGTCTCAATTCAAACGTTGCCTTCGCAAATTCACGCGCCAAAAACTACACTGGTTTCTCTGTATATGACGCCAAGGCCTGGACGATAAACGTCGCGGAATTATCCCCACTACCGCGGAGTGTACCTCGTGAGGGGTCGCGACGCTCAAGAGGCCGGGACGCCGAGGAGTGTAAACAAAAACGGAACACCACTAAAAATACAGTGATTTTTCTATATATGTCGCCAAGGCCTGGACGATAAAAGTAGCGGAATTATCCCCACTACCGCGGGGTATACTTCGTGAGGTGACGCGAAGCTCAAGAGACCCGGACGCCGAGGAGTGTAAACATAACAGGCAACACCACTAAAAATACAGTGACTTCTCTGTATATGTCGTCAAGGCCTGGACGACAAACGTCGCGGAATTATCCCCACTACCGCGGGGTATACTTCGTGAGGGGCCTCGAAGCTCAAGAGGCCCGGACACCGAGGAGTGTAAACATGATATGCAAAACCACTAAAAATATAGTGACTTCTCTGTATATGTCGCCAAGGCCTGGACGACAAACGTCGCGGAATTGTCCCCACTACCGCGGGGTGTACTTCGTGAGGTGACGCGAAGCTCGAGAGCCCCGGACACCGAGGAGTGTAAACATAAGAGGCAACACCACTAAAAATACAGTGACTTCTCTATATATGTCGCCAAGGCCTGGACGATAAAGGTCGAGGAATTATCCCCACTACCGCGGGGTGTACCTCGTGAGGAGCCTCGAAGCTCCTGCGACGCCGAGGAGTGTAAACATGGCTCGAGTATGTCTCCTGCACGATACTAGACGCTGGCAAGACCCGTCTTTTTGACTTATATCGAGAAGTCACCGTCGACTTGTGTCGACTGTAGAACTCCTGCAAGTTCTGGTCCTATGCCGGAGTCATTTCTGACCCAAGCCGATATTTCGTCTTGTTTCGATACAAGGCGATGGCTCGGGACCGGATTTCGTCTTATTTCGGACGAAGAAGCAGAATTTTCTTATTTCTGAAATAAAATGCGTCGTTTTATATCGCAATAGAGATGTACGTATCGATCTTTAGAGATCGATCTTTTGATGCGCTTCTCCAAAAAATGTATACTCTTCGAAAACCTGATAACTTCTTTAAAATTGGACCAGACGACTTGAGCTTTTTTATTTGAGACGTTAGAAGAATCAGTTTACAAGGTAATATGTAAACGATGTTTTGAAAAAATTGCTACTGGTCGGAACTGCGAAGTTTTAAACTGTTTTTTAAAGTTGTAAAATATTCTGTAGGCATTAACTAATTATCGGACCAGGCGGATCTTTAGGCAAATTCCCATTCTGAAAATTGAAACACAGTAATCGTTTCTGTTGTTGACTCAAAAGATCCTTCCCGATGAGAACGAAACGAAAGCATAAACAATTTTTACTCCTACATTTTCTGGTATTTTCCAATGTTGTTCGCGCGACAAACGCATAAAGATCCTCCGAAATCATTGAATCATTCGCTGAACGAACGAAACGAAAGGTGCCTGCGAAACGAACGCGCCGCGCCGATCGGAAACTCGCCTAAATTCAACGCGTGCTCGCGATCGGTATGCGCTCGCCAAGGGTTTCGATCTCTCCGCGGAATAGTGAGTTTCGCGTGCAATAACGGTGAGCGTAATTCTAATTGAAATATGATTAATTAAGTGACAGGTTAGTCGCCGTCGAATCGGATACAAGCTCGATAGTAGCTCGTTAATTACTAGAACAGTTGATGGATCATCCGGCCGTAGAGCGAGAGAGGAGGGGAAGTGGAAGGGGAAGGGGAAGGGGACGTTAGGTAGACTCGCAGTTGCAGCAACCGATTGTTTTCAAAGCTTCATCAGGGCCCCGAATAATCGATAAATTTTCCGCGGTTCCCTTTGCGGCAGTTTCCTCGGCCACGGAGTCAGCGACGGGGATATTCGGATAATTACTTCGACTCGTATTTCCCTAGGCTGCAGAATTCTGTCTTTCGCACCGGGCGCCCGTGCTAATTGTAATTATGTTACTAACAAGTTCCTCGATAATGCTAGATAACGTCCAAACATCTTGTCAGGCCGGTTCTAACGGGGTCATTAAACGAAAGTTGCCGAGTGCCGGCCGGCCACCCCGAATTCTCCGCCGATCATTAATTCGTCGTTATTCGTTACGAACGATGTCTGCCAACAAATACGGTATTCCCTCGTTACTTGAAAACACAGATTTTGCTGGTACCGCTCGAGAACAATTCCGAGACTACGAAATCGATCGAGCCTGAAGGAGGCTAAGCTCACGGTGTGTGTGAACTTCGGCGATATTCTTTTAAAATTTAAGCAACGAGTCTACGGGAAAAATTGTACGGTTTGTGTTGTTCAATTTTTTCCGACAGACGAATTCGGCTTTTCGCGAAAATATCGAACATATTGCGTTCGGTTGCTCTGCACGACTCTGTAACCAATTCCGGTCTGGTTCCATACGACCCGGACGCCCATGATGTTTGACCTACACATTAACCTTCCTCTGAAAGAAAAAAATAGTGTCATCCTAGGTATCTATCTACGCGGAAACATGTTTCACGTTGCGGGAGAACCAACCTCGACGAATTTGTTCCAACTGTTGTCGACCTGTTCCAATCGCAGACGAACTTCATAAATGAACTAGGAATCTTCACGGGAAATAAACAATTTCCACGTGAGTTTTAAGAAACGGAAATCAACTGAAAATTTGCTTAATCGTTACGATGAAAACTGGATAACACAGGGTTATCAAAATAAGGCTGTTGCTATTTTACCGTGGACAAATATACGTTTCAATCTGCTTCTTAATTATTTGAATGACAACTGGATAATACAGGGTTATCAAATTAAGACTGTTGCTATTTTACCATAGGCAAATATACATTTCAGTGTGCTTCTTAATCATATGAATGACAACTGGATAATACAGGGTTATCAAAATAAGACTGTTGCTATTTTACCGTGGACAAATATACGTTTCAATCTGCCTCTTAATTATTTGAATGACAACTGCATAATACAGGGTTATCAAATTAAGACTGTTGCTATTTTACCATAGACAAATATACATTTCAGTGTGCCTCTTAATCATTTGAATGACAACTGGATAATACAGGGTTATCAAATTAAGACTGTTGCTATTTTACCATAGACAAATATACATTTCAGTGTGCTTCTTAATCATATGAATGACAACTGGATAATACAGGGTTATCAAAATAAAACTGTTGCTATTTTACCATGGGCAGATATAAATTTCAATGATAAATAATGATGTATGTACAAATAATTAAATAGTTTATTGCTTGGAACTTCACGAATTAAGGAGACGTTCCAAAAGTCATCGGATACACGTGCTAGGGATACAACTCAATGTCGCGTCTGACTATTGCTATCCATTTCTACTTGCAGCAAATATTGATCGAGGCACGATGCTGTCTGAGTTTCATCGATCGATGTATTTGCCAACTAAGTGAAAATAACCAGCAATTGACACAAAAACATGATCTAAATGGTGGCGAAGGGCACGCGTATACAAGCTGCATTTATTTTGTATATTTTCTTTCTTTAGTCGGAACTTTTTAAACATTTTTTTACTGCTGTTTTGATTGTGATTCAAGTGTTGTTATGTATCGACATCTTTGTTTAGAAACCCGTTGACAAGTTTCCGGTATAGGAAGTGGTAAAAATAGACTTCAGCCTCGACTAAAATTCAACTTGATCCACATCGATTTACCAAATGTAAATAAAATGGTTCCGAAAGCAGTTCGCTGAAGATATTCTCGTGTACAAGCCAGGCCTGGTCCGCTTTTGGCATCGATGCGACATCGACTCTAAAATCGGAAGTACCAAGTCTATTTTTATTTTTTGTTACGGGAACGCGGATTTAATACACTATTCAGTATGCCCCTCCGAAAATAAACTAGCTAAACATACCAACGCGGTCTTGTGAAAAGATGAAATACGATCCGAATTTGATCAAACAACCACCAATGCGAATTCCATTTCATATTTTGGTGAGGCGAAACACAATCATTAGTCTGCTCTATATAGATTGCAGAAAATGAAGAGAAATATGTACGGAATACTTACAAGTTGATTAGGGTATTGGATTAGGAAATTACTTGAAAATCATGAGGAAGAAGCGAGTCATACCCGTCACTACTTTCGATCATTTTATTTACAGGTTTAACACAGCTCAAAGTACCCAATGCGAATACTCACAGAGTAATCAAATATTTTCCATGTAAGTATTGGATCAGGAAATTGCTTGCAAAATCGCGAGGAAGAAGCGGGTCATACCCATCACTACTTTCAACAATTATTTACGGGTTTAAAACAGCTCAAAGTACCAAATGTGAATACTCACAAAGTACCTAAACATTTTCCACATCAGTATTTGATTAGGGAATTACTTGAAACTTGTGAAGAAGAAGCGGATCATACCCATTGCTATTTTCGACCATTATTTACAGATTTAAGACAGCTCAAGGTACCAAATGTGAATACTCACAAAGTAGTCAAACATTTTCCATATAAGTATCGGATTAGGAAGTTACTTAAATAATTGTTGAAAGTAGTGATGGGTATGATCCGATTTATCAAATGTGAATACTTACAAAGTACTCGAACATTTTCCACATCAGTATTTGATTAGGGAATTACTTGAAACTTGTGAAGAAGAAGCGGATCATACCCATTACTACTTTCGACCATTATTTACAGATTTAATACAGCTCAAGGTACCAAATGTGAGTACTCACAAAGTAGTCAAACATTTTCCATATAAGTATCGGATTAGGAAGTTACTTAAATAATTGTTGATAGTAGTGATGGGTATGATCCGATTTATCAAATGTGAATACTTACAAAGTACTCGAACGTTTTCCACATCAGTATTTGATTAGGGAATTACTTGAAACTTGTGAAGAAGAAGCCGATCATACCCATCACTACTTTCAACAATTATTTACAAATTTAAGACAGCTCAAAGTACCAAATTTGAGTACTCACAAAGTAGTCTAATATTTTCCATATAAATATCGGATTAGGAAAATTACTTAAATAATTGTTGAAAGTAGCGATGGGTATGATTCGATTTATCAAATGTGAATACTTACAAAGTACTCGAACATTTTCCACATCAGTATTTGATTAGGGAATTACTTGAAACTTGTGAAGAAGAAGCGGATCATACCCATCACTAATTCAACAATTATTTACAAATTTAAGACAGCTCAAAGTACCAAATTTGAGTACTCACAAAGTAGTCTAATATTTTCCATATAAGTATCGGATTAGGAAGTTACTTAAATAATTGTTGAAAGTAGGGATGGGTATGATCCGATTTTTCCTCACGATTTCCAAGTCAAACATAGCTCAAGGTACCCAATGTGAACGCAGATAAAGTACTCAAACATTTTCTATACAAGTATTTGATTGGAGACTTACTTCAGAGAATCAGGAGGAAGAATCGGAGCATTCCCATCGCTAGTAATAATCATTTCGTTAGGAGAGGCGCATGCCCATCGCAACTTTTGCCCGATGTTCTTGTAATTGGAACTTTGGTGGGGGATCTCTCCTTGACGGACGAACTGATCCAGGTGGATTTTGCAGGAACGGATGACGCAATTTCCAACTGAATCTCATTTGAGAGAAAGAGTGAGCGAAAAGGAAGCGGCGCGGCTGGAGAGTCCTGGATGGATGCTATCGTATTGAGAGTAACGAAGCGTGTGCTCGAGGAGCCAAGAACGGAACCTTAATTTCGAGTAGTTATGAAACTCTAATGGCCTAACTCGCGTCTACGTCGCGGGACTCGATCGCATACCGTCGATCCACGACCTTGTCGGATCGGGGATCCGGAGGAACGGGGGCTGCTGCGCTCCGTGGAAACGCGCCGTCCACAGATTTTATTTTTATAGACGAATCAATTTATCGATTTACAATTCATGGGTAGCCACGCTATAACCGACGACTCGGCCGCAACTTCGTGTCACAGTTTGTCTTTTGAACTGTAACGGACCGATAAAATCGTCACTTTTGACGGAAACTGTGCTCAGTCGCTGTCATTCGAACAGATAACGTGACATCTCCAACTATTAAATGTTAACCCTTCGGCTAGAGACTCATCGGATTCATTCTCAAAACGAGAAAAAGAAAAACATTCCCGATTCCGATGGAAAGCAATGAGTGAGCATGCACAGTCAGGAACGAAACCATTGGCACATCTGGCTTTTAAAATTACACACACACACACGTAAATTATTTATTATTTTATTATTTATTATTACGTATTTTTCTTCTGTCTTAGAATATTTTCTAAGTCTTTCTTCATTTAATATATAAATGTCTAGTAATCCATTAAGTAAAAATTTTGTAATGTTACAAATATTTTGTAATATTTTTTGTAATTTCTTTGAAATAATGCCACAACAATTTCTGGTGGTGCTTCAGAGTCACCACTCGAGTGCAAAGGGTCAATTTATAAATTAAATTAATTTTTATTCGTTAATCTCTTTTCTTCGTTTTCTTTCACTTTTCCATTCTTTCTGTCAAGTTTAGAATATTTTGCAAAATTACTAACCTTAAAATTTGTTCATTACTAAATCTATATGACTGTTACAACAACAATGAAATGTAAATAGAACAAATGAGAGGCACGAGTTTTTCCTGTTGCTTCGCTTTATAAACAGAAAAATGTTGCCATTACCGCATCTATTTTCGAGCAGAAATTGTTTACCATGAACTGCATATCGTAATTGATAACTAGAGATAAAAGGTGATAGATAGTCGAACATCTCCGTCGCTGCTTTGTAGCGAGTCTGTGAAGCATCAACCGCTGTGGCGGACACCTAATTGGCCTGCTAAACGACACACGTGAGTAATTGATTCGACTAATCGATTTCCGTTCGCGGTGCCTTCCTTGTTTCGAAAAGTAACGATCCTTCAGGTGTTACAGTCAGCTACAAAATGCTACGTAAACACCTACTCCATTTTCTACTAGCGTCGAAGACAACAACGACCTTGAGTACTTTGAAAATACAATTAGAAAATGGAAAAAACCTTCTTTAAACATTTAAATCTTGAATCTTCGAATTTCACGTAAATTTGAAACATTTAAACACTGAAATGTCAAAAATTAGAATCAATCTATTCCGAATTTTCCCCATTTTTATGCGAAATAAAAATTTATTGCAAAAACCAGGCGAGCCGAAATTTACAGAAAAGGGTGAACAAAAGATACATAGAAAACGTAATTCGCAGCCAACAATTTCCACATTTCATAGTTTTAATAAGTACAACATAATATTGTTAACTTCAATATTCTCAAAAAATTTGAATTTTTCTACCATTTCAAATTTCTGTCAAAGTCCACCGTCTGATAATTAAAATAGCTATTCAATTTCATCGGTGGTATTGGAACAGACATTTTTACATTCATTTTATATTCAATTTTATAGACATATTTTTGAGAGAATTCTCGATGGAACAAAATTCCATTCGTGCACGAACGGTTTCGATGAATAAAACAAGGCCGTGTGAAACGTCATTAAGCAGCACACTTTAAAATTCTTTCGGATTTTCTGCACGCTGTACGCGGGTAAAGTTCGACAGCCTAGTTACTATACTTATCGAAGCGTGCATCTTCCGACGGGAAATGTCTCCCTTCCTACCTGTACAATTACCGTTGGCTCGTTCAATTGATTTCCTGATAAATGCCGCGATAGTTACAGATTTGATAGCACTTATCAGCACATGTTCGAGCCGTAATCATTGTGCCTTTGACAATATTATTCATAACAGAACGGGCTACCCACCAGCGGCCATTTTACATTCACCGTACAAACCGTCTAATTTAACAAAATTATTGACTCTGTGGGACCTATTTCTACGGCAATTTATTTATTAAGCATCCGGTCGCCCTTATGTAATAATTTATCTCATCTTATTTTAAAGAAAATTTTATTTTATACAACTAAAGAGTAGTCTAGAGAGTAGAGGGAAAGGGA
>CM052140.1:15717649-15733228 GCA_028454255.1 Halictus ligatus
TCATCATTCTCATTCGCGTGAAATGATACATTTTGCAATAGAAATGGCGTCCCTGCAGAACCGATAGAACGGTATTCATTTATGCGTCTTTTCGCCGAAGATATACGAACCTAAGTTCGCCTGAATACACTTCCGTGGTAACCGGAGCTCCGTTCGAAACACAATGGCTTCCCGCGGGACTGTAGAGAGAATTCGCTGCTCGAGGTTCAAGGCCTAATTATTCGACTTCCAAAAATTCCAAAAATTCCAAAAATCGCATTCCTAAAGTTTCTGCCGTCTAGGAGACGTGGTTTTCGTCGTCCGCGTGAAAACAGTTCGGCGAGCACAAGTCTGTTGAAAGCGGTTGCGTTCGCATGACACGTAAACGACATGACAGTTACAGTGATTATTCGACTTCCAAAAATTCCAAAAATCGCATTCCTAAAACGGCTGTGTTTCTGCCGTCTAGGAGACGTGGTTCTCGTCGTCCGTGTGAAAACAGTTCGGCGAGTACAAGTCTGTTGAAAGCGGATGCGTTCGCATGACACGTAAACGACATGACAGTTACAGTGCCGAAAGGAAACGGCGTGAACGTACGACGTGTTTTCAGCCTTGGAACACGAGTCGCCTCGCGGGCGGGATTACCTCGGCTTTCGGTGTTTCATCCGAAACTCGCGATATGGACGCGACGCTGGTTAATTGGGTGAAAGCGGCGCGGACGGCCGGATGGCAGAATTAAGCGATTAACTTAGGTAGCTCGCGGGGCCTCGTTAAGAGGTTAAGTTTCGAAATTGGGGACAACCGTGCCGAGGTTAGAGTTCGAGGCGCAGAAGTGACACGTAACCACGCGTCGAACACCCACGCCTGACCATGCAATTTCGAACACGGAAAGCACATGTCCTCGGAGAGATGGCTGCCCACTTCTTCGTGGATCAAACGGTGGACTCTCTCTGTTCGCCAACTTGTAAACAAAATCGATTTTTCGATTACATCCCTCGGGAGGAGATTCGAAATACAGTAGAGTTCCGATAATCCGGCACGCGTAGTCTCGTGTTCAGTGAAGAAGGCATTTCTGAAGGTCACCTTTTCAAGGTCATCGACATTTGTTTTCAAATAGAATATTTTATTTTCATTAGCGTGACGTTGTAGCCAATTAAAGCGAAAAATCAACTATGTATACTGTTCGTTGCTCTTCAAATATTGTTTAGAGGAATAATAGATTATTGCTGAATCTAGAAATTATCACCTCTGGGATATTAAACAATGCTAAAGTGAATCAATTCTCCTATAAATGTTCACTAGGCACGTTCAAAGAATTAATTTACAGATTTAATATTCATGAAAGTTATGCAGACATGTTGTTTCAGTCTAACTTATATATATAATTGTTCCCACTTGTTTGTAGTATTTTCTTCCGTATTTTTGAGAACGAACCTTCGGTCCAGTAAGATGTAACGTAAAATTAATGGAAATCTGTGGGTTCCTAAATTTATTCGACTATTCGAATCGAACGTTTCTCGGATATTTGTTCGCGAGTACAGCATCGCTGGAGAAAGCACGATTTTGGTCGGCAATGAGTAGAACGTAGAGGACCGGTTTCTTAAATCTGAGCATGAGTTAGACGCAAAGGGCCGTGGATAAATTAAGGGAGACCGTTCCAAGGAGAAAGCCGGAGAAGGAGAAGAGAAAAGAGGAGAACGGTTTCAGCCGGTCGTCTCAAGGTTTATTCACGCTTGCCCGAGCAAAGTTTTGGTTACATTCTCCTTGAACGGCCACGGACCATGCGAACCTTCGCTTCGTTCCTCGTATTTTTAGCTGAAACAACAGATTGCCGCAACAATTCGCAATCGCCGGCAATGACAAGAATTTCGAATCATTACGAACCTTCTTCGGCAGTCCGACAAGTCTTGCAAATTTTTCGACAATTCTCCCAGCACTAAAATGCGCGACGCTCGCACTAAAAATATTGTCAATGTTAAAAGTTACCGTATTACCAACCTGGAAGCTTTTAAATGACAAGAATTTCGAATCATTACGAACCTTGTTCGGACTCAGACAAGTCTAGAAAATTTTTCAACAATTTTCCTAGTATTAAGATGCGCGAAACTCACACTAAAAATATTGTCAATGTTAAAAATTAATATATTACAAACCTGAACGCTTGTAAATGAGAAGAATTTCGAATCATTACGAACCTTGTTCGGACTCAGATAAGTCTAGAAAATTTTTAAACAATTTTTCTAGTATTAAGATGCGCGAAACTCACACTAAAAATATTGTCAATGTTAAAAATTAATATATTACAAACCTGAACGCTTGTAAATGAGAAGAATTTCGAACCATTACGCACCTTGTTCGGACTCAGACAAGTCTAGAAAATTTTTAAACAATTTTTCTAGTATTAAGATGCGCGAAACTCACACTAAAAATATTGTCAATGTTAAAAATTAATATATTACAAACCTGAACGCTTGTAAATGAGAAGAATTTCGAATCATTAAGAACCTTGTTCGGAGTCCGACAAGTCTTGAAATTTTTCAACAATTTTTCCAGCAATAAATTGCGCGACGCTCGCACTAAAAATATTGTCAATGTTAAAAGTTAACATATTACCCACCTGAACGCTTTTAAATGAATCATTCAACAGCAGTCTCCATAGTGAACCAACCCACTAACGTCACCTACTAATTTCGTGTGTGATTATTAAGTGAAACAGAATATCCTAAGCTTCCTTTTGGCGCAGATTTTAGACTGCCATGACAGTGATCGTCAATAGAAAGACGGAAACTGATTAGAGAAACAGAAATAATCCCATGGTACGCTCTAAATCGTTCGAAGAACTGTTAGGAACGCGATGTTACAAATCCACCGTGCGATAACCGCGCGGAGAAAGTTCTGTTTCGAATGTTATTCCGCGAGGAACGGCGTCCATATTATGAAATACTCGTAGAAGAATGTATTCATCATTCCGGGCAGATCGGTATTTTCGAGCTGTACCTGCGCGTGCAACCGTAAATCGGCGCGTCGCATCGGCGCGACGAAAATCCAGTCTCCTGCCGGCGCGGGGCCCATTATGAATTTATCATAAAACGATAACATCGGTGGCATCGCGGGTCGTGTTGCATTAGGGGAGATCGGGGCAAGTTGATAAACGTTCTTCAGTTTTCGATTTTCGTAATTACTAGGTTGCCGCGGGAATAATGCCCCGGTTTCTTTCCGGTTCGTGTTCCACAACTAATTCATCGTATTGCTAATTAAATACGCTCTACTTCGCTTCAACATAGTTACCATCTCCGTTGAACGAATTACTTGGACGAACGCGCGAACGACTCGACAAGTATCGTGTAGGACAGAGCTGTTCAGCGTCTGCCCGTTGGGGCACGAAGCCACGCCCATGTGGGTGCGAAGCCACGCCCATGCGGGAGCGAAGCCACGCCCCTGCGGATAAGGCTGCATATATTTTATATATAATATATTGCATATATTGCCTCGCCAGATCAGGACTTGTTCTCCCACTGGTTATGGTATTTTAGTTGCTAATTAAACTGATTAGTTTCACGCACGACTGTGCAGAAATAAAAAGTAGTCGATGTTAAGAGAATATAGCTTCAAGAAATGTAAAATATTGAGACAGATTAGAAGGCTCGCTAATCATATCGATTCAGGATATTAAATGTCATGTTTTCCGTTGGAGATATGAAACAGTTTAACGTTTGCCGGTACATACGCTCGCACACGTGTACACTGTCACATTAGAAGCCCGAGCAAACACCATTTTGTATCCCGTCCTGGTTGGACAACATGCAGCCAGTGTCGAAAAAATTTCTCCGTGTCAACCTGCTCCCGTATCAGCTTACCCAGGTTTCCCCGCGTGTCTAGCGCAACATGTGTCGGTGTTGAACTTTGCAACCTCTTCAGGTTCGGACCACGACAAGAATACAATATATTACATAAAATATGCAAACACAAGCAAGTACACGTTTATATAATTTTACTTTTATCCAGATGCTATCCGAAAAGCATTACAACGACATTAGGTGATTCCGTAAATAATGTGAAAATAATAAACGGGCGAAGGTTCGCCCTGAGGAACGCACGAGGGTTTAATGGGTGTTCACGAATGCATAAAATCCGGTTGCAACTTTATCAAGGTCGAGAGGAGATGGATTTCTGCGTTGAACAGTCGGCGAGAGTGATTTTCTTCCACGGCGGATTCGTTGTTGCTAATAAAAAGGGAGAAACGAAATGGTGATTCGACGCGGGACATGATTCAGCGGAATAACGCGTGCTCGCGGGTGTCTTCAGGATCTCAGAAATACCTGAAGAGCCAGACTGCGTTTATTCGCACGCACGCACGCACGCACGCACGCACGCAAACGGTGCATCGAACTCGAACTCACCTATATTAAGCGGCCCTTGACATCGTAGAGGCATAAGCGAGCGAGAGGGCGCGCGCGCGCGCACGCTTGCATTCGGCTGCATTTAGACAGTTTCTAAGACAAAGCTCGGCCAGCAAGCGTTCGCTGCTCGTCCCGTTGCCGAGGGACCGGTGTTTAGGGTCCCGGGTGCTTAAATATAACTGCAAGGGTGCCGGTGTCGGGCGCAGCCACCACCGAACTCGAAATAGTGCGACGCCGCTCCATAACACGGGGACAAAAATATACGGCCAACTATATTACCCATAACACTCTCTTGACGCACTCGGGAATTGTTCCGATTCCCTCGTAATCTCGCGGGCTCGATTCGAAATCAACAACGAGTTAAAAATAATCAGCCGCGATTCCCCTCGGCTGCTCCCCTCGAGGGACAACTTTTGCCGAGTAAATAAGCAATCGTAAACGCAAATGTACAAGTCCGTGCAACGAGAAAGGCGATGAAGGGACATTTCAACACGCTCCGACACCGGACCAATACATCTGGACGCAAAAGGACTTTATAAGAGCATAATCACTCGAAGTATCAAATGACCGTGTACACACATGTAAACAAATATCGTATTAAGATTTGTTAAGCTACTTTTTACACCCTTTTTATGCACTGTAATTATTAGAAAATCGCGTTTTCATTATTTGTTTCTAGGTGTATTGCTTCGGCGCGTGAATGGCGTGCTTTCGGGTATCTATTTGTTACGAAATTTTGCTGTTTATGACAAAATTTCAGAATATGTACATATTTATTGAGGAACATGAGAAAAAATTCGTTTCCAGGGTCCGTTGAAAATTTATGACAAGAATTTCGAATTATTACGAACCTTGTTCGGAGTCCAACAAATCTTGAAATTTTTCAACAATTTTTCTAGTATTAAGTTGCGCGACACTGGCACTAAAAATATTGTCAATGTTAAAAAATTAACATATTACCCACCTGAACGCTTTCAAATGACAAGAATTTCGAATCATTAAGAACCTTTTTCGGAGTCTGACAAGTCTTGCAATTTTTCAACAATTTTTCCCAGCACTAAAGTGCGCGACGATATATTCTAGTATATCCTAGTATATTATGGTATATTATAGTGTATTTTGGTATATTATGGAATTTTCAGGTATATTATGGTATATTATGCTATACTGTGTTATATTCTAGTATACTCCAGCATATTAGGGTATATTATAGTGTATTTTGGTGTATTATTGTATTTCCAGTATATTATTGTATATTCAGGTATAGTATGTTATACCGTATTATATTCTTCTATATTATATAGTATATTATAGAATATTCTAGTATATTATGGTATATTATGGTATTTCCAGGTATATTATTGTATATTCAGGTATTCTATGATACAATGTGTTATATTCTACTATATTCTAGTATATTGTGGTATATTATAATGTATTTTGATATATTATGGTATATCCAGGTATATTATGGAATATTCTGGTCTATTATGCTATACTGTTTTATATTCTAGTATATTGCAGCATATTATGGTGTATTATAGGGTATTTTGATATACTATAGTATTAACAGGTATGTTATGGAATATTCTGGTCTATTATGTTATACTGTGTTATATTCTAGTATATTAAACTCTATTATGGTATATTATCGTGTATTTTGGTATATTATGGTATTTCCAGGTATTTTAAAAATTTCAGAACATGTGCACATGTATTCAGGAACATGAGAAAAAAGTTTCATTCGTTTCCAGGTTTCCAGGGTCCGTTGAAAATTTATAACCAGAATTTCGAATCATTACGAACCTTGTTCGAACTCCGTCAAGTCTTCATATTTTTCAATAATTTCCCCAATGTTAAAATGCGCGACGCTCGCACTAAAAATATTGTCAACGTTAAAAGTTAACATACTACCCTCCCGAACGCTTAAAAATTCCGTTCGACACGACGATCAATCGGTTCGACATTGTGTTACAGCGGATTAATTTCAACTATCGGAAACGGTTTCCGGGCGAGCACTATAATGCCGCTGGCTCGCGTCAGCGAATCGTGTCGTTGCACGCCGATTTCGCAAGCTGGCGCTCGGATATCGATGCACGCCGATGTCAATAAAGATAGACTCGGGCCGTTTCGGGGGACAGTTTCCATGGTGGACGGCCATGTTTCGTCGGGAGCTTGTCACCCGGTGGTTTTCTCGAGAAAGAAAGAAAGAGAAAGAAGAAAAAAAAAATAATAACAAACGAGCGAACGAGCGGGATGCTAAGACGGGCAATTAGGTCGGGGAAACAACTGCTTTCTATTTCTTGGCCGTGTCCAAATCCGTCGAAAGCGTCTATGCTCGCAGACGCGTGGGCGTTTGTTTCTAAATCCGTGAGTTTACTGTTCGGAATGGGCGCGAGTCTGGTGAACCTTGTCTCTCTCTCCTCACCTTGTCCTCCTCTGCGACGGATCATCGTTGACCAGACCTCGGTTTACTGCCCTCGGCGAACCGTAAACTTTTTAAACGGTTTACCACTTTGCGCTGGAAGTGGAGGGGTCGACAGGAAATTGATGGAAGTTTTCAACACCGTCGCAGAAACGATTACTTTTCTAATAAAACTATGATTCGAAGCCAAACGACCGTTCTTCTTTGCGCTCCGAGCTGTTTTGTTATTCGGAACGCAACAATTATGCATTTTCAAAACGATTTCTCTGTATACGTCGCCTGGGCGTGGGAGGCAAACGTCGCGAAATTATCCCCACTGCCGCGGGGTCTCCTGCACGATACACGACGCTGGCAGGACCCGTGTTCGTTGACATATATCGAGTATTAGATATATTTAACGGACCTCGGATTTTATATGACAAAAATCTGCAACTTTGGAACGGCGGTGAGATTAAAAGAGTTTCAGAATATCAATTTACTAGTGTCAGCTGAATTAAAATGTTAATGTAATGAAAATAGGTTTACATCACCGTGTAAAATCCGGGCTATTTAAAAATTAAACATTGCCGGGACGCGTACAGGAACACATTTGATCCCTCGGATTTTATATGACAGAAATTAGCCACTTTGGAACGGCGGTGAGATTAAAAGAGTTTCAGAATATCAATTTACTAGTGTCAGCTGAATTAAAATGTTAATGTAATGAAAATAGGTTTATATCACCGTGTAAAATCCGGGCTATTAATAATAGCTATAAATAAATACACATTTATTTGATCCCTTCAGTCTGTAGAATCGACCCTCCTAAAACGTCCCACATGGCACGAAGGAGCTCGCCGTAATAGCAACGGAATCATCCGTATGAATTAGAGATAGTTAATGATACTGGTCTATTAGGAAAGAAGGATTTCGGGCCCACATCTGCCATTAGTTTTCATTTCCACGGCATTGTCCGAGGTTATTATCGCTTTAGCCGTCCGTTACGGGCGCGACACTTAATTGCTGTAATCGAGGAAAGTGCAGTCGGAAGCTTCGTCCAAAGACCGCACGCTATTTAAACAAATCGTTGTTACGTATTCAATGTTTGAAAAGTCACGGAAAAATGAAATCCTGAAGGGAGAACCTAACCTAACCCAGGCGGTTTCGGTGACGAGAAAAATTTTTCACCGACGCACAGTGGTCCCAAAGCGTGGACAAAACCTAAAATATGAACTTTCAGATTGATAAGTTTTAAGTGTGGGATTGGCTATTCTAAGAGTGTTTCTAAGTGGGGGTAAACAGCAAAATGGTGGTTTTTTTATACCTGACCAACAGTCACAGTCCGAAGTTCATTAGACCATACCTTTTTAAGATTGTGAAGCACATTGCGAATTTCAAGTGCACAGTGTACAAATTCTGTTGAAACGTTTCGATTTTAATTGTGCATTATGGATGAAGTTTGCGGAGGTAAGTTGCATAGGTTTTAGTGGCAAATGTTTATTGTCAACTGATAACTGTGTACGCGAAGAAAGAGTAAAAGTGAAGGCGACAATTTTTACGATTTAGGGTAAAAGTTGAAAGTCCCACCAGATTCCACTCTAAAACTTGTTGGAACTTCTACTACATAGTATTATCTTGCAATTCTAAAAAAATTAGCTGCCCCTAGGTGTTCCTAAGGTCGTAGCACCGTTTTTTGTAACGCAGAGTCAAACTATCAGAGATATGCACTAAGTCTTTCAGTAAAATTCAAACAGATTTTAAATAGAATGTCAGTTGTTTTATAAAGAATCATATATCCGAAATTTTTTTATATTTTTCCACACACGAACGCTGTTTTTATATCGGCTGTACGTTTGAAAACTTTCCTGCCGAATATCTCGAAAAGTATAAAAAATATTTAAAAAATTGTAAAACACGTGTTCAAGTCAGTATCAGTTTTTTATTTGGGTGGCGTTCTCAAGGTCATTCGAAGGTCAACTATGTTTTTTCAAATGGAAACCTATATTTTTTATTATGTGATTGCAGCAATTCTTCAATTCTTTCTTCTTTGGTAACTATGAAGTGCGAATAGAATAACTACTTGTAAAATACAAAGGTTAAAGTTTGCTATCCGGAGAATTAGTGTTTCTCGGGTCAATATTCGACCGCGAATTTTATAATTTCAAGTTCAGATTCGTGATAAGCGACCCCCAAAAAACGGCCTAATAAAATTTTTCGAGCAGAACCAATAATTTTTGAACAAGTTGTGAGATATCCACTGTGCCACGTTTCAATCACAGATTTCTGGGCTTGAGTATGCATCGGAATTTATTATTATTATCACCGTCTCGTTACGAAACGATCGCAGTTTAAGTACAGACAATTTTTGTACACTGTAAACGTTTAGTGTTAAACATTTCGGCTGGTTTCGCTCTCCCGTTCGGTCACAGGAAACGTTTCACTCAACTTATGGATTCGCTGATCCCCGGCACGTGTACACGGCCACCCGCAACAGTGGCGGAATCGTTCGTTACCTTGAACAGCTGCCAAGAAACGGACGAAGTGAAAGGGTAATACGTACCTGAAGCAAAAACCGAGGGAGGGGGGTGGAAAAAAAGAGAAAAAATGCCGCGCGATGAATTACATGACAGTGGCGCAAGGGGGGTGAACGATCATTCATTCTACGCGCTCGACGATCGCACAATGTACACGGCCGCCAATAGAAATCGCCTTTTCCCCGAAAAGTCGGCGGGCATTTGGATCGATTCCAGCGGGCGGCCGGCGCTCGCCCCTTTCCGTCAACTCGTTCTCTTTTCTAACCGGCTCACCTTTTTCCCGCCCGTCTATCCTCGAAATTGGCCGTAGCGTTTTAATAATTGGAGCAACGCCAGTGGCTCGCACTCGCGCCAATATCTCGCCGCTCGGACCATTATTCATTACGCTGCCGTATCCGTAAAACAATCTGCGGCCCCGCGGGACGAGGACAGACAGACGCCTCGCGAAGAAACAAGAAGAAAAGGTGCAGCGAGCTTTTCTCGTCCGAAGCTCCGCTTTCGAGAAAATCGGGAATTCACGTGTCATTGTAATGGAGTCTACAGAGTGGAGGCTGGTCGCTAGAATTTTTATGCAAAACACAGAGCTTCCGTTATTACATGTTACTGGAGATAAAATTTGCTCCCTTCAGTATTCACTCTGGATTTCAAAATTGATTGCTAGACTGCGGATTATTGTACTTCTGCAATCATCCGGTATATACAGGGAGTGATTCTACATGAAAAACTGAGTCGAATTTTTATACAAAATACAGAGCTTCCGTTATTACATGTTACTGGACATAAAATTTGCTCCTTTCGGTATTCACTCTGGATTTCAAAGTTGATTGCTGGACTGCGGATTATTCTACTTCTGCAATCATCTGATATATACAGGGAGTGATTCTACATGAAAAACTGAGTCGAATTTTTATACAAAATACAGAGCTTCCGTTATTACATGTTACTGGAGATAAAATTTGCTCCTTTCGGTATTCACTCTGGATTTCAAAGTTGATTGCTGGACTGCGGATTATTCTACTTCTGCAATCATCTGATATATACAGGGAGTGATTCTACATGAAAAACTGAGTCGAATTTTTATACAAAACACAGAGCTTCCGTTATTACATGTTACTGGAGATAAAATTTGCTCCTTTCAGTATTCACTCTGGATTTCAAAATTGATTGCTGGACTGCGGATTATTCTACTTCTGCAATCATCTGATATATACAGGGAGTGATTCTACATGAAAAACTGAGTCGAATTTTTATACAAAATACAGAGCTTCCGTTATTACATGTTACTGGACATAAAATTTGCTCCTTTCGGTATTCGCTCTGGATTTCAAAATTGATTGCTAGACTGCGGATTATTCTACTTCTGCAATCATCCGGTATGTACAGGGGATGATTCTACATGAAAAATTGAGTGGAAAATATGGAATAAAATGTTTTGATACAAGGCTTTGTTTTCGAGAAAAATGAGTTTGAAAATTTGTCTAGTGCGCGTGCACTCGGCTCGACTTTATTCTTAATTCAGAATATATTTGACTTGTTTGTTAACTCGCGTAATCTACAACCCTTAATTATTGCCTAATACCTTAATGTAATACTTGAACGTTCCCACACGATACAGTCTTACCGCTCGGATTGTATCAATTAAATTATATACAGGGTGTCCAGTAACTGGTGGTACAACCGAGCAGGGGATGATTCTGCATGAAAAACTGAGTCGAAAATATGGAATAAAATGTTTTGATACAGGGCTTTGTTTTCGAGAAAAATGAGTTTGAAAAATTGTCTAGTGCGTTCGAAATTGCCTTCGTACTTCTAGATATGTTTGCAAACACGCAAATGTTTACATGTGCCTCTTGGGATTCGAGGAACGCTAATTTTTCAACAGGATGGAGCACCGCCGCGCTACAGTTGCGAAGTAAGACGTTTTTCAATTGAAAATCATCAGTGCTGGATCGTTCGCGGTGGCAGAGCATCATGGCCGCCACGATCTTCGGATTTGTCGCCGTTAGATTTTTATTTGTCGGCTCAGGTGGAATCGATTGTGTATCGTGGCGACATAAAGAGCATCGAGCAATTACAACAGAAAATTGTGATAGCGTTCGAACGCTTAAAGCAGCATAATAATTGCACATTACAAGAGGTTCGAAGGAATTTAATACGAAGAGCACGATTGTGTCTACAACAACAGCACTTCCAGCAATTTATGAATCAAACGAATTCCTTAATGTTAATTCTAACATTGCAACCTCGACCTTCGATTTATTCGATGTATACAAACTTCGAAAAGCTTCGCGAAAAAAGGTTGAGGTAAATTTTCAAACTAATTTCTCTCGAAAACGAAGCCTCCTGTCAAAACATTTTGTTCTATATTTTCGACTCGGTTTTTCATGTAGAATCACCCCCTGCTCGGTTGCACCACCATTTATGGAACACCCTGTCTATTAAAGGGTGTAATGTTCCCGAGTTCGGCAATGCGACCAAACAATTTTCATCGATGGATACGCGTGACCATGCAGCGGTTAACTGTGCACACTTTGCCAGCGGTGTCGGGCTCGCTCGACCATCGTTCCGAACCAGACTGGTTCGCCCACTTCTTCGAACCCTGAAAAGGGCCCCCCGCGCAAGAATTCTCGCAACTCGAGGCAGCACGCATTCGAGCAGATCTGCTCTTGAAATCGATAAGCTACCGGTAGCCGCCGTTTCGTGAAAAAGGAACAAGAAAAAAAGAAACACACACCTCGGTGTGTTCATAAATTGACCGAGAATCGGGATCCGTCCGTATCCGTTTGCCTCGGATGAAATATGTATCACGGTGTACGCGCGGCCACGAAGAGACATCCGTTATAAATCCGTGGCGGACGACAAGATTCAATCTTCGGATCTGTGGTAGTCGCGACAAATTTATCGACGCTTGTAGAATTGTTCTAAACAATGCATAATTCTAGGAGGCATTTTTGGCCGAGAGAAATTTCGTTCAATTTGCAAGGGGCGGAGGTCGATCTTTAATTTTTATTAATATACTGTTCTAAACGTACATACATACTGTTCTAAAGATTGCTTTAGAAGGAGCACAGAGAAATTATGAGAAAAGCACGCGTTTGATTTTTATTTTGATATATCAAAAATAATATATTGATTTTAGCTCATTTGCTCCATATTTAATACTGAACCTACCGACGTTTCATGCATACCTACCATGAGCGGTCAAATGACAGCTTCAAAAAATAATATGTGCATCTTAATATAGAAAGATATCCTATGACATTTTTTCGGAAAGTAAACAATAAAGAAAGTTGTGAACATTGAAAAATGGGTTGTATGTGTATTATAGGGAAATTGAATAAATTACATGGCGATACAGTAACGTTGTATACAAGAAATTCTAAACGAAATTTCAAAAACCGTCATCTGAACGAGCGTGGTAGGTTCAGTGTTGAAATGTCGCTTTACCCATTCATTTTAGTATTCAATATATTCAATATTTCTTTGCTATTTTATACAGCTTCAGTCGGTACGTTGGCAGTCAGTGTCGACAATCATAAACAATTGTGTTTCTGTTAGGGTAATATACGCCGGGTCAAGCATTCAGGCGCCACTAATCATTTAGTCAGCCGACAATCAGAAACGATTGCGTTTGTTTTCAATGTAGCTTGCAGTGTGCAACGCGTTGGTGCGATCGTTGAATCCTTGCCTGTGAATAGATAATATTAAAAAATTGGAAGATAATTTCGTTTCATCAGTTATCAATCTTTCTCTCATCCATTCTTCTATTTTCTCAAATATAACTCTCAACTCTCAAGATGAACAACAATTTTCGGAATTTTCCGTGTTGAATGTAGCTTGCAGTGTGCAACGAGCTGGTTTCGGTTGTTGCATCGTTGCACGTGAATAGATAACGTTAAAAAATTGGAAGACAATATTGTTTCATCAATTGTCAATTTTTCTCTCAGCAATTTTTCTATTTTCCCAAATATAAGTTTTCTATACGGACTTACGTGGTCTCTCGAGCAATGAATGAAACTATTATGCAACTCTCAAGATGTACAAGAATTTTCGGAATTTTCAGTTTTCAATATAGCTGATAGTGTGCACCGCGTTGGTTGCGTTTGTTGTATCCTTACATGGGAATAGATAACGTTAAAAAATTGGAAGATAATTTTGTTTCATCAGTTATCAATCTTTCTCTCATTCATTTTTCTATTTTCTCAGATAAAAGTTTCCTATACCGACTTGCGTGCTGATGAATGAAACCATTATGCAACTCTCAAAATGTACAAAAATTTTCGGAATTCTCAGTTTTCAATATAGCAGATAGTATGCACCGCGTTGGTTGCGTTTGTTGTATCCTTACACGTGAATAGATAACGTTAAAAAAATGGAAGAAAATTTTGTTTCATCAACTATTATCAATCTTTCTCTCATCCATTTTTCTATTTTCTCAAATAGAAGTTTCCTATACCGACTTGCGTGGTCTCTCGAGCAATGAATGAAACCATTATGCAACTGTCAAGATGTACAAGAATTTTCGGAATTTTCAGTTTTCAATATAGCTGATAGTATGCACCGCGTTGGTTGCGTTTGTTGTATCCTTTCCCGCGAATAGATAATGTTAAAAAATTGGAAGAAAATTTTGTTTCATCAATTATTATCAATCTTTCTCTCATCCATTTTTCTATTTTCTCAAATAGAAGTTTTCTATACTGACTTGCGTGGTCTCTCGAGCAATGAATGAAGCCATCATGCAACTCTCAAGAGGTACAAAAATATTCAGAATTTTCTGAATTTGTGCTGACGAATGAAACTATTATGCAACTGTCAAGATGTACAAAAATTTTCGGAATTCTCAGTTTTCAATATAGCTGATAGTGTGCAGCGCGTTGGTTGCGTTTTTTGTATCCTTTCCCGCGAATAGATAAAATTAAAAAATTGGAAGATAATTTTGTTTCATCAATTATCAATCTTTCTCTCATCCATTTTTCTATTTTCTCAGATAAAAGTTTCCTATACCGACTTGCGTGCTGATGAATGAATCCATCATGCAACTCTCAAGATGTGCAAAAATAATCAAAATTTTCTGAATTTGTGCTGACGAATGAAACCATCGTGCAACTGTCAAGATGTGCAATAATTGTCGGGCGCACGATTTATTTGGCAGCTTCCGCCGTGTTTCCTCGGCACACCTGGGGGTGGTGGGGGGTGGCTTTAGCAACAGTTTGGCCGGCGATATTTCACAAGGTTCAGGGACCGTTAACGTTAGCGATACTCCAGCGATTTCCTTTTCCCCGGGCAGGTCAGCGAACCCAGGTTCATCGGTCATCCCCGGGGTTCTCCGATCGCGCACTTGTCTCGCGTCGCGATTACCTTATTCGGCGTATCTTTGTGCCTTTTGCTGTTGGCTGCTACCGCGGGAGGAGAGCGCAAGAGGCAAGGTGGTTCGCCGAGAAACTGGCCGCGCCAGAAGGAGAAGAAATCGACTCGCGTGACGGGAGAAACGGAAAACGAACCGGAGGAGGAGGAGGAGGAGGAGGAGGTGGTGGAGGAACGAGGACAAAAGAACTCTCTAGCCACCCGGGAACGGATAAAACCGTGCATTGCGAAATCGGGAGAAGACCGGCCGAGGAGAGGATGCGCAGGTTGCATCGGCGGCGCACGATCGAGAAACGTCCGGCATAACCTTTTTCCCCGTCCAACTTTAACCCTTTGCGGTCGTCGTGGCGACTTTTGTCGTTTCGTCTCGCCCGGAACTTAACGCTAGAACTATCGAGCCCTAAGCGTGACTGACTTACGATAACAGCAAGATTCTTTCAAGTTTATAACAGTGAGAACGTTTTCATAGTTTCCAGTAATCGAGAAAGAAGAAGTCATCCGCCAGCCATTTTGACTGGTTCGGCAGTTCTGGTGTTGAAAATCCCTGACGACGCGGAATGAGAATCAAGCAATGACGAATATATACGTCGAATGCAGGCGAAATGCCGCTATTATAAATTTTACGGGAAACGGAAAGTGAAATGAGAAAGAATTGCATTTTTATTCGACAAGAAATTAACAATTCTTTGACCGCAGCGCAATAGAATTTTGGGATGACGTGTATACATGTCGAACGCGCTTAACAGTAGGTTTACATTACTTTATAAAAAGAAGAAGAATGAGTCTATGCAAGTATTCAGCCATTTTTTAAATAATATATACCTAAGGATATAAGTTTGTTGAGTAATTCCAGGTTGATGAATCTTCACAAGCTCAATAATCGTAAATTAAAAATATT
>CM052140.1:15733728-15744613 GCA_028454255.1 Halictus ligatus
ATTACTGAATCGACTCCTCAAAGGGTTCAAACCTACCACTGTCAAAATCACCGGTTTTCTATGTCACAATTATTGAAATTATACAAACATTTTCATGGGAAATTACTGAATCGACTCCTCAAAGGGTTCAAACCTACCACTGTCAAAATCACCGGTTTTCTATTTCACAATTATTGAAATTATAAAAACATTTTCATGGGAAATTACTGAATCGACTCCTCAAAGGGTTCAAACCTACCACTGTCAAAACCACCGGTTTTCTATTTCACAATTATTGAAATTATGAAAACATTTTCATGGGAAATTACTGAATCGACTCCTCAAAGGGTTCAAACCTACCACTGTCGAAATCACCGGTTTTCTATTTCACAATTATTGAAATTATGAAAACATTTTCACGGGAAATTACTGAATCGACTCCTCAAAGGGTTCAAACCTACCACTGTCAAAATCACCGGTTTTCTATTGCACAATTATTGAAATTATAAAAACATTTTCATGGGAAATTACTGAATCGACTCCTCAAAGGGTTCAAACCTACCACTGTCAAAATCACCGGTTTTCTATTTCACAATTATTGAAATTATAAAAACATTTTCATGGGAAATTACTGAATCGACTCCTCAAAGGGTTCAAACCTACCACTGTCAAAATCACCGGTTTTCTATTTCACAATTATTGAAATTATAAAAACATTTTCATGGGAAATTAGTGAATCGACTCCTCAAAGGGTTCAAAGTTTTAGTTTTCCCTTCTATAAGACGTTTCACTTTTGTATGTTTTGTGCTTAGTAGATTTAAAGTTAGCTACCTTAACATTAACATTAGATTTACGGGACCCGTCAAAATGACGGATTCGAATATTTATAAATTGCGAATATTGAGATTGTAAAGATGCATCCACGAGGAATTATTTAACAAACTGATTTCTTTGGGTGTATATCATTTAAAAAGTTACTACCAGTTTCGATAGATACGATCATGTTATTTTTATGAAGTAATGTAAAATAGTCATTTTTAGTAAACTAGTGTTGTTAAGTTAATTACAAACGTGTCTGAATAGTTTCGGAATAAAACATATCTTCATTCAACTCTTTCTCAAAAATTTCTTCCGACCTAGAATATTTCCATTCCACATGATTTTTTAAACCCTATGCGTATGAAGCTGATCCATTACCCTCTATAATATTTGACTGTTTAAATAAACAATATTTCATATATCTATATTATACATTTCATATATAATACTATTTCATTGTCGCCGTTCGAGTGCTAAGGGTTAAACGATTAATTTGCATACACTTCTGATAAATATCAATTTTCAAAATATACACATAATTGATACAGATCTGAAAAATACATTTTTCGATACAGGCCCACACATCAAAGTTGTGCAAAACAACTTTTACTATTTTCTAATAAAACTGACTGAATATTGGTTTGCAGTTGCAGCGTTAATTCTTTTTCTTCGGGAGATGCTGGCAACAGATGATAAATTTAATAGCATAACGCGCTGCGTTCAACGTTTTAAGCGTGCATCGAGAAGGTATAATATCGCGGCGACCTAAGCAACTGGTAATCGCGCTTCGTGCTAAGTGCCTGCGCCGCGAGTTTCCTTAGGCGAGTCGAAGATCATTTTTTTCGTTGTCCGACGTGCGCAACTAACATGGGGACGAACATTTGCATTCGCCGGCGTGACTTTACGACATTGCTGGCTAATAAGCGGTGGTTTTTCGCCTATTCGTTGCGCTATTATTGGTTTATTAATCTGTGATTTCGTTGCCGGTTACTGCATCGGATCGAGTATCGATATACCGAAGCCTTGCAGGGTGAAAGCTAAGCTGGAAAATGTAGAATAACATTTTTTCCTATTAGGCTTTTCGTTTAGCGGACTTAGCGTTTGTAAGTAGAATCGGTGGGCCATGAACAGACAATTCCTATTCAATAGGATTTTTTTCCGACGATCAGCACTCGAAGAACTCTCGATTACTATTATATCCTCAAATTTTTCGGAATTGGTTCACGTTGCTTTTTTGCGAGCTACAAACAGAAATGGCTACAGTTAGAAATGGCGAAAATTCGCAATAACCAAGTTCGCCTGTTTAGCGTTCGAAATATTTGGAAACGACCTGCGGAAACCGTCGACGTTACGTAACGCCATAAACACGTTTTTCAGTAGATTCTTAGTATGTACATAGCACCCACGTGTATCCGAATACGTGCTGTTGTTGCGTATATATTTACTAAAAACGCCAGCGATGGTTACACAAGGTCGACAACTGTTGTTACATATTTTTATGTTCTCATCGAATCTGTAGATCATCGGTATCGAACGTTTCTATTGCAAAATGTATCATTTCACGCGAATGATGGATTCTTGAATTCTTGCAAGCTTGTTTCAAATTTAAATCGCACTCCGAGTAGTTTAATGTTCTATAATATATTACAATATGATGATAGTAATAGAATATAATGTAAAATCGAATATTATAACATAATATTCTATAATTGTATAATAATTGTAGAAAATGGAGAAATATTTGTGAATTCGTTTATTTATATTTCTATTAGGGGTTGCTTTATTCTAGTGTTCACCCTTAGCACTCGAATGGCGACCGTAAAGCGCCACTAAAAACTGCTGTATCATTATTCAAAATACTTTTTACATTGTTAAATCTGTATTTAATAAATCACTAAACATTTCGGTATTGTACTAGTAAGTTGCACCGTGTTAGTATGTGTAACATGAAAAATATATATGTAGAAGAGAAATATTCTAGGTCGGAAGAAACGTTTCGTTTTAAAATACGTTATAGTGCGAAGTGTTAATATTTCTGGCTCAGAGTGTTTTTATTTAAAAATCCGCGAACACGATTTGCAGCACGTCTTATAAATAGCAAATCATTTCAGGGCTGAAGAACTGAAGAGCTGAAGAACTGAAATCGTCGTAGAAACAACGAGTGAAAATATTTTCATTTTCTGCGGCCTGCCGCCATCCGTCCGAGCAATTTCGGACGGTTTTAGTTAGAAACCTGAAAGAGTCGTAAAATGCGGTCGTAAATATTTCAAGGTACAACTCAAGAACCTCCCCTCCCCTACCCCTACCCCCCTCCACCGTAACCAAGGCCTTGAATGGGCAAGAGACCATGGTCAATCACTACTCGGTCAATCGAGGTTATTTACGATCAATTTTGTTCATCAACCTTAATTTTAATCGATTCGTTTATCCAATTTACGACTCGCCCGTATTAAACGGAGAGCTTTCTTCCTTTCGACAAAAGGTAATTTTTCACCAATACTTCAACGACACAAAATAAACAAACGAGGTTCGTTAATCCGAATCTTTTCGCACGGTTTTATCACTGAAATCTTTTCCATTCGTACGTGAACACAGTTTTTAATCACTGGACCGACGTATTAGTCCTTTGACAGGTGATATTTATGCGTTCTTCAGTTTAGGTATATATCGCTTGATCTACAAAACGATTTTTGATGAAAAGCTAGCCGGTCAAATCGAAAATTGTCCGGCGTTGGTCAAGGGTTTCCGGAGCCTCTGCTAATTAAACGGAGAATATACAAGCCGTCAGACGGTTAAGATTCCGAGTTAATTACGCAAGGTGAGCTGATCGTCTCCGTACAATTAGAGTCTCGAGTCCGGTCGAAAAAGGAAAAAATCATTCTACCGCAAGAACCGCGCACCGATACCCGTTCCTCCAATCCGTGGAAGAGCCCGAGCAAACCTCGGTTCAAGACGAATTCCTCGACTCGGAGCGGAATACATAAGGGGAAGGATGCACAGAGAGATGCAGGATGCAAGAACTGTGAGAGCCAGCGAGCAGGCATACGTGCCTTGTAACCGAGATAGCCGCAGCGTTTATCCTCTTCAGCGTCCGCAGATACTCGCTCCGCTCCGTTACTAGCCGATGCCACGGGACAGAAGAAATCGATTGCATTCTCCGAGCCCGTGAAATCGTTCAGTTTCAACCTGCTGTTCCGACGTTGAACTCGGCGAAAATCCGTTTTTCCTTTCCACCCAGATACTTTGACTGTTCTCGAACCTGTCCACGAAACTGAATCCGTAAAAATTAGTCCCACGCGTTTAACACAGGGTTTACGGAACACTGGCATCATAAAAATAACACAGATCCGTTTAGAATTTTGGCGATTCTTATCGTATCTCTGCGATCCGAATAATTCTAAATTAAAATTGCAATTATAGAGAAGTAACAATTATTAAAAGAGAGAAACGATTAGTTCCAGACCAAAATCTATTAAAGGATTTATTGTATGCATAAATACAGAAATGGTGAGAAAACAGAGATTTTCGATTAGCCCATATTACTTAATGTGAACAACTTTTCACAAAATTTTTTTTTTGCCAAATAAGCGTTGCACCTGTGGCAATCTCTCCACAAATTTTCAAACAAATTCGTTGGATAGTTTCGTTTTTACAGATTTTTTTGACCATTTGTCACCACTGCGCGGCGCACAGTGGGCAATTTGGACAAAGTCGGATTCAAAATCAAGGAGCTTTCGATAGGAATGAGGTAGAGCGATGAAAATTTTTTTAAATTAAAGCTGAAACTTTGTAGAATACGGGAAAAATAGGGAGATTGTGGTACGAACGTTTTTTAACCTTGAGAAAATTCGTTAGACTTGCACAATTGCAAGAAAATTGTGGTTTTCTTCTGAGATTGTGTTAGGAACGTTTTTTAATCTAGAGAAAATTCGTTAAAAGTGCCCGCGCGTCGTCTTATGACGAAAGACACTCGCAGAGGGGCAGAATACACGGGCAGACACGTTGCAGCAGCAGCAGCAGCTAGAATTATACACCAGGAAGTGACTTAAAAGAGTCGGCTCGCTGCAGAAAGTACATCACACTGCAGGTACACCCCCGCAATCGTGCCGGATAACGAGGTCTACAAATTCTGCTGGGATCTAACCAGGTACACGGAGAAAACTATCGCGAACTAGATAAACGAAACGGTGCAGCATAGAACGGCGCGATTGCAAAACAGTGCAATTAACATATATTAGGTTGTTGCACACGAAACGTACCATTTTGACCAGTTAACTGTGGAGTTTCATTTTACAACTAGAACTACCGAGCCCTAAACACGACTTAGACTTATCCCTTTGTAATAACAGCAAGATCGAATTTGCTCAGTTTTCGTACAATTTTTATGGCAACGTGTACCCCAAACAAGAGATGTATTAAACAATTTTTCTTGAGAACGTTTTCATAGTTTCCAGTAATCGCGAATGACGTTTTGCCTGTGAAAGCACAAAATAAAAATATTGTATTTTATAAAACAGTACATTTCTATTTCTATCGACAGAGCACGCGATTAATTACTCGTGGTCAGCTTAATTTCTTTTGAAAAATCGAAACCATTTAAACTGAAAATTCTCTACTGTCAAATTCGAGTCTCATTGCTTTATTAGGTTGTGCCATAACTAGTATTTAACACTAGGTTTACGGAGCACTAAACGTGAGTATTTTACATTACTTTATAAAAGTAAGAAGAATGAGTCTATCCAAGTTTTCAACCATTTTTTAAATAATATATACCTAAGGAAATAAGTTTGTCGAGTAATTCCACGTGGATGAATCTTCATAATCTCAATAATCGTAAATTAAAAATATTAGAACACGCCATTTTGAGCCCAGTAAACCTAGTGTTAACTGGTTAAATGCTTTCTACGTAAATCTCTGTGAACAAAGTGTGAAATTCAACAAAAAGGGATTGGAAAATGTTTAACATAAAGCAAGTAGCACCAGGGGATCTGCGTAACATCAATCACAGCGTCAGTCACTGGAACAACGCCATGTTGATACGTCAACTCGAAGGGATTACGGCTTAACAAAAATTCGCGAATGTGTTGGTGCAGAAAGTAATAATCTTGAGAACTGGCAGCGCCGACCGGAACCGCCTATGCGACCGACGAATTCAATGGAACTTCGCCGCGTGAGCCTAACTTGGCTGCGGTCCACAAGCCACGAAAAAGCGAATGCTCAAACTGAATCTTATCGTCTTGATTGTTGCGAGCTACTTGCCAGCGTGCCTAACCTTAGCACAGAAACAATTGTTGTTTCAAGTGACGAGTAGACTGCGGATCTTTATACAAAATAAAAATGTTCTACGTGAATTGTAACAAACTCGAACGAAGCAGAACGTCATTCTCCTTTTCAATATGTCTAACAGCATTATCAAAGGCATCTAACTGTTTCACCGTTTGAAATTACCCTCGTTTTTGTCATAAAATCCGCTGTCTATCGATACGTTTCGAGACAGTACGTATTTGAAACGATTCGAACAATTTTGGAACGGTAATATTAATGTTTTTTAATTGGTATTTATTAAAGTGGCCGAACGAAATGCCAGAACGGACAAAAGAGGAAGAGACAGCGGCAGGATTTAATAAAGGAAGCGCGTACGCAGCGCGAAAGAAAACAAAAACAGATAGCACACAGACGAAAATTAAATTCAAAATTAAGCGGAAGCCAGGAGTAAACCGAAACGAAACGGTCGGGCGGAGAATGTGCAAAAAGAACGGAACTGTGCAAAATGACGAGATGAAAGCAAGCAGAATCGAATGGAGAAAGATGAACGGTTTCGAGAGGGTAGACAATAACCTATAGCAAGCTTTGTAAACGGTTCGTAACGAAACTAGGAAAACACAGACGTACCCGTGTTGATCTAGTGAATCGCCGTCACTGACATAACGCGGGATAAACAGAGCGTGCCAGGCCAGCCGATTCAGGTAAGGAACGAAACGCAAATGGAAAATCGGAATTGAAAACAATATATTTGTTCGCTGGACCATTCAAACCAAATCGTGGAACGCGTACCGGAAACGATCCAGGACAACAGAGAAACCTCGACGGAGTTGGTATAGTACTGCAAGACCGAGAAGATGCGAACAATTAAATGAGAATATAAAATAGTAAACAAACAAGACTTGAGAGTCCAATAATGAAAATTGAGAAAAATTAAATACTAATGCAATCGAGATATTTCAATACACAAAAGCTGGATATAGTAAATGGGCCGAACTTTGTTCCCTTTGCAGATAGAAAAAAAAATTGTGGAGACAAATTTTGCACTGTCACACAAGGTCAATCGATGCAATTGCGAAGTGCGATTCCACTTGTCCCTTTAAGTGCCTTGCACATTTCTTTGCGTTAATTAATTCCTCGTGTCATTTTGAAGAAAAATAATTCCGGATCTACTAAGATCCAGATCCACTGCTGTTAGACAACGAAGCCTGGTATGACAAAAATTATATTCCACATTGTCGAGTTATTTTTTACCGTGGAATCGCCCAATTTTTCGTTCGTGCCGGCACAGTGGTCCCAAATCGCCAAAACGCGGCCATAACCTCAAAACTTGTTAAAAAATTATTGATTCTGCTTGAAAATTGGTAGTGGGATCGTTTTTGGGGTCGCTGATCACGAACCTGAACTTGAAATTAGAAAAAACAAAATGGCGGATTCAATATGGAGGACATATACATTAAAAAATTATTGGTTCTGCTTGAAAATTGGTAGTGGGCCGTTTTTGGGGTCGTTGATCACGAATCTGAACTTGAAATTAGTCTAATCTTTTTTAGAATTCAAGATAATACTATCTAGTAGAAGCCCCAACAAGTTTTAGAGTGGGATCTGGTGGGACCTTCAACTTTTACTCTAAATCGTAAAAATTTACGCCTTCACTTTTACGCTTTCTTTGCGTACACAGTTGTCAGTTGACAATAAACATTTGCCACTAAAACCTATGCAACTTACCTCCGCAAACAGCATCCATAATGCCCAATTAAAATCGAAACGTTTCAACAGAATTTGTACACTGTGCACTTGAAATTCGCAATGTGCTTCACAAGCTTAAAAATGTATAGTCTAATGAACTCCAAGTTCGGACTGTGACTGTTGGTCAGGTATAAAAAAAACCACCATTTTGCTGTTAACCCCCACTTAGAAAAACACTTGTGTGTACAAAAGCATACTTGTGTATTAGTAAAACCTATGCAACTTACCTTCGCAAACAGCATCCATAATGCACAATTAAAATCGAAACGTTTCAACAAAATTTCTACACTGAAATTCGCAATGTGTTGCACAAGCTTAACAAGGTATTGTCTAATGAACTTAGGACTGTGGCTGTTGGTCAGGTATAAAAAAACGATCTTTTTGCTGTTTACCCCCACTTAGAGAAACACTCTTAGAGTAACCGATCACATACTTAAAACCTACCCATGTAAACCTACCCAATAAAGTTCATATTTCAGGTTTTGGCCACGTTTTCCGGGAGCACTGTGCGGCGGTTCGCCGATCACCCTGTATAACTTTCCATTTCCAGCGGACGTTGCGACTTGTATTGTTATGGAAACAAGGAATGCAGGGAGCCTGGTAGATGCACTTCGATCCCGGAAAGGGAAGCGCTTCTATAGCTTCCTACGGGGCAGGAATATGAGCCCGATCTGCGGTATCGATAAAAACGAGGCTCGGTTACCGCCGCAATGCCGGCGAGAGCTAATTAGTCGATGCCAAAATTGTCGGCCCGACGGACCGTTACGCAGCCACCCACTAGCAAACGAGTGCGTGTCCTTCGAGAAACATAATTGCATGCATGCCGACGAGACAGTAAAATATTACGACTCTCCGACGATCCGCCGCGTGTCCCGTTTGAAAAATGAGAACGTCCTTTTCGTCCTTTTCCTTCGAATTTATTATCGGGATCCCGATTACTCATTCCACTGCTATTTTTTTTTCTACTTTCGCGAAGTATGCGTTGAACATTAAACCAACAGTAACATTAAACTTTTGCGGTAGGATTCCCGTGCAGCAAAGCGAATGATTTCCTCGAATTTTTTTATCGGGATATTGTATTATTTTTAGCAGATTAAAATTTAGAAAAATCTCGCCAAGATTCAGGAAATGTTTACGTTGCATAAATATCCGCGGTTCAGTGATTAGAATGCGCGCAGATTATGTCTCCGTATGGTTGCGAAACTTCCAGGGGAGTCGCAGAACGTTCTTATCAATTTCCAGCTTATCAGAATCCTTGAATAAGAGGCTTCAGAGAATTTCAGAAGGGTCAAAGAATGCTTTAATCAGTTTCCACCTTATCGGAATCCTTAAACAAGAGACTCGTAGGTAGTCGAAGAGTGCTCTTATCAATTTCCAACTTATCAGAATCCCTGAATAATGGTCAGAGTCGAAGAACGCTCTTATCAATTGTCAGCGTATTACATGAAAAATGCTTCAGAGAATTTCGGCAAGAGTAAAGAGTGATAAGAGCCTTGTTTAACTCGTGTCTCTGCAAATTGTGTCAGAAGATTGAGATTTTACATAAATATTTACATCGTACACTCCTTGCCGGTGTGATCGACGGTCATCCCCATACGTGTACGTGTACGTGTAAATGTACGTGTACGTAGGATGTAACAAAGGACAGGAGATCGCAAGCGTTCACGTGTCCGCCATTAACGGCGTATCATCGAAATTAATCTAGGGCACGTTCCAGTATAATTCCGCCGCTTACCAAGTTTCTATGCGTAGCAAGCATGATAAGACAGCCCTGAATGCTCGCGTGAAACGCGACCGAGTCGTTAGAGGCCACCTGGCAGCAGAAACTGGCACGATCCGATTCGAACAATTACAAATTACGTCAATACTTAAAATCACTTCGACGGTCAGAAAGCAGGAAAAAGAAACTCATTCCAAAAACACTGCAATCTGGTAATTGTCAGAAAATACTAAAATATAAAATTCGACAGATTTTAGTTTCTCTTTGTTCTTGGCCCGCAAACACATACTTGGATCTGAAAATAGGATTTCATTTGATTTCGCTTTCTTCGAATTTCGAATTTCGCTTTTTGATTGATTTTACTTATAATTATATAAGTGGAGAACGGTATAGTGGAATGCTAAAATATTTCCTGTCAGATCACAAGTCTTAATGTCTGGAAGAAAGGAGATCGGTTTACTGTCATAATCACCGGTGCTTAATAAGCGCTTTTGTTCATTTCAATCCTCTTTTTTCGCACAGCAATGGAAAAGGTTTTTATTCCATTCAGCTGAGAACACCTTGGTAGCGTTGTCGCGTCGCGTGTATAGTATACTGCTCTTCCTTATTTCATTAGATCGGCACTCGGATAATCTCGGTTCGACCGTGGCAAATAGTAGGCGACCGGCTTATCATGAAACGCTTGAAAATCGTCCGTGGTCAGATAGCCTCGCTCCCATGCGAGCAAGTCGAATTCGCTGACAGATAGAACGCGACGCCGCACACTTTCCGACACACAGGGTAACGTCAGTCACGGTGGATTATGTTCTGCACACTTGCCCCTTTCGTGGCAGACATTTTATCCACGCTTGGGATAGCACAGGATGCCCCGTGAAGCGCCTCCACGATGATCGAGCGAAGTCATTTTCGCGGAGTAATCATCGCGTGCCGCGAAAAATACTGGCGCGAAATTCCCGGCACGCGGCTGCGGGAAACCGAGTGCTTTTCATCATCGAAACCGAGACCTCTGTCGAACATATCGTATCAGGCGGACCCATAAGCAATCAATTGTTTGTTGTTAATCCAGAGTACCTTACAAAATTTTCTCCGAAAATTCTAGAAGTCAATATTGAAAATTATTCACGCGTTGAAACTATTTTACATGATTTAAACAAACGAACTTTGAGTGTACTACATGGTTCCGGTAACTAGTCGGTTAATTGCGATCAACCATATTAGTCTGGATAGGAAGTTACTTTATGAGTCGTGAACGCTGCGATAAATTGTCCGTGGAATGAGCCATTAAAAATTATAGCCTAGAACATGTCTGCTTATTGGTTTCTGTTTTTCATAAGAATTTTTATTTGATTCGGTTAT
>CM052140.1:15752083-15762319 GCA_028454255.1 Halictus ligatus
CCTCCGGCCGCGGAGAAAGAGAGATTCCAGCGGCAGACACGCAAATGGTAAATGGCAACACGCCTCCCTCTCCCACGTTCGCCGATAACCATGATCGCTCGGCTAGCGGCGACTCGCTAACAGCGTTCGCTGATTTTTCCCCCCCTCGGATCGGCAATGACGCAAAAAGACGCGGTCCTCGAACGCGGCGAGAGAGGAATCGTTCGAAGATACGCTCTCGCGCCGCGCTTGGAACGCGTCGCTCGCCGAGCACGCCTCGCTCAATTGTTCTCGGAACGCACATTGTTCGGAGAGGCCAACTTCGTCGGCCAGCTGACTTCTCGAACCGCCGAATCGAGCAGCTCGAACCTCTTCGCCGACCAGGCTCTGCTCTCCCGCCTTTAGAGGAATCACTTTAGCCCGTCGATCATTCTAATCCAACCCTTTTGACCCTTTGTCGGCCTGTGCCGGGTCTGACTCGACAGTCCAACGGAACTGCCAGCTTTTATAAACAAAACTTGTTCGGCAGACTTTCCCCTCTCGAAGCGTTCTAAGTTAATTTCGTACATTGAAAATCTAAACTAGATTTAGAATGATTGAGGTTCCGGTATAGAACAAATATTTAAGGGTGACTGCAAAAGTTAGGAATACTTTCTCAATTTATAATGTTTCACGAGTTCAGATGGAAGAGTGTACACATAGTCGCCAGATCAAGACGTGTTCCCCCCACTCTAATTTCTCCCTCTACCGTGCTACTCTCCCATGCCTCCACCATGGTCACGTGACGCGTTCCGTCCCAGTTCTGTTCTAAGTTAATTTAGTACATTGAAAATCTAAACTAGATTCGAATGATAGAGGTTCTGATATAGCTTTTAACAAATATTTAAGGCTGATGACAAAAGTTAGGAATACTTTCCTAATTTCCCCCTCTACCTCGCTACTCTCCCACGCCTTCGCTATGATCACGAGACGCGTTCCGTACCAGTTCTGTTCTAAGTTAACTTGGCACGTTGAAAATCTAGACTAGATTTTAACTTCTAAGCGCCACTAAAGATAGCTGTATCATTATCCAAAATATTTTTCACATTATTAAATCTGTTTGTATTCAGTAAATTACGAGACACTTCAGCATTGTACGAATAAATTGTACCACTGTCGTATGTAGAACATGGAAAGAAAAATATATAGAGGGGAAATATTTTAGATCGGTAGAAATGTTTCGTTTCGGAACCAAAATAGCTTCGAGTGCAAAGGGTTAATAACCTCTGTTCTGGTATAGAACAAACATTTAAGGATGACTGCAAAAGTTAGGAATATTTTCTCAATTTATAATGTTTCAGGAGTTCAGACGGAAGAGTCTACACATAGTCGCCAGATCAAGACTTGTTCCCCCCACTCTAATTTCCCCCTCTACCGCGCTACTCTCCCACGCCTTCGCTATGATCACGTGACGCGTTCCGTACCAGGTCTGTTCTAAGTTAACTTGGCACGATGAAAATCTTAACTAGATTTTAACTTCTAAGCGCCACTAAAGATAGCTGTATCATTATCCAAAATATTTTTCACATTATTAAATCTGTTTGTATTCAGTAAATTACGAGACACTTCAGCATTGTACGAGTAAATTGTACCACTGTCGTATGTAGAACATGGAAAGAAAAATATATAGAAGGGAAATATTTTAGATCGGTAGAAATGTTTCGTTTCGGAACCAAAATAGCTTCGAGTGCAAAGGATTATTAACAGAGGTTCCGGTATAGAACAAGTATTCAAGGGTGACTGCAAAAGTTAGGAATACTTTCTCAATTTATAATGTTCCAGGAGTTCAGACAGAAGAGTCTAGACATAGTCGCCAGATCAAGACTTGTTCCCCCTACTCTAATTTCCCCCTCTACCTCACTACTCTCCCACGCCTCCACCATGGTCACGTGATGCTTTTCGTCCCAGTTCTGTTCTAAGTTAACTTGCGACGTTGAAAATCTAGACTAGATCTGAATAATACAGGTTCTGATATAGCTTTTAACAAATATTTAAGGCTGACTACAAAAGTTAGGAATATTTTCTGAATTTATAATGTTTCAGGAGTTCAGACGGAAGAGTCTAGACATAGTCGCCAGATCAAGACTTGTTCCCCCCACTCTAATTTCCCAGTCGCGCACAATGTCACGTGACAGACCCGGTGCTGGCAGAGAGGGGGCAACTTCTTCCCCTCGATTCTACCTCCCCTCGTCTGGCAACTACGCGCCCACGTATAAACTTCTGGTTGAAAGATTGCGCGTGGAAGCAGACGCCGTCTGAACGGTATAAAAATAACAATTTTTATTGGCCCGTGACTCGGTCTCGGAATTCGAAAACGGTGTTTGCTCCGCCGCCGAGAGCCACGAAATCTTCGCAATAGAGACCTCGTGTCTTCCTTTCGTAATCGGTCAGGCGTGAAAACGCTCGAGATCTCTTTGCAGCGTATGCAACGCGATGGGGAGGGGGGTGGGGGGTTAAAGGTACGCAGCTCTTCGATGCGGAGCGTTGAATGAAGCCTACTAGACAACTTCCAACATTCTCAGGAGTCACATTCGCTATCTGTTACTACACCAGTTTCCCAGGAACTTTCTATTTCCGTTTCGTCCAACCGTGGCGTTCCATTTCTTCTTGCGTCGACGTCTGCGAGAACCTCATCCGTTTTTCACTACGGTTTCAGTCGATCCGCCATGAAACTCGAACGTTCCCGAGATTACCGAGCAGAGCCTGTGTGTCCGAGATACTCAACAGATTCCAGTTTCGGAGCGTTCAAAATGAAAATTTAACGGTGGGCCATTTTTCCGACTGGCGAGGTTAATGTACCCGGTTTTTGAAATCTACTTTTCCTGGACAGGTCGGACTTTTTATCCTAACGGAACAGCCTGCCGATGAAAATTGTTTACCGGCAACCGAACGGTGAAATCAAGATTTGTATTTTTCCGCGGCAAAATGGACCCCGTGGAGAAAATTGCCAGAGCAGAATTTTCAGCTTGATCGAAAATGTCACGTTTCTCGTTTGATTTTGTTCGCTCACTGGTTCACTGGATATATATTTTCTGTTTTACCTAGCAGATTGTAGACATCGTTGTAATCATAAAATAAATTATTTATCGTATAACCACGTGTTCCGTCATGGCTGAAAGTTGACTACGAGGAAATAGAATTTCATTTCACTTTAACACTACCACCGGCGGCCAAAATGACCGGTTCCAGATTTTTCATTTTACAATTACTGAAATTATGAAAGTGATCTCGTGGAAATGGTCACATCGGTACATTTAGCGCAGCATATATTATATAATACGAACTGCGCAAAATTCCAATAAATCTCATCATTTTTATAAGACAACATGATTAGTTACTTTTAAGGCTCGATAGGTTTAGTGTTAAAGGGAATTAATAATATGCATATTTAGAAATTATATTTATTGAGAAATTATGTAGCAAATTTATTTCTTCGGGTATAGATTATTTTTAAAACATTGCTAAAAATGTGGGTTGCACGTTCTCGTTGTTTTTACAAAGTAATGCAAAATGTTTTGTTGTTTTTCCAAATGGAAACCTATATCTTTTATTATGGGATCTTATTGAACGTAAAAAGACCAGCAATTCTTCAATTCTTTCTTCTTTGGTAACTATGAAGTGCGAATAGAATACCTAACTTTATACAATAGAAAGGGTAGAGTTTGCTATCCGGAGAATTAGTTTTTCCCCTCGTTCAGGTCAATATGAGACAGCGGGAGGGAAGGTAGAGGGGTGGTTCAGGTAATCCCCGACTAATACACAAATATGCTTTGCTTTTGCTTTTGCTCTTAAACAATCTGTTTAACCTTCTAATTTTTGACCGTCAACATAGATACATTGAGCGAAACTCGAGGAACTGTGAACGGACAGACTTTTTAACATATATGTCCGCCATTTTGTTTTTTATAATTTCAAGTTCAGATTCGTGACCCCAGAAACGGGCTATAGTACCAATTTTCAAGTGGAACCAATAATTGTTTAATAAGTTACGAGGTTTTGGCGATTTGGACAAAATCGGATTCAAAATGAAGGAACTTTCGATAGGAATGAGGTAGAGCGATGAAAGTTTTTTTAAATTAAAGCTCAAACTTAGTAGAATATGGGGAAAATATGGGGATTGTGGTACGAACGTTTTTTAACCTTGAGAAAATTCGTTAAACTTGCAGAAATTCAAGAAAACTGTGGCTTGAAAAGTCTGGTCTGAAAATTTGTCTACAACCTCAGGATTTTGCAAGAAAATATATTTTTCTGACAAAAACGAATGAAATCATTTTTCCGTTGAACTGATTGGATGGTAATAGTCTCCCTGTTCTTCCGATGTTCTACAAAGTTTCAGCTTTAATTTAACTCTACCTCATTTCTGTCGAAGGCTCTTTGATTTTGAATCCGATTTTGCCCGAAATTGGCCACTGCGCGGCGGTGTTGATTCGAAGGAAATTGATATAAGACGCGCATTAGGAGCCACCCCTAGAATGCGCGACTGTATCCAGTAACGGCCGGCGGCGTTTCTGCTCGCTGTTGCGCCGCGGAGCACAGCCTGCGGCTCGAGGTAGGCGACGTAGAAAGAATCCTACGGCTTCCATCGGCAAACAGCTGAGGCTTCTTCCTCCTATCGGGGGCCCTAACCCCGAGGGATCGTTCGAGTCGGCTCGAGCCGAGACGGGTCCTGTAGGTCTCTTTGGAAGATCGTCTGGAACGGACAGCTGACTGGACAGGTATGTACAGTCAGCCGCAAGAATGTCTTCAAGGTCAGAATCGGAGGTTTATTACTTCCATAGCATTCCTCCGACCTTCTCCGATTAGACCTCCCCCCACCCCCTTCGCATTTATGCGAACCCTTAGCGCCGATCGGCCGACCATTCGCGAACACGTCCGAATCGATTCGGTACTGCGGTTGGGTACTGCGGATTTTATTTTATTTTCTTCTTTTTTTCATTGCGGGGACATTGCAAGAAGAGACAATTAAAATTACAGAATATATGTAAAAGAAATACGATAGAAGTTATGTACATTTATCGTACTCCTTTTAAAACTCATTTTGAATTGGATACATACGTATTGCGCATGTCTGTAGAACAAGATGGCTGTGATTGACAGCTGATGAGAGTAGAGACAAAAGAGAGAAACGCGACGAGCATTAGAAAATCTAATTGGTTAGGATTGTCTGAATAAAGTGTCACTCTCGTACATAAATCTTTGTGGAATAATAGCTTTTTTAATGTCGTTTCTTGTATTTACAATGAAACTCAGTTTGGTTACTATTTCCTCAAGATAAGTTAAAGGACGAAAGGATAAACTTATTATATATATATATATAGTAACCAAACTGAGTTTCATTGTATATATATATATATATAGAGGATAATACTAGAAGAAGATAATAAGAATATATATATATATATATATATATATATAATAAGTTTATAATATGGAGATTAAGATAAGATGGTAAGATGGATATATTTATAATAAGTTTATAAGTTTATATATATACATATATACCTATTAAAATGATGGAAAGCAGGAACAGATTTTTCACTTCACTCCTGATCGTTACAGCCGATTGAGAAAATGTTTAATTCGTAGAAAAATTCGGATCTAGTAGCGATTAATGTAGCGTCATAGAAAAGCAGAACTATTGTGTAATTTTTAGATTAGACGTAAACAATTAGCAAGCAGAATTAAAGTACGAATAAGTTGAGAGCCGAAGGTTTGTTTATGGAGCATTTATTGTAATTTTCCTCCAGCGCAAATTCTCGTTTCCCATCGAAAGCTTTTGTGGTATTGTCCACTGAGTTTAAATCGGTAAGAACCGCGGAATTTGCAGGGTGCTCGATTATTGTCGGTACGAGAATTGACAATTTGGGACAAGATAAGTGGGGGATCGAAGACACGGAATCGATCAGATTTCGAGGACGCCTGAAAACCTGGCGGACCGAGAAAACAGCGAATCGTCGACACGCACAGCATCCAACGAAATCTGTTCGAAGAATCGCATCGGATCCGAACTCCGAATAAACAGTTAGCCGTCTTTCGTTTGTAAGAAGAACTTCTGCTCGAACTTGTCCGCTTCGTTCAACAAAATATCCCCAGAAAGTGTCCTCATTGATATTTTCGAACCTGTACAAATAAGAACTCCGAGGAAACAAGTTTTTTCCTTTTTAAATAAAGGTTTCACGTCGCATCAACTGCATGGTCGTTAGCGACGAACAGGTGTATCATTATAGCATAACTTCCTGGATTTTCGATTCCTTAATCAATTTCAGTAGATCTTTTATTTTGTCTTCGTCAAGATTCTCTTTCAGTGTTCTTCCTGTTTTCTATCTTTCTCGTAATGTATTGTATTTTGGGCAAGATAATTTTTATTTATTTATTATTTATTATTTGTTTAATGTTGCCATGCATGATAAGTTTCACATATTGTTACTGGACCCTTTGTTATCAGGAACGAGTGGAAACAAGTTCTCTTGGTCGATCTATTAAAAATAGTTTACACCAAATGGGAAAGCCGAATTTTCACTGAAAAGCAGCCAAATTATTTCCAGTTTTATTTGTTATACATTCCAGTTTTATTTTGCATACAAACGAAAAAGAAGTTATTGGAAACAGCGCGTGAATAAAGCTCGAACCTGTACAAACATTTACTTAATCTTTCCAAATCTGCTGGATAAAAATCAATATAAAATAGAAGCTCCGGAACTTTTGTTCACCCAACACTTTCTTTATTGTTCCGAAGAATAAGCTGCGATACATAAACGGGGTTTACCGTTCGCGTATAAAATTCCAATAAAGGACTCACCGAAACTCTGAAATTCCAGACAAATCCGTCCATAGAATACGACTCGCCTCATTAAACGTTCCCCGCAGCAATTTCGGCTGGTAAAACCGAATTACGACCGCAGGGGGGGATCGTTGCCCTCCGCGAAATTGCACAATTGTTTGCAAAAACTGATCCGTGCGGGTTTTTATTGTTCTCGGAGACAAGGAAACACGTCGAAGGATCGTGGCAGTCCTCCACGGGAAAACGAGTAACAACAACCAATAACGTTACAACGGTTAATTAGTCGGCGACTCTATCAATCCCGCACCGTGGTACAACAAATTGTCATGTTAACCGGAAAAACACCAGTTCACTTATCTCTCGCGTTTGCTTTCACCTGTCGGTGTCTTTTAACTTTCTTATCTGGTCAACAAGTCTTGTGTTTCATTACATGTTACATATACTGTGCACATTAGCATTAATCATATTACGTTTACATTTAAATACATTACGGCAAAATACTGTTCATCAAAATGTTCGAGGTTGACGTTTCTAGATAGTAAAATCAAAATTTGTTTTTGAGTTTGTATTAGCTTCTCACAGGTACGACAATATTTCGAAAAGAAAATTGTGGATTGAAAATTTAGATTATTTGAACAGTTGTATTTTGTTGAATAAAGTTTACTGGTTTGTCAGTTGACTGCGGATTTCGTGATTTAATTTCAGAAATGAAATTAATTTCGGAAGTAATTAACCCTTCGGGGAAGAATGTTCACATGCAGACGACATCAAGATTGTAAGTAAGAAACGACCACCAGTATACTCAGTTATTTATTTTTAAATACTTATTTTATTATTATAATTTGAGGCGGTAGAAGAGTGAAAATAATTTCAGAAATAATTAACCCTTCGAGGACGAATGTTGCCATGCTAACGGCATCAGGATTGTACATTAAAAAAGGCCACCAGTATACTCAGTCATTTATTATTATTTTACGAGTAGGTGAAATTTGAAACGGTAGAAGAATAAAATTAATTTCAGAAATAATTAACCCTTCGAGGAAGAATGTCGACATGCCAACGACATCAGGATTGTAAGTTAGAAACAACCACCAGTATACTCCCTTAATTATTTTGAAATACTTATTTTATTATTATAATTTGAAGCGGTAGAAGAGTGAAAATAATTTCAGAAATAATTAACCCTTCGAGGAAGAATGTTCACATGCAAACGACATCAGGATTGTAAGTTAGAAACGACCACCAGTATACTCTCTTATTTATTTTTAAATACTCATTTCATTTTATAATTTGAAACGGTAGAATAAAAATAATTTCAGAAATAATTAACGACATAATTGACGACATCAGGATTGCACGTCAGAAAAGACCACCAGAATTCCTCTGTTATTTATTTTTGTTTTGCAGAAAAGTCTGAAGTCTGGTAAAAAAATTCGAATCACTAGTTACGCGGTTTCTGTAAATCCTCGCGGTGGAATAGGAGGTGTCATGGACGCGGAGAAGATGCATTTTTATCTGACGGAAGTGCGTCTTATCCCGGGGCCGAGAGCGGGTTCGGAACAAGGGCGTCTTTTTAACAGGCCAGCATCACCGACGGCTAATCCTTCGTCCTCAGGTGAAACTCGCTTTCAGCGTCGAGAGAACCGTTTCCCACGGTACGCGCCAGGTAACCCCGGACCGTTTTCCCCGTAATGTGGGTCTCTACGGATACACCCTTCGCCCCCCTTGCCGTCGACACTGCCATAAGCACTGCTGGCTACCGTTGCCCGACCGGACGATTTCGATTGCCCGAAAATATCCTCCTCGCAATTTCACACTGCCAATATAAACGCTGGGAACGCAACACTATATTCACGGGACCCGTCAAAATGACGGATTCTAATATTTTTAATTCGTGAATATTCAGATTGCAAACATTGACCCTTGAGGAATTATTTAACAAATTTCTTTTCCCTGGGTATATATTATTTAAAAGTCGCTACAGATTTTAACAGTAAAATAGTCATTCTTAGGGCTCCGTAAACCTAGTGTTAATACATACAACGCGATTAAAAAAATTATTTAAAAATACTGTACACATGTATTTTCCACGGCAACGAGTGTAGTCTTTTTAAACAATTTTTAAATTGTCCTTTCTCCTCGTGTTGTGTTAATAAATTATACAGTTTCAATTAAACAGATTTTGGAGTATATTTTCTTCAAAAATTTTCCCGTTTCTTTTCTTTTTCTCGTGTCTGTACGATTTCCGAGTACGTTACACCGACGCGGGCATAATTAGAGAGGCCGCTTGATCGATCATGCATTTATCGCTCGCGTTTCGGTGCATCCGGTGCATCCTCTGAAAAGGCTTTTCGTTGGCAGACGTCCGACGCCCCTCGGGACTGAATGAATCGGCGAACAGCGACGACAGTCGAATCGTGAGATCGATTTCACAGGCGGTTTCGCGAGATTCCAAGAATCTCCAGTGCAAATACCAGTTTCCTAACACACGCACAACCACTGTGTACGGCCGACTCGGAAGGAACGTTAAACGCTTCCAGCGAACAGGCTTAAAATGTTAAGGTAAAGCCACTTCATCGGGCTTTTTGCGACCGCAACAAAGAAACGGCATCTAGTGCCTGCCAGAAAAACGAATGAAAAATACTGGAAAACAGAAGAGATCGAGAAAACAGAAGAGGGTTAGAAAACAAAATCTAAGAATATTAATCCATTAAAAATTCTAGGAATACTAATTTATTAAAAAATCTAAGAAAACTATTAACAGGTGAAATCAATTTTGATTCGACTCCTGCCTCCCCCAATCGATGCAGAGAACGTCTTTATTTTACGAATAGATCCGTAGACTAATTATAATAAACATTACCTTAATCCAGAGTACCTTACAAAATTTTCTCCGAAAATTTTAGAAGTCAATATTGGAAATTATTCACGTGTTGAAACTATTTTACATGATTTAAAGAAATGAACTTCGAGTGTACAACTTGGTTTGGTAACTAGTCGATCAATTGCGATCAACCATATTAATCTGCATAGGAAGTTACTTTATGAGTCGTGAACGCTGCGATAAATTGTCCATGGAATGAGCCATTAAAAATTATAGCCTAGAATATGTCTTCTTATTGGTTTCTATTTTTCGTAAGAATTTTTATTTGATTCGGTTATAGCGTATGTTGCGTATGTACACGCGTTTACATAAATTGTTGTTGATTCAATTTCTTGTCCAATGTAGGCAGTGTTTATTCTTAACCCGACACAACCTCGACGATTGTTCTTCACGTCTTCGTCTTCAGACAAGCGAGAAAAGAATTCCTTTACCTGCTAAAGTGTTACTTTTACCTGCTACACTAACTTTCCGAGGGGTCTGTGGTTCTCAGAGGTTGCTTACAAAGGACCGCTTGTCTCGCCGCGCGATACGATATTTTTATTTTTAATTAGTC
>CM052140.1:15762419-15777198 GCA_028454255.1 Halictus ligatus
TCGTTTGAACGCTTCTCTCGACCATCGCTCTTCGTGAGGACACGTCGGGTATCGGTGCTGGCTGGAGTTGGTTCTGCATGCATTGTACGCGTCGCGTCACCCTCGATCCAGAGCCTTCTGCTCTGGTTCGATTTTGTTTCTCTCTTTGAAAGAATCAGAGCCTTCTGCCTGATTCGTTCTTTACACCCCCGTGGATCGGAGACTTCTTCTCCGATTCACACCTTTTGCTCCGCAATAATTACTCGACATACGCTAAATGGTAAAGTGAACTTTTCTCTCTGTGGAAAAGTGATCTTTTCCATTTAGCGATCTGCGAAATTTAGTTTGTAATATTGTAAATCATCGTTGTAAGAAAGGGAGTCAGAAGGAAGCGTAATGAATTCCTTCTGGCTTCCTTTCGGGTCTCTTAAGCAGCAACCTCCTCGTGGTGAGACCCGGGCAATCGGTATTATTCTCTATTTGTTAGATCTTTTAGTATCTTACAAATAGAGAATAATATCGAGCTAATAGCTGCTCATTTATAATTTGCGATTACATTGTGAAATAAAATTTAAGGCGTACTAATAATAAAGACTTGAAAATTGAATTGAATTATGTCTGAATTTATTTTAAACTTGATTGAGGTGAGCCAAGGGTTCTTCCTGCTTCCTGCTTGGCCCACTCCTTGTTTCGGAATACTTTTTCATTCAATAAACATCATGAATTTTGTCTGGATTTCTAATTGAAGTTTGCTTCTGAACTTTGTACAAGTTCCATTTCTTAAAATTGCTATGTTTGGCTTAAAATTGGTATTCCTCCGAACAGAGGTCGCTCACGGGTGGGGCCCGTGGGTAAGTACGGGTATTTGAGAACAATTTCGCCAAATTTGTTTTTGATTGGAATTGTTCATCTTTCGAATTGAAATTTACGTCTGTACGTTCAAAAGTTCCTATTATAAAATTGCACTCTTGTGCGTAGGAGGTAGGCTGTACTCGTGTACGGGGTTCAGAGTCGTATCTTTATCATTTATCATAGGTGTGTGGTCCAAAGTTCTCGTGGATCCAGTTGCCGCATTTGTCGTTCGCCAGAGTAGAGGGCGTAAGGAATCTAGTTGTTGTTAACAATGTCGGTATTTCAGATCGTGAAACACAAAACAAGATAAAATCAGATGACTGGTTCGGCCTTCTCCTATAGCTCGTCTGTGATATTAGTTCCACTGTATCAGTACCGATCGATACGGTAGGATGCGACACAGAAATGATAAGACAACAACAATGTTGAGACAAAAAAATACCTCGCATACCTGTGTTATTAGCACATTTCTTGCAATTACTATTTGTTCAACTTTGAATTTGTTCAACAAAACGTATAATTCTTGACACTGTCGGTATTGCAGATTGTGTGACACAATTGTTTTATCGAAGCTACCATAGATAAGCTACCGAGTTGATAACGCCGCTATAATACGAAACGTTTTCGTTTACTTGAAACGTCGTAATTAAACAGGTATCGATTAAATTTTATTTCACAGTTTCCCGAAAATTGAAGTATATCTAAAAATTTGTTTCTAGGTTTGCAATTTCTTGACTCGCTGTAGAGTATAAACATTAATAAGCATTAACAACTTAAATTAGATCTGCAATATTTGCGTCAATTTAGCGCACTTTGAATTCCATAAATCAGCTAAAACTATTTTGTTTTAAATGTCTTATTTTCCACATACGATTTACAAAATTTCCTGTTGTACAATTCTTTCTCCAATGTGTACTGGTGAAAGCTGCTATTAGTTAACAAATAATAATCCATTTCTTTCGGCACAATACAAAAATCTAGTATAGGTGCATTATTTTTGAAATTGTACAATTTCTGTAGTGGATATTATTATCAAATTTTCGCGGAGTGTGTAATAGCTGAATTAACACTATTTTCCATATGTAACTTTGGTTTACATTCATTAAACTTTTATAAATAACAATACACAAGACTGCCGAAGCGCAATAAACTCAAGTAAAATAATTAAAGTAAAATAAAACAGTTTGGATTATTTTATAAAAATACCAAGAGTATATTCAGCCAGATGTTTAGCAGGCTTTTACTATGATATATGTCCCAAGGAATAAATGTGTTAAATAAATTACTTATAAATGCAATTTTACAATCACAATAATTGTAAATTAAAGAACATAAAACCCGTCATTTTGACGGGACCCGTAAATCTAGTGTTAACAAGTTGATTAGGTTTAATGAACAATAATATTCCAATTTCACTGCCTTATGTTTCTCCTATTCATTTTTCCAACGACCGAAATGCACAGGCGACAAATCATTATCCTAAATTCCGAGTTTTGTGTAAAACAGTTGCGTGTAAAATAATTGAATGGTGTTTATTGGTCTCTGCAGCAATGTTAGAAACGTATTCAGAGATGAGCTCGCCGAACACTATACATAAGAAGTGTTCGACCGAACGTCTTGATTCGATTTGGTGTAAAGTAAGCTTTAGAACCGGGACGACGTAATTTATTGTACGTGCTTAACCGTACTCCATTCGTGTAGATCTAATGGATAGGGGTTACCGGTGGTTACCCTTCTTTCTTTAATTTGCTTCGGATGCGCAATTTCACACGATAAAACTTCCTCGCCGAAAGTTACACTTACTTACCTTAAAACGTTGTCGCCATTTACTTCTCTCTGGTACATACAACTCCGGCGACCGAATCATTACCTTAAAATAATAGTAATTAAATCAAATTGTCGGATTCCAAGCTTTCCTGTTAATTTACCGTCGCGGCACAGTACCCCAGCTAGTTAATTCCGTTTCCGTAATCACCGTTATACGATTAGAATTGCACGGACAATATGTAATGCGAAATTACATAGGTGATCTATTTATATTATACGATGTACACTCAAAAAAAGCAATAAATTTGCGTAAACGCGTGCGACATGTATTATGAATTATTCAGGATCGCGTTATTTATAAAAATTTATGCTATATAAATACGTACGTGAACTTTAACGTCACCAGGAAGACCGTTATCAGTGTAAATATTAATAAAAAACAAAGCGACTCATGCAACTCAATGTTTCCACTAGCACGGTAATAGAGTTCAGATACGTATCGAAAGGAAATAAATGTCGCGTGTCACTTTTCTTAGAAAAACCACCGCGATTGGTAATTCAAATTTTATATGTTTAATTGTACTTTTCTATTTCGCTCGGATTGCGTCAAAAAATTGTTACCTGCGGAGTTGAAAGTGGTAAAGGTTTAATGAATTCCGATTTACATGATTATAACGAATTACATGATTATACATATTATATATTTATTTGTCTACTTTCTTTTTATATTTATTTGCATGTGTCTTTTCGCATCTGTAGAATTTTCTGTATTAATTGCGAAAAGCAGGTGTTGAATAAAAATTTATGTAATCTCTTGATAAGTATGATAAAGTGTAATATTATGATGTTAACAAATTCATTTACTGCTTCCTACTTCATCTATTTCTTTTTTATCGTGATTGTCATGAATTAACCTTTCGTTTAAAAATGTATCGTTTCAATGCAAACGGTTCTAATAATTTGATCACCGACTGTGGAATGATTTCGATTCAAGATTATTGTTTTCAGCAACGTTGACAGAGAAAATTGAATGAAAATAATTTTTGATGATTTTATGCGGCGCTTTCTCCGGCATACTATTTTATCGCCACTTTATTCAAGAATATTACCAGCACTTTCCTTAAAAATCAAAACTACTTTTAATTAAAACCAACACCGTTTCAATTAAAAAATTAATCTGTGCAAAATTCTTTTCCACGGTAAAGTTGTTGCTTTTCTCGAATTGTTGCTCACCGTCAAACATACTGAAAATCTCCGTTTTCATAGACAAATTTTAAAAATCTAGTTAAGTAGAACTTAAGAACTCAGTTAAGTGCGAACAGTTTTGAGAGGCCTAGAAATTACAAAAAAAAAAAAAATCAATAGGAGCGTTAAAGTTATTAATAACATGCTCAAGAACAGTGAAAATTACGGGGGAAAAATAACGAAGGTGTTGAGAAAAAAAAACGACTGACAAAGAGCAACGTTACGCTTTATATGTGAATTTTTAATAAACATCATTTTTCTAATTTTGATCATTACTTAGAATGATCGATCATAGCTGCAAATGAATAAATCTTTATATCGATCTCTTAGAATTGAGCATGTCTGTGTACTGATTTCAGTAAATAGAATTAAACGATAAATTAAACGCCATTTGTAACTAAATTTTTTAAATCCACAGTCGGTAGTGAATTAACGTTATAAATCGAAATACGTAGCTTTACAATTTGTACATTTATTGTTGTAAAGTACAGTCGCGATACGACTTCTTCCAATTCCGGGATCGACGCGACACCATAATGTAACATATGTTCAAGTTAACCAAATAAATATACATTCGTAATAAAAGTGTCAATTTAATAAAAGAAACCGATCTTTTTGATTCAATATCTTAACAGCGACATTTACTTCGTGATTGACGAGTGTACTCGTCATCGCTCGATTTCGGCGACACGTATAGGTGCGCGCTCGCAAAAGGGGGCGCCACAGCCAACTAGTTAAGGGGGCCATCTTGTGACGTCATACTTGCTTCAGAATTCGAATCTTCCGCCGAATATTACAAATTACTCCACGATCAGGTAGAAATTCGCAATTTCGGCTCCATACAGACGTAGATTGGACTTTTGGGAAACACAATTGACCATTTTTTAACTGCTCATTGCAATATTGAAGCGGCAGTTTGTCTAGATTTTGACCGTTGCATATGGATTTCGAACCATGCCGGCCCCCTTGATGTCGTGTAAAAGAAGATTGACCGTGAACTACGACCTTATTCGCTCCTGAGTTGCTTATCCCGTTGCACTCGAAGCTACTCTAACTCCGAAACGAGAGATTTCTTCCATCCTACAATAATCTCCCTTCTATACATTTTTCTTTTCGTGTTATATACACTAACGAGCAAAACTGAGTCTACAGTATTTGAAGCAATACAACGTTTTAAAAATTAGATCAAATGACTTGAATGTTATTCAGAAGTTAGAAGGATTAGTTTATTACACGAGAAAAATTTGAATTGATCGGAATCGCAAAAGAAATAGTAAAAGTCGATTTTTTCAGCTTTTTTATCTGAGCCTGTATTGAAAATTTAAAGAATGGATTTGATTCGCTCGAATAAATTATATCCATACTGAAAATTTCACCAATATTAATTAATTCGTTTACGAGTTATAAACGCTTAAAAGTGGGAAAATTGTCATTTTTCACGATTTTCGATTTAAAATCGCACTTTTAATCGTTCATAACTCGTAAACCAATTAACCAATATCGATGAAATTTTCAACACGGATATAAGTTATTCAAGCGAATCAAACACATTTTTTTAATTTTCAATACCGGCTCATTGTCAGATAAAAAAGCTGAAAAAATCGACTTTTACTATTTCTTTTGCGATTCCGACCAATTCAAACTTTTTTCAAAAATTTTTTACACCTCGTCTACTAAACTAATCCTTCTAACTTCTCAATAACATTCAAGTGATTTCCTCTATTTTTTAATAAGTTATGTTGCTTCAAATAGTGTAGACTCAGTTTCGCTCGTTACTGTAGCTGTATGCTGAAATGCTTAGTAATTTATTGAATAAGATGGAGTGGGGCTTGTACATGTGTTTGTACATGTCTTTGCTACGTCTGTATAGAGCCTATTTTTCCACACGAACACTAAATCTCTCGAAATCAAGAGAATCTCTCAGCGGCATCCATCTTGTGACGTGATACTTGCTTCAGAATTCGAATCTTCTGCCGAATATAACAAATTTCTCCGCGATCAGGTAGAAATTCGCAATTTCGGCTCCATACAGACGTAGATTGGACTTTTGGGAGACGCAATTGACCATTTTTAAACTGCTCATTACAACATCGAAGCGGCAGTTTGTCCAGATTTCGACCCTTGCACACGTACATATATGGATTTCAAACCATCTCGGCCCCCTTAAGCATCGTTTACCATAATTTAAATATTCCCTAACTCATATTCCCGAGAAATTCCCCCCGCCGAAACAAAGGTCCAGAGGGATAGAGGGGAGAGAAACGTCGAACGCGAAAAGGGGGGTAGGTTACCGCGTGGGAATTCTCCGGGAGTACCCCCGCCCGGAGAACACCGACTGCCCCTGGGGGCACGTTAAGCCCCTTTCCCCGCCCACGTTCCCGATCAAACCGTCCACGGTGTCCTCGCGGATTCCCTCCCCCTAAACCAGCTTGTCTCGCTCCCTCTTCCCTTCCATCCAGCTCATTCCAGACCATTGCCTCCTTCTCCCTGTCCCGTTCCGTTAACCTCTTTGTCGCTCCTCTCTCTCTCTCTCTCTCTCTCGCTCGATCTCTTTTTCTCTCGTTTCCACCAATCCCCTCCCCCCTCCCCACCATCGTCCGTGTAATCGAACCACCCACCAGATCCTCTCGTTCGCTCGGCTCCCGCGATCTTCTTCCACGTTCCTCTCTCTCCCTCTCTCTCTCTCTATCTCTCTGTATGTATACGTACGTGTCACCTACACATCGTTCGATCTCTCTGTCGTCGTCGCCGTAGACCCCGTCCTCGTCGATCCCGCTCCTCCGACGATCAATCTCTCCCTCTCGCGCTACCGGCGCGACGCCGTCCGAGATCGCCCCGTCCTTCGCGCTCCCGCTCCGCTCGGCTAATTAGCCTCTCTCCGTCGCGCGACCGTCGCCGCCGTGCGCTCCGTCCTCGTCGCGCCGCCGCGGCGCTCGGCGTCGGAGGGGCGGGGGGCAGGCGCCACGAATCTCACCGCGGACATCTTCGGCCGCGCTCGGTCGGTTCCGACTTGCGGCCAAAAGAATTCGTCAGTGTTCGCCGCGCTGCCCTGCCGGCAAGTTGCACAGGAACGGAGAGGTGGTGATTCGTTTTCCTGGATCGTGTGCGCGTGTACATATATATAGATATATACATATATATATACATACATATAGCCACGAGTGCGCCTGCCCTGTTCACCGGTCAAAGAGAGTGCGTGAGAGAGAGAGCGAGAGAGAGAGAGAGAGAGAGTGAGGAGGCGGTAGCTACCGCGCGTTTAGTCGCGACGTGACGTGCACGCACGCATTACCGCCGCCGGGGGTGTCGCGCGACGCGTATTCGAACCAGTCCCCGGGAAAATAAACGTAAACGTATAAATAAGCGTAAACAAAAACGGATAAAGAAACACAGGACTCTGCCGGTGGAAAGTGCGAACACGCGAATCGTCTTCGAATAAGAAGGATCGCGGTACGATCATTCGGAGGGCGCGGAGGATCGATGAGAAATCGGAGTAAGGCAGGAACAATCTCATCGACGAAGGAAGATCGGAAATACATCATCGATCTCGGATCTGCGAGCGACCGGACGACCCGCCGATACGGGCCCGCGTATCGATCCCTCGAAATTGTTCGCGGCACGAGATAACGGGGCGAGAGATTCTCCTCTCCTCGGAGTGGGCCAAGTTCTCTATCAAAACATAGCCACGTGACCGACGCCGCGGCTTGTAAACACAGAGAGTTTGACCACGTGGTCTGCCCCCTCTCCTACCTACGCTGCGCGCTCTCTTTCTGTGTGTCTGTTAGTTACTCTCTTGCTCTCTCTCTCTCTCTCTCTCTTTCTCTCACTCTTCCTCGCACCTTCAGCGAGTCTCTCTATCTCTGTCTCGTTCGCTCGCGCGACACGCAAAACAAGCTACAGTGTGTGTATCCATCCCCGGTCGGTCCGCAGTCGCCAGTCGCGGGAGAGTTCGATTCGAGTGATCCGCGACGCTCCGCGCCCGCTCGGTTTTCTCGCGGCGTTTCTCTCTGCTCGCGCGGTATCCTCGGCGTCGGGCCGGGCCGGATCGGGGCCGGGTTTCCAGGTTCGCGGGTTCGTGCGTTGAACCGCGAGGAAGTGACACACTACGTCTACAACAACAACGACTCGACGCGTAGGTTTTGTTCTCGCGTCTTGTTCCGTTCCACGAGTGTGCTGATAATCGGGGAGAGTGACCGGTATATATAGATAGATATATATATATATATATATATATAGTGAACCTAATTAGGTGAGACCGCGACCAACACAGAGATTCGCGAGAGAGGACAGCAGCACCTCGGCCCGAGGTGTTCCCGCTTCGGCAAAGTGGAGTACACGGAGGAGCCCAGCATGATGGACTCGGTGCCGGTTTCAGCGACCGGGTCGAAGACCGGATTACCGCCGCAGCAGCAGCAGCAGGGGGTACCGTACGACCTTGAGAGCGGATTCGAGCCGCAGACGAGAGCCCGCTCGCACACGTGGCCGCTGCCGAGATCGGAGGAGTACATCGAGGGCAACGTGGTCGGGAACGTGGTGTCCGGGAGCAAGGAGGGCGTCGAGGGCGTCGAGGGCGGCACGCCGCCCCAGCACGGCGCCCTCGGCCAAGGCGCCGGCAGCCTGCTCCCGGTCAAGAAGAACTCGTCAAGACGGAACGCCTGGGGGAACCACAGTTACGCCGATCTGATCACGCAGGCGATCACCAGCGCGCCCGACGAACGGCTCACCCTCTCACAGATCTATGAATGGATGATGCAGAATATCCCGTACTTCAAGGAGAAGGGGGAGAGCAACAGCAGCGCCGGATGGAAGGTGAGAGCGCCAAGCTTCCTCCACCCCCCCCCCCCCCCCTGTCTTTTTCAGATCCTAATCGCGCGCTCCGGAATTTCGGCGATCCGAGGTCAGTTTCGGGAATTAGGTGGATCGATCTCGGGGCCCGTCAGCGATCGCGTACTCGCTCTGATTTCGGTATTTCGGGTTGCGCGTGATCTAGGCGCCGTTGTTATTGTTTATTGCGCGGAATTGGACGGGTAGGTGGAGATCTAGGGTTGGTAGCTGGATGAAATATCGAAAAGTAGGATTAACCCTTTGCGCTCGGCGGTAGTTTCATTCTGAAACTAAATTTTTCTTTCGTCGTAGATCATTTTCATTTTACTCGTACGAAACTGATTCGATTTTCGCAAATAATATTTAAATGATAAGTAATCTATTGAATACAAATTTTGTAATGTAGCAAAAATATTTTGTAATTTTTTTTATAATTTCTTTGAAATAATACCGCAATTTCGAATCTTCTTATTGTACATGTAATGTTGATATTGCAAATGTTTAGTGATCTGTTAGTTTGAATAATGATACGATTTTTAGTGGCGCCTTACAGTCGCCATTCCAGTGCTAAGGGTTAACTGGTTAACAGATTTTTTACATCATTACGTTTGTTTGTATTTAATAAATTAATAAACGTTTCAGTATTGTACGAGTAAGTTGCACCATGTTAGTATGTGTAACATGAAAAAAAAATATATATATATAGAAGAGAAATATTCTAGGTCAAAGAAACTAGAAATATTCGAGTGCAAAGGGTTAACTGTGATTGACGAGTATACTCGTCAATCCGGAAATCTATTGAATTGGTAAATTCTTGTCGAATAAAAATGTAATTCTTTCTCACTTAGCTTTAGAAGGGCTTTGGTTTTTATAATAGTCGCATTTCGCCTGCGTTCGACGCGTATATTCGTCATTGCTTGATTTTAACACTAGGCTTACGGAGCGCTAAAAGTGACTATTTTACGTTACTCTATAAATTAACGCGAATGTGCCGCCCAAATTTGTAGCCATTTCTTTTCAATAACATATACCCAAGGAAATAAATTTGTTGAATAATTCCTCACGGATGTATCTTTAGAATCTTAATAATCACGAATTAAAAATATTAGAACCCGTCATTTTGACGGGTCTCGTGAACCTATAGTGTTAATTCTGGAGGGATTTTTCAAATTCAATTCCACAGTTGACTGGTCGACTACAAATTTTGTAATGTAGCAAATACATTGTAATATTTTTTGTAATTTCTTTGAAATAATGCCAATTTCAAGCGGTGCTTCAGAGTCACCACTCGAGGGCAAAGGGTTAATGTTCCAGCAGGTAGCCATTTAAGTCTTGCCGTTATTAATATTTTCGAAACGTTTTATGCGAATAGTGTTCAACTATCAGGAATTTTTAATTCGGATGGTTCGCATGATTCAGCGATCGATTTTCGACCGTGGAAACACGTTGCCTCTCCCAGACACTCCGTCTGATCCCCGGTGATCAATTTCATTTGCATTCCACGCGAAAGGTAACGTAGAACATTTTCGAAAATTTTCCACAAACGTATTTACGGTCGGTTGATAACGAATCTCGCGAAGGTACAACGTTATCGTGACTTCGACTCCGTTTATCTCTCTTGTGTTCAATTATATTCGAAGAAAGTGGAAAAATCATGTTAATTAAGCCGGATGGTTCTCCCTTACGGAGCGTGTTTACATGCAAATTGATCTTTGGTTTTCATCGGCACCGTTTTATTGTAATTGCTGACTGAAAAAAAAGACATGGTTTAATTCGCATCCGGATAGAAAATTACATTTAAATTACTTCCATTTAAAATTTCCGATTAAACTTTTCCATTCAAGTCACACTGTAAACATTTAACAGTAAACGAGAGCAACGTTAAAATGTTAAACTGTGCTCTAAATCGTCGATGCGGACTGAAACTTTGTATTGAAATTGATCTATTGAAATTTGCATTGAAATTTTACCAGCAAACCTACCGCGTTCAAAATGGCCGGTTTCTGTTTCACAATCATTGAAATCATAAAAACGTTTTCATAGGAAATCGCTGAATTATTTAAGCACGTGTTATAATGAAAATCGTACAATGTATAAATAAATTCAATCTTCTCCCTTCTAGAAGGGCTCCTAGTGGGGCGTTTCGCTTTTATACGTTTTGTGCTTGGCAGGTTTAGTGTTAATAATTATCAAATGAAAGTTACGAAGCTGGTTAATCGACCGAGGGCGCGTGTCAGTCGAATGAGAGACCGCTGAAACGTTGTTCGCATGTAATGGTAGCGGGGAAAAAATTGTGAAAATACCAGACGCTGATTTTTCGATATTTAAATATTTTTTCATGATTAAGTGACCGCGGCTGATGTCACTTGTCAGGAATGCAGGAGGGGCACGCCCCGAGTCACACGTATTTTCGGCTCCGGCGAAACATTGGCTGACCGGTCACGCATACCACCTCGCGTGCGTCGTCGATGCCTAATCATCGGGACTGCCGACGCGTCGATGGGTGGGGATTAGGCGTGTCGAGCGACAGACCCTTTTGCCCCTGTGCGGTCGCAGGCGACTTCTTTCCAGCTCCCGATAATAATAGTAAGATAATAATAATGCTCGCGATCATAATGCCGAAACGGCTCCGCAAGATCAACGCTACGCGGTTTGCAATCATGAACGAGACGAGACTCGGTCTCGGGAACATTGACTAATGGTCCCGAACCATGTGACACCGGTACCGTCTTTACTTTCTCCTTCCGTTGCTTTCCCTCTGTAACGAAGATTTTCGCCGCTTTCCAATGCCGCGCGGAAACGGATTTTCCAAGTAGATTTTTCCGAAATCTCGGATTCGGGTCGGAACCTGCAACGGCGCAGGGACAAGGGGCGTGTCTCTCGCTGGACACGCCTCTTGCCAGAATTGTTGGGCGTGTCCTTTAATGGTATGGAAGTGTCCTTCAATTCAACAAACTGCACTTTATACCGTATATACTTTATTAGTATTATAAGGGTGTTTAATCCTTAAGTAAATAGTATAAGTGAAAGCTCTTTACAAAGTTGCGAGCTGCACAGGCTAGCTGCTTTTACCAGACCAGACTTATGACCCCGCCTGAGTTCTTCTGTCCTTGGGAGAACCGCCCCTTACGCCTAAATCCTTATACCTAAGACGCTATGGTATTGTCGAATTCGAACAATAATCCAGGACCGCTTAGCCAATATTTTGTTGGAACTGGAAATACTTGTGGCTTCCAAATAATTTCCTTTCAGCTCTCAATGATACCTGAAATCGTAGAGTCGGGATCCTTTAACCTCTTCCTTAACCCCTTAGCTTACGATGACGTGTCAGAGACGCGGTAAGTCTACCGGGTCGAACATAAACAAGTCCAGACCAGGCCGAAGATCAACAAGACGTGTCAGAGACGTGGTGGGGCGGCCCTGGCAAATGTAAACGAAACGTCTCAGAGACGTTGCAGAGCATGTAGAAGAGACATGCGTATACAAATCATAGAACGTCTGCGATTTGTACAACTTCGGACGCTCAGCCAAACCGTGAATGTCCCGACGCATGTATGACCGACCTTGTCGTGGGTTATGGCGCGCGCTGTTGGAAGCTTGAATCGTGAGGCAAGGGGTTGAAAGTTGAAACGCGAAAACCGTTATATTCGTGCGATCACAAATTTTTGTCAATTCAAATTCGCATCGCAAGGTGTTGGGGTTGACCGCCTGCAGATCTTATGGTCTAAGGTAATAAAAGCTACCCTGGCGTTTGCAGGATGGCAAAATTATTTTATTTCCGAAATGACTTTACGGTTGTAGAAAATTTAACTACCCCCCGACATAATTGTTGCCAGCCGAGTATCCGACAGGATCTTTTTTTCCAAACATTTGGCGACCACCTTCGCCAGTGACCATAAAACCAACAGATGCGGGATTTCCTACCCCCGCAAAGCATAGCTCCGCCTTCTTATCTTCGGAAAGGTAACGCCTTTCGGTATACAGAGGGATGAAATCCAGAAAAACTACTTCTTGTAAATACTTCTCGCGCTACTTGTACTTATTGCGTTTCTTGCTAAGCGGTCTACGTACTTCGTCTGCCGGTCTCACTGTGCATTGAACACGATATTAAATAAACAGGCTATCCCGTTAAATAAACAGTCTCTGTTTTGTGGTAACATTGCCACAGTGATCCTCAAACTCGACTCCACCCGATTCCAGTTTTCAGTGTGCGAGCATTGCAAACTTTCGGGGCCCATTTTCAAACGTGGGAGTGCCCGCGTTGTGGATATCCCGCCCCTCGCTGAAAAGGGGCTGTCCCAGCAGAAGCCACGCCCACTAACCCCTCACAGAAACCCCTTCATCCATCCCTAGGATGAAGAGGGATCTCGTTAACCACGAGTAGCATCTAGAGGTGTCTCCCTCCAGCTTTCCAAAGGTCATCACAGCGCGGAGGAGTTTCCGCTCGATCTTCCAATGGCCCCGGTGACGCCCTCGCGACGCCCTCGCGACGCCCTCGCGACGCCCTGTCTACCCGAGTACAAGGGAACTAGTTCCCTTCTAGGGAATTGCCCCTAGCGAGGGGCAAGTTCATCCCCCACTTTATCATTTATGTTCGGTCGTACTGCCATAATTTATTGCTTTGGTTAAAAGACAACAAGCCAGAAAGTTCGAATACTAGGTTTAGACTAGTTTTGTCTAGGTTTAGAAATTCGATTATATTGGATTCGAGTAAATCGAATTTTACTTGTCTTATTAAGACTTTGATTGCCAATCTAGAAACCTCCAAAATTCCATAAAATCCAAGTTTCTTATTTAATGAAATAAAAATTGAAGAAATTAAATATATGATATTTAGTCGACCTCCAACTTTCTCGCGTTTTACAGATCCTAGTCAAATTTGGTACAATGAATATATTAACGTAAAAATTAATTTTAAAGCCTGCAAAAATAATAGTTAATAGAAAACAGTTTAAACTAGCGTCCACTATGACAAATTGTAACTTTCTGGTTCCAGTACTACTAATTCGATTACTTTGATTCTGCAAAAATTTCTGAGGTCGATATTCGACGCCGATCGCGTTGAAACGAACATCGACATTATTAAACGTTGTAATAAACAAACGAAATCAGTCGTTATAATCCAGCTCGTGGGAATTGCACCTATGCATCCGTATCGTGTCGCCGGAAGCGCCGTATGCGATTCCGATAAGACGCCGGACAAAACACTTCTCGGATTAAATACCGCGTCCTTCGAGAGATTACGATGATCCTGGGGAGGGTATGACGAACGAATTCGCCTAAAGGTACGATGAACAATCTACGAGCGGCGCGCTATCGGCTCAGCTGTGATCGATTAGGAATGTTCACGCCTATTATAGTTGTGCAGTCCAGTCGCGGAGAAAATAAAAATTTGTCCGGAACGTAACGCGTCGAGTAGAATGTTGAAAATCCAGCGTGGCACGCGACGAACGGTTTCCAAACAAAATGGCGGCGGCGGCGGCGAACGCGTTGAAATTCCTCGTCGGTGAACGGACGCGAGGAATTTATTTGCGATTTTTGTCGCCAGACGACGCCGGCTTTTCGCGTCGGTTCTTAGGGAAATGGTAATGGATGTACAGTGTGGCGCGGTTTAAGGCGTTCTCGGATAATAAATAAATAATTTTCCCGTAGTACTCCATTCTTTTTCTATATTAGGCATTTACCTATCGAAAGCCTTCAACGGAATTTTCCCTCTTTCATTCAATAATCGTCTTTTAAATCGTCTTTTATTCAATAATCTCAAATGAAATTATTAGGTCACTGGGGCGATTTGTTGACTCTCACGACCGACACTGCTATTGCTATTGAAAAATCTATTAAATCTGTTAACACGTTAACTGGCAAATATCTACTAGTAATTTCAACGAGTAATTTAATTAATGGAACCAAAACTAGAAATTTAAAATGTATTATAGGGGAGGCCGTATTAACCCTTTTGAATTCGAAAGACGCTAACAAAACTCGGTTTACAAAAATGAATTTCTAAACCCAGTCGAAAATCACTGTCAGTCGTATGTGACTGTCGCATGACGTGTTAAACAAATCTCGGGCCATGGACTGTCGAAAAATTATGAAATAATTGCCAGCAGATGAC
>CM052140.1:15777298-15838884 GCA_028454255.1 Halictus ligatus
TAGACATTTATCACAGTTACAATGACATTCCCAATGTATGTTTCTTTTATAAATGATAATTCCTTTATACAGGGTAACCCCCAAACAGATTATTTAAATATAGGAAGGTTAAGCTGATACGTGCGAGTTAAACAGAACAGAAAGAGAATGGCACATTTTATAAAAATAGCGGCATAAAGTTTGAGATTATAACGAAAGTAATTGGGCTTAAAAGCACAGTCATTGCTGATTTCGAGGGTACGATTATCGTCGAGGTTTTTATCGGTTCGAAATTCCTTGAATCGTCGGAATAACTGGTAATCGGTTGGCGAAAGGTCAGGGGAACGTAACTGTGCGAGTTTCTAATTGTAATTTCGGATTTTTCCGAAATTATTTCGGGCGGAATACAATCTCTCAGGTACAATTACCCTTCACGAATTTCTTCCGATTTTTTGGCGATCTGCACCGCGCTCAAAAACAAAAACAAAAACCGCTTCTCTTGAGAGTTTCCATCGTTTAAACATTGCGAATTTAAGCGAACAGCTCTCGAACAGTTTAATTCGGTTCCAGGGTCATTTCGAACGCTTCCGAGCATACTTTTATATCTTTCCCATAATCGGATCGGATCAACAATACCTTCCGCGAAACGGTCGGAAATCGGCGAGGCATTTCTCGGGAGCATGATCTCGGTTTACGATCGCAGTGACACCGCCGTGTTTCGCGTAAAAATCCGCTCGCTTTCCGGCCGTGTCACGGTGCCGCTCCAAAGTTGCTTTTTTCCTCGGCGTGTTTTTCTTTTTTCTTTTTTGTTTGTTGTTCGCCGAGTGTCAAGTAAGTTCAAGAACACGCTCCTTGAGCGTAGCCGTGTTGCGTCACATTTCGATGATCGGTGGTGTGCGTGCGTGCGCGTGTGCGTGCACCGGCCGACACGCGTGCGCTCTACGCGCGCGAGTTACCGAATATTTTATGCGGGACATCGTATCTTCGCCGGGGAGAGAAAAAGAGAAAACGAGCTTCTCCCCGAGAGACGGGGGGAGAGAGAGAGAGGAGAGGAGAGGAGAGGAGAGGAGAGAGAGAGAGAGAGAGAGAGCGAGTGAACGAGAGCGAAGGAGAGGAGAGCGAGCGGGCTCTCGAAGCCGTTGAAGACGTTCCGCAAAGAGGGACGAGGATCGACGAGGAGGACGACCAAGGGGGACAGAGAGGAGGCCAAAGATGAAGATGGCGACGACGGGGGACGAGAAGGGGCACCAGAGGTCACTGCCTCGAATCGGGGATCAGGCCCAATCAGTTCGAGACAGATAAAACTCGTGTCGTAGTTCCCCGACGAGAGCTTGCAGCCTCTCTGCAGCCGCTAGCGCGAAAGAACATTTTTCTGATTCCTCGCTATATCTTCCCGCGATCCCACAGATCAGCTCCGAACTTCGTTCGACCCTAATTCCTCGGGAAAATGATTTTACAGTCGAACCTCGATGACTACGAACCGCCGTCGGTCTCATAACCGACGCCACACGCGTCGAATCCGAATAACTTTTTCGCGCGGACCAAACGACCCCGGTTTTTGGACATTTTGGGAAAATACTGGTCAGTCCAAACTGGGGAAAAAATAGTGAAAGTTGCTTTCTGCGACCTTTTTGTTCGGGCTTGCAAAGGAAATTCTCGAAATCCGTTTCGCAGGCTAATACAAGTTGCACGCACACGCTAATAATTTAATTAAGCTTGCAGCCTCTCTGCAGCCGCTAGCGCGAAAGAACATTTTTCTGATTCCTCGCTGTATCTTCCTGCGATCCCACAGATCAGCTCCGAACTTCGTTCGACCCTAATTCCTCGGGAAAATGATTTTACAGTCGAACCTCGATGACTCCGAACCGCCGTCATAACCGACGCCACACGCGTCGAATCCGAATAACTTTTTCGCGCGGACCAAACGACCCCGGTTTTTGAACATTTTGGAAAAATACTGGTCAGCCCGAGCTACGAGGAAAATAGTGAAAGTTGCTTTCTGCGACCTTTTTGTTCGGGCTTGCAAAGGAAATTCTCGAAATCTGTTTCGCAGGCTATTACACGTTTGCATGCGCATGCGAAAATTTTAATTAAAATTGATTGATTTGTTTGCGAGTTATGGACGAGTAAACATTGCGGGAATCACAGTTTCCTCAGCAATTTTAGACAATTTTTGCCATTTCATTTTATCATTTGTAACCGTCTATAACTCGTGAACCAATTTACTAGCTTCGATGAAATTTTCGACGCGTGTATAACTTTGAAGAATCTACGAATTCTCGCAATTTTGCAAGCCGAAATAAGAAAGTTGTGACAAGCAACTATTTTCTCCTATTTCTTTTTGGAAACACATTTTTCGAAAATTTCTCGTGGGACACGAGTGAGCAAACTTGTTATTCCAAGTTAGTACTATGATAGAAACCGTGCAGAATTAAAACATGTCCAATCGTTTTCATCTAGAGTTTATGCTACTATATAGTGTGAACTAGGAAGCATGATCATCTTAAATTATTCTTAAATTTTTTGAGCTAAAATTCCAGAGTTATCAAGGTCACCTTCAGGTTTCATACAGTTCAATCCACAATTTCTTTCTTCCCATCTTTTATGAGATGCCGATAGACGAAGTCTGCAAGCACCGTAAAAAGTATTTTCCATCACAAAAAATTAAAAACAAATTTGATATAGTCATCTCGAAGCTCCCTCTGAACAGCGTTAATTTAGAAAAACTTCCGATCGAACCGCTAACAGCAGAATAATCTAAACTGTTGATCCAAGTGTAAAGAGTGTTAAATCCAAGTGTTAGTTTGAAATTCGTTCCCAAAAATCACTCGGAAATTTTGTAATAACTATAAGATCCGTTCGAGAAGCTTTCCTAGGATCTACGTAATGCTGTGCTGCCTGTCATTCGCGGTATAATGAGATGGAGCAGAAGAACTCGTTGTCTACTAGAATTACGTGTAAATGATACACGATCCTGATGAGCGTCTCCGCGAGAATTCTGCGTACCACGCGAAATGTCATTGCGACATGTGAACGGTATTTAATGTTGAGGCAGAGGAATTTGTCGGACCTCGCGCGAAATTCGAACATCTGTTTACTTTTTCTAATTCGTGTCGAATCAGCACGAAACTAAAATATTCCTCCAACGAGAACTACGAAAAGTACATATGTACCGTTTTATCTACACATTAACATTAACACATTATTTTCACTGATATTTCAATGAACAAAGAACCAATATGTAAGCAAACTTTAAAACCAACCTCCACCTTAGCTTCGGGAAGTTGTCGTTTCGGTGCCTGATTACTCTTAAAATAATTAAACAGCTGATATGAATAGATAGCTATACATTCAAATAACGTTAAGTTGAATTGCTTCGATTTAAAGTTAATTAAAGTTAAGATAAAAGCTAGAGGTTTTAAACCGATGATTTTAAGTTTTATACACACGGTTCGTGAAGTTTTGTGTTAGTGAAACGTTCAAAGACTCGAGTAAATAATATCGAATGCGTGTTTGATCGCGATTCTACGCGTACACCGTTGATCGTTGGCACGAATTGGTTCAAGGCCACTTCCTGACACCATTATCCGGCTACAACCTTAAAGGATAACTCGCGCAACTTCGCTAAGTGAACTTCACTTGCCGGGGGAAGCCAAGGGGAATTATTAAGGGCGGTTACGGTGAATCGCTAAGGGCGGAAAATGCTCGCAGAGAGTTCTGCTAGTAATTGGGTCGGTGCATACGGAAGTACCGATTGCGGGTGGCGCGAAACTTCCATTCTGTAAACTATTAATAACTAGTAATAACTAGCAATAGAAGTGCCAAAAATTTGCCAAGAATTTTTTAACAGTTCCGACATAAGGATCCAATCACGCGACGATAATTATCTCACACAAATGGCGCGGTCCTTCTAAAAAATACGAAGCCTCATTTTCTTTTGTTTACCAGGCCGGTGTTCAAGCGATTACAGATACCGTAAACTAAAATAAAAGAAGATTAACGCCGACGAATGAAGAAAATAAGAGAAGATCTCTTCTTCTCTTAATAAGCGAGAGAAGATTAATTGACGAACGACAGTAAATATTGTAAACTATAACAAAGTAAGATTAATCGACGAACGTTGATCGGTATTATAAAGCGAAATAAAATAAGTGTAATATGTTTCGTGATAACGAACGTGTCAACTTCTCACCGTGCACCGTGACAGAAGTGTCCCCTTATCAGCAAGGCCATTTTATTCGGAAGGCAACTTAGGCGCACCGTCTGCGGCCTACAGAGGATTTAGGCGAAGAAATTGTAATGTCCGTGAAGAAAGTTATGGCACCGGTAGACACCGGATTAAATCTGGAGGAAGATCGTCAGGGAAAGCATAATTGTAGACTCTAGCGAGAACAGTGGTCGTTCGAACGCATCTGCGAGCGGTATAGCACGGCCTTTCTTATCGAGAACGAATAGGCGAATTGTGAAACTATTCATAACATAAACGTTCCAATAAAAGGATACATAATGTGTACCCGACTGATACTACGGTGCTCTTATCTCTTTCGAATCTCGTTTAAAGACGCACAGTCTCATCGCCGTGGCTCGAATGTTAGCTCAAGTGTGCGAGAGGAAACAAAAACACCCGTAGACGCACAAATCGTGGATCGGCACATTTCACACGTCGTTCCCCGCGATTATGCGCACGGACGAAGCATTTACGATGATTGTAACGATCTCATTTAGAACGTAGCAAAATATTCGCAAAGTTCGATGACTATTAATACTGTACGGGACACGATATTCTGCCATTGTTTCACGTTGGCTAACAATGTTTACGGTAACAGCGAATTTTGTAGTTCTAATGTTACGTTGAAAATAGAGTGTCTAAAATACACAGCATCGAAACGTCTTGTTTTGTGAATTGCAAACATCAATAATTCACTGAAGTATCAATTTTTATTGTAAGATGTGCGAGTTTTAGTTGAAAGGTTAGTGCAATTTTAAGGGAAAGGTTGTTCAATTGTTGAGGATTAATAATTAAGCGGCCTGGTTTGAGCCGTGTTGAAAAATGTACCAAATTCAGTTTTCACAATAGTAACCTCAAAAATTCCACAAAATGAGTTATTTAATGAAGTAAAAATTGGGAAAAATTAAATGTATGATATTGAGTTGTCCTCCAACTTTCTTTCATTTTACAGATCCTAAACAAATTTGGTACAATGAATACAATAACAAATAAAAATAACAATGTTTATTCTTATTAAATTTTAATTAATAAATAAAATAGCAATGAATACGTTACCGTACAAAATTCATTTTAAAACCTGGACAAATAATTCCGTCGCCCAAGTTTGAGAATATTTCCGTAATTATTCATTTTAATCCCTACTTGTTATAGTACCTTTATACGCAGAATATGGCGCTTCATCCGAATTCGAGGAAAACAATTGGGCATCCCATTCGAAAAGACCCAAAGCGCGTATCCCGCTGAAAAAAACGAGGTAACGGAAAAGAGAAAATATTTTCCGGCGCTTCAACCCTGGTAACCGGTGCGTCCGAAAAATTTTTTAGCCCGCCAATTTTTTCAGTCCCGCCCCGTATAATCCCCCGAGATCCACGGCGTTTTCCGAAGATTACTGATTTACGGTCCCGCGATGTTCAAGCGCAGAAATGAAGACGGGTAATTAGCGGATTTCCGAGAACGAACAGAGATACGCCCGTAGAGCGGTTAGTCGTTCCGCGGTGTATGTTTTGCATATTCTGTTCACCGATGGCAATTGTGCAAATACAGTTACGCGTCTTGACACTCGTAGCGCCTGCTGTTATCGGCGCGCGATCACGACCGTCACAAGGGATATAATTTATAATGGGCTGACAAACATCGACTCCTATCGCTAGAAAACCGTTCACGTGCTCGTTGACGTTTTTGCTCGGCTCGCTTCGGAGACCTTTCCCGGGGATGCGATCGACGATCGGATATCCAAAGCAAATATTGAATAACCGTTCGCAAAGATGGCTCGCGGCTGACCACCCCTCGAAATTCAATGAAATCTGTAGGGATCGTTCGAGAACTTACCGAACTGTATCCCTCGGCTGTTCAAACCCGACTGAAACACGAAAATCTGCTCGCAATATCATGGTAGTCGGGACACTAATCATATTGTTTGGCAACGTAGCCTCTAATTCAGCAGTCGCGTGAAATTAACCTTGAGTTGCCCTTAATATTGGAAATGTCGATTGACCGAACCAATGTTAGGGCTTGTCTTCTTGTTTTTAAGTTCTTGAAAAAATGTAAGCTGCGAATCTGATTTAATTTAGTGTGGACCGAGATCTGGACTGAGATCTGAAATGCCTAAATAAAATAAAATAATAAATCGTCAAAAATTTGGTTAACCCCCATTTGCATCAATCACGAAAAGAAGGCCTTTAAAAATTACTGCAAGTAAAAGAACTTCATATTTCAGCTTCATAAGAAAAAATCAGAAATACTTCTTTCATCTCCAACAACCCCTACACTTCTATTTATCAACCCTTTGCACTCGAGTTTTGACTCTGAAGCACCACTAGAAATTGTTGTGGCATTATTTCAAAGAAATTACAAAAAATATTAGAAAATACTTTTGGAACATTATCAAATTTTTATGTAATACATTACTAAACATTGAAATGTTATATGTGTAAATCAGACCAGTCTCGTATGAATTAAATGAAAATATTCTCAGACGGAAGAAAAATTTAGTTTCACAATGAAAATAGCGCCGAGTGCAAAGGGTTAACACGTTCGCCGACGTGAATGCTATAGCATTAATTTTTATAGTGATGCAAAATGACATGAATGCTACAGCGTTCAAATTTTAAGGCCAATTTTTATTCATTTAATTTTATACAACCTTAAGTTTTTGTAATTAGTATACATTCCAAAGTAATCACCAACTGTCATCACTAATGGCAGTTAACTTATTATTATTGTTCATGTCTAATTAAATTGGCTGTCTATTCTTGCAGCTTGCTGAAATCAGATAGTACAACTAGTTTCAAGAAAAATTGTCTGTCTATTTTTTCCTAAAATTTTCACTAAACGTGAGCGTGTTAATTTTAATGATGAAAAATGGGTTAAACACGCTCCCGCTATTTTCGCAAAAGCGTGAACGAGGAATGTTTATACAAGTGAATTCGAGTAGACGCGAATAATAGTGAAGACACGCGGAATAAGGAAATTCTGTTCGACGTCCACGAAAATGTACACAATGATATTCGCAAAAAATCGCACCCCTGCCATCGAATTAAATGACTGATAAGAGATCAAATATTTGCTAGTAGACTTTTGCCTTCATAGATAACATACACTGTGCATTGATGGCACAGCATGAGAAACTAAGTCGAAAATACAGAATAGAATTTTTAGAATAGAAATCGAGCTCGAATCGATAGTAACGACGCGTGTCTGATCACGACCAACCGATTCTACTTTCCGCAGGTACAGCAACCGATGATGTCGACGACGTATTGTTTCACGCTGGAAAAATTTCGCGTACGTTGCAAAACGATGGTTGCCACTGTTAAAAGTTGAAAGTTAAAAGTTTCACAGTGTCCATAACCGAAGTTTCCGAGATCGTTAACACTAGGTTCACGGAGCATTAAAAGCGAGTATTTTGCATAACTTTATAAAAATAAGAAGAATGCGTTTATCCAAGTTTTCAGACACTTTTTAAATAGTACGTACCTAAGGAAGTTTGTCGAGTAATTCCACGTGGATGGATCCTCGCGATCTCAACAATAATAATTTCGACGGGTCCCGTGAACCTAGCGTTAATTAGCCGATATGGGACCCCTGCATCGTTGTTAGATTATCGGTTGTCCGAAGGTTGATTCGCGCGTCGAATCCACATCACGATTAGACGCGCGATTTATTAATATTACAGTTAAGTATTATTACGAAACCGATCGGCGGCAATCAATGTTATTTTTATCGCGGACAGCTGGCGCGAAATTTTTTTTCTCCATACGGTCTCGCATACACGATCGGATCGTAATACATAACGATTTCGCTATAATGTGGCATCCGCGCGATAGAACGCTCTTCTGTTTACATTTTTCATTACTCATTCATTTCATATTTTTCCGCTACGCGTCGATCGCGCTCGTTAACCTCTGAAGAGGCGAGCGTGATTACCGATAAACAATAATAATAACAGCAAGAACCAATTGATGCTATCAGAGATACAAAATAGAACGAAATGTTAGTTGTTCGAGTGGATAAATTAGAAAAGAGAACACTACCCGGTGGCACAAGATGAACGGAATTCGGTGTTGTGAATAATATAAAAATTTGATTCTACATTTCAATATTTCTTTCGATTCGATGTCTCTTTCGTACGGCCTCAACTTCGCAATTTTGGGAAAAATTAATTAAAATTATTAAGATGTCTTGCGGATTCCAACGAAATTCGCCACGCCTGATGCGATTACGCCAAAACGCAATTACGAGTCTCCGTTTTCTGTGACACGTGGCACTCGACTTGTTCATTTTCCGTGTATTCGCGAGACGCTTACGAAGGAACCGTTTTCAATGTAGACCCTAACCCTAATTCCCGCGTTCACGCGCCGAAAGTGGAATTTTGACGTGACCTTGACAAGCCCGCTCGTTGATAAGCTTCCGGTAGCAAACATCTGTCGGTATCGCGAGCTTTGCCACCTCTATATCGTTTATCATTGTCGGGACGAAGAGATCGGCCCCCGATCGGCTTTCCACGGTCCCGTTTATGTTACCGAATTCCCCATAATTTCTACGGAGACGCCCCAGCCCAGTGTTGTTGTTCGCTTCGAATAAACTAAATGGAGCAATTCAGACAGCACGTAAATCACGGGCAATTGTTAGCACGATTTATGGCATGATAACGAAGTGATCCTACACCGATGATGCTTGTTTTTAATCGACACTGTACCGGTTCATTATACAACACATACCGAGCCGATTACTATTTCCGTCGAACTCTGTTTTGAAAGCGAATTATAGGCTGTGTTAGTATCATAGACCGAGCCGATATAGGTCATTCTTAATTTAGTCTTATATTGGAAACAGTGTTGTGAAAATAGTATAATGGAGCGGAAGATTCGGCGGAGTATAAATACTTCCGCGTTCGCTGTGTGTTCGTACGCTTTCGACAATGCTGTACGTCGCAAAATGATCGCTGGAAATCGGTATGAAAATAAAGGTTTCGACTTGTCAAAATCGAGAATTGGAATGAATTGTACTATCGTGTTGCAATATTTGCTTGCATTAATTCTACGCACCGGAAATCAGAATTATTCGGAAACCAAAGTGCATAATCAATAGTGCATACTGAAAATTTGACAAATGAAAATTCGTCGACCGAATAGCACACAATAGTGAACAGTATAAGATAGAATGACTGTGTAAGGTGTTGGAGGTGTAATTTGTTATCGATAAGATTGTAAATGCAACATTTGATTGATTTAAATGTGATATCATTTAGCCTCGAGTGCCGATAAATTGCAACTCGAAAATAATTTTTATCTTCCCGAGATTGCCATTAACAAGATTGTATTGTGAAGCGATACCGTTAGGAGTCCACAGTTTTCGGTGAATTTTTTTTTTTTAGCAGAAGCAGAAAGAATATTGTCTAGTAATTAGTATAGCAAAAGACTCATTATTACGTAGAATGTTCGATTATTTTACAATACAAATGTGACACAAAAGATACAGAAATTCTGTTCGAAAAGAAAGCAGTAAAATGAAAATCGGCAGAAACGTTACCAATACGTTCGATTGATTATCGGGTTCAAAGGTGGAGCAAATATTATCTGGATCCGAAATATTATTCGTGTGTCTGTGTGTGTATTTATTACATTCCTTAAAAATTCGACGAGAACGAACTCTTTGGTCGCCTTAATTAATCGAACTGTTATTTCTCGTTCACAAACAAAATATTCACTATCCATTCGTACAATTTTCATTACCACAGATTTTAGAATCAATACCAATCAACGCAGGTCCCCGCTTAATGCAATAAACAGAGAAACGTGAAGATTGTTAACCCGATCGCGCAAATCCCGATCGCTACACTCGATGTGTCAGCCGAAAATTAATTTTTTAATCTGCGTATCAGTCGATAACAATCGGCGCGCCACGATTAGTCAATCGGATGCAATGGAGGAGAGAGTTCATAAATCAGGAATATATTTCTGCTGTTCAAAATAACTTACGAATATGTTGCGAACAATTCTTCTAACGTGTTTGATGAAAAGAATAGGAATCGGCCGCCGCGTCTGATCACGATCAACCGATTCTACTTCGGCACGCTGGATCACCGAATTTTCTCGATTTCCCGCAGAACGGAAAGTCAACCGAAAAACTGTTACTCGTCCCTTTTCCCCTTACCTTCGCACGTGGAATCGGACACCCTGTACAAACCGTGAATAATCTCACGAATTCAACAATAATTCACGAATTCAACATCGAATTTCAATTGGAAGGCGCACAGGGAAGGGGAGCAGCGACGAATAAAAATTTCAAACGATTCTCACAGACCCGATGCTACAGTGACGAAGAACTCGACGTAGACACTGCACACGTGTGTGCACGCTCGCAGACGTACAATGAAGAGGCTGCGTGAAGGATCGAAGAACTCGAAGTTGTACAAAATCGGATTCAAAAATCGAGGAACTATCGATAGGAATGAGGTAGAGCGATGAAATTTGTTTTAAATTAAAGCTGAAACTTTGTAGAATATGAGAAAAATAGGGAGATTGTGGTGGGAACGTTTTTTAACCTAGAGAAAATTCGTTAAACGTGCAGAAATGAAAGAAAATTTTGGTTTTTCATGCTATACATCATTTCCCATAGATTTTATCACGCCGATATCAAATCTGGTCTCAAAGTTTGTCTACGACCTCACAAAATTTGCCACCAAAAACCTACGCAAGTTACCTCCACGAACCCATAATGCACAATCAAAATCGAAAGGTTTCAACACAATTCGTACACTGTGCACTTGAAATTCGCAATCTGATTCACAAGCTTAAAAAGGTATTGGTCCAATGAACTCGTACTGTGACTGTTGGTCAGGTATAAAAAAAAACGACATTTTCGGTGTTTACCCCCACTTAGGAAAAACCCTCTTAGAGTAACCAAATCCCATAGTTAGAACTTACCCAGCTGAAAGTTCGTATTTCAGGTTTTGCCCGCGTTTCCCGGCTTCGGGACCATTGTGCGCCGTGTGTATTTACATTGAAATTTATTTACGTGTCCTATTAATAAACAAATGCCGAAGGGGCGCGAGCGAGATGGTTCTATAATTGGTTCTCGGATCTACGATCGCCATCACGAGGCGACGGGGACACGAGTCCAGCTGCCAAGAGTCCCTCGGACTGTTTGTCAAGACTGTACCGTCGTGTTTCTTGTGCGTAGTAAACGAAGTAAGTGCTGCTAGCATGGCACAGAGAGTGGACCAATCGTCGCGCGCGACGAAAGGGGCACGACTGGCTCTCGAATCGCGTCGCAATTCCACCGACTTCGTTGTTCGTCGTGCGTCGTGCGTCGTGTGTCCTACGTCGTTCCTAATACCAGTGCACGTGTGTTCGCTTCTCTCTCTCTCTCTCTTTCTCTCCCTCTCTTTCTCCCTCTGTGTGTACGTAAATGCGTTAGTCCGTGCGTGCGCGCGCGCGCTTCGCATGTGCGACCGTGTACGCACGCACGTACGCGTACGCGCGCACGCTGTCCGAGACGTTTCTGCGTTCCGTGCTCGCGCGCGCGCGCGCGCGTGTGTACGCGTGTGTATACGCGTGCGAGTCGCGTACATAATTATACGCTACTCTCATCGGCAATCGCCAGCTCGCCAGCTTGGGGTCAAAGTCAACCGCACAGAGGCGGCCTGCGGCGGCTAGAGATCGCTCGAACGCGAACACTATAGCGCCTCCGAAAAAGTATCGCAACGATCCGTCTCCGATTTCCGAAAACCGATTTTTAACGCTGCATTTGCGCGGCGCGCGCGACTGTTACGTGTCACGAAAATAACGAGAATCTGTCTGACCGGATTTTTAACAATTTTTCAATGTATACCCGGAGAAATAAATTTATTGAAGAATTTTTAGTGGATGCATTTCTTTACGATCTCAATAATCGTGTATTAGAAAGATTCGTATGAAATTAGAATTAAAACGAAATTAAAATTGTCCGCCATGGGTCCACGTAAACCTAGAGTTAATGGGACACGTGTTTCTGGATTGAATTCATTTATTAATAATCATTATTGCTCTACCTAGAACGCGTGAACGTTTTCCACACGATTTTAAAATGGTCGAAATGGTTCTACGCAAATAGCGTTCCGGATGAATGCAACTGAAACTGAAAGAAACTATTTAAATCTTTAACCATTTTTCTTTGTAATATATACCCGGAGAAATAAATTTGTTGAAGAATTTTTAGTGGATGCATTTCTTTACGATCTCAATAATCGTGTATTAGAAAGATTCGTATGAAATTAGAATTAAAACGAAATTAAAATTGTCCGCCATTGGTCCATGTAAACCTAGAGTTAATGGGACACGTGTTTCTGGATTGAATTCATTTATTAATAATCATTGTTGCTCTACCTAGAACGCGTGAACGGTTTCCACTCGATTTTAAAATGGTCGAAATGGTTCTACGCAAATAGCGTTCCGGATGAATGCAACTGAAACTGAAAGAAACTATTTAAATCTTTAACCATTTTTCTTTGTAATATATACCCGGAGAAATAAATTTGTTGAAGAATTTCTTTAGGATGTCGATAATCGTTTATTAGGGAGATTAGAATGAAATTGGAATTGCAAGGAAATTAGAATTGTCCACCATTGGTCCACGTAAACCTAGCGTTGATGGGACACGTGCTTCAGGATTGTATTCATTTATTAATAATCATTGTTGCTCTACCTAGAACGCGTGAACGGTTTCCACACGATTTTAAAATGGTCGAAATGGTGCTACGTAAATAGCGTTCCGGATGAATGCAACTGAAACTGAAAGAAAATATGTAAATCTTTAACCATTTTTCTTTGTAATATATCCCCGGAGAAATAAAATTGTTAAAGAACTTCTCATGGTTGCATTTCTTTACAATCTCAATAATCTCAGAATGAAATTGAAATTAAATCAAAATTAAAATTATCCGCCATGGGTCACTTAAATCTTTAGCCATTTTTCTCTGTAATATATCCCCGGAGAAATAAAATTGTTAAAGAACTTCTCATGGCCGCATTTCTTTACGATCTCAATAATCATGTATTAGAAAGATTCGAACGAAATTTTAATTAAATCAAAATCAAAATTATCCGCCATGTGTCCACGTAAACCTAGCATGAACGGGACACGTGCTTCTGGACTGTATTAACTTAATAATAATAATTATTATTCTACCTAAAACGCGTGAACGTTTTCCCCTAGGTTTCAAAATGTTCTAAATAGCGTTTCGAATGAATGCAACCGAAGAGAAAAATTTTCGTCGCATATCACAGATGCTACCATAATTGGGCGATAGTTCTCAGGCTTGTTGATATGTTTAACAGCCATTTTCGAATTCTAGAAAGTAAATCGTGATGCTGGAAAGTGTATCGCGTCTAATAACGCTTCTGCATAGTCAGCTCGGTGCACACAGACGTCTTCGAAGGATTAATTGCGTTGCTTTACTTTCCAAAGATGCATTTTGCGTTGGTGTGGTACAAGTAACCGGGAGAGCTGTCCGTATCTGTGATTATGGCAAATGCGTTTACGTGGGTCTTGCGTTCTGCCCACGACGTAAGGTTACTCGATCAGATCAATACCGGCGAGAACCGACTTCGATCTGAATCGTTAGAACGACGTGTATTTTAACGTTGTTAGGCGCATTCAAGTAGTATACTTACTCACTGACGGAGCCAGCAGTAATTTCTAACGAAATTGAGCGCACTAAGATCTTGATTAACTCGACTACTAATGGATAAAGAAATTCGAGATTCCTCGCGACTGTATCATAGTATTTCCATAGTATGTCGTTCATTGACATTTGTAAACGATAATGCACGATCGAGTCCTCGTAAATTAATTAATTAAACAGACACGAGAACTTTCATGATATCACGCAGAAGCAATTTTCTCGATCGCAAAGATTTTAGCAATTAATCTCGGCTCGGAACCAAATTCGTTGAAGTTGAGAAGATAACGATGATTAGATTGCGAATTTTTATGCAATTGGTATACTTTTTCTGCAATGTTCACAAGCTTTTCTTCGTTCTTGAATAAATCTAATTCTTTCAACTATAACAAAATTTAGAAAATCTTGAGTTTAAATCTTCAAATCGAAAATGTTAGAAATGAAAGTGCCGATATTAGAAATTACAAAATCGAAACCAGGAGATAAAAGTATACGCAATTAGTGGACAGTGGATTTCACGCACACGCGTTCACCGGGTATAGTAGAATGAATATTTCATGAAGTATAATAACGTTCCCGTTTTCTTCGAAATGATGGTCTCAACGAAGAACAACTTTTCTTCCGAAAGTATTATAAAATGTCAAACTATTACGCAAAATTGTTGAAGTCGGCCGTGATCTTTCCACTTCGTTCTACGCGCGTTTATGCGAGCGAGTTCGCCGGCTGATTTTGCATCGGATCCGGCATAGTTCAGCGAAATTGAGATGCTCCAGCTAATTGCAACGTCGTCGACCTTCGGTGACCTCTGCATCGCCGAGGAAAGTTACGGTCCCGGCCGCCGGTGACCGGCGCATCAATCAACATGCTAATTAGCATATAATCAAGGCCAACGGAATGGCGAATTGAATGTTGCTGGCAAGGGCAACGCACATCGAGTAAACGCCGCTGTTAAACCTATGCCGGAGTCATTCGTGACCCGTCGCGATCTGGACGAATCTTATTTCGAAACAAGAAAATTTTCTGCTTCATTCGAAATACAACGAAAGGTCTCATCGCCATGTATCGAAAGAAATATTGGCGTGGGTCAGAAGTGACTCCGGCATCGGTCTAGGACTTGCAGATTTCAGGTGACGTGAATAAATTATACAATGGCGCAGCTGATTGTCCGGAATTGAATATTATGAACCGTTTCCGTGTAGCTTTCGTCTGAAATGCGACCGGAATCGTTGATCGGGAGAAAATATTTTTCCTTCGCTTTCAGCGAAATAGTTTGTAAAAATCTTCGTTCGCGTGGACAGCTTCAGCCTACTAATTAGCGTTTGGTGAGCTCGCGCGAGAACCAGTTTGATTTTACGAGAGACACGCGGCTTTGAATACGAAAACGTGTCGAAACGGTGCCGTTCCGTTCGGGATTTCGTAACGAAAACACGCGTGAAAATACCGAAGAAAGCGGCCGCGAGTACGTTCGTATGTTCGTATTGAAATTTGATTCACATCCGTTTTCACGGTTCACGGTTTAACGACTCCGAGTGGCTCGGGGTTCGATAATTCAAAGTTCGCCGCTAGACCAGCGTCATTTGAATAAATTAAACGTGCCCGTTCGAGGAAAACGCGTGTCGCGTTCTTCGCTCGTTTCGTTTCGTAAAATAATAATTTCACCGGCAGAATATATTTCCGTATATGCGTCTAATTGACGGAACATACTATTGCGAATTATACGTATATAATTATACTTGTATAATCAGCATTATAAAATTATTAGTGGACAGCATTAATTTTTATTTGCGGTTTATTTTAGACGTTGCTGTGTTTGAACAAGTTTCAATAGTCCTCCGAAGGACTGAAGGTTTCGAGTCGATTTATTTGTCACCTCATTTTGCATGCAGAAAATTTTTGATTTTTGATTTTTGATCGCAGAAAAGGTTTATTTTTAATAGCTACGAAACGCCGATCGTCCGCAATCATTAAATACTGCACGGCAGTTAAAATGTAACAACCGTTTGCAGGTATTGTTTCTTGCGTCGATAACCGTCCTGGAAATTAGATGCAAGCGTCGTCAATTGTGTTTTTTTTTGTCTTTACGAGCGTTTTACGATTTGCCATAAAGCGGGACGGGAATGATTGAATTCAGAGTAAATTCGGTAAACGTCAAGGAGAAGTTCGTACAAACGAGAAACTTTCAGAGGGTAACATAAAAAAGTTTCCCGGCAAAGTTGTCGGATGATACTTATAGTTTTAATAAAGAATCTATTAATGCTTAAGTATATTAATCTTCTGCCTCCTTTTCTGTTGCAGGTAAGTTCGTTCGGAGATGCTCGACTTACTTCCAAGGGGATATTGCTCATAATGTGTAATTAATTATCAGAATCTCTGTCGTTCCTCTGAAGCGTAAGAGCTTGGTGAGTCACATAAGAATGGGAAGAAATACTATAATACGATGTTGTGAGGTCACCAATGTGAAGACAGTGACTTTTCACTTGTTGTTATTATTTTCGCGGATTTTCTTTGATAACCAGCACGGTGAAATTAGAGAAATTAGTGTTATAAAATGATGTGAAATAGTCGCTTCCAGTGCACCGCAAATCTAGTGTTAACCCTCGGACTCGGAGTCACTCGTGTCCATGGACCTCGAAAATTAAAAAATTGGTACATTTTTAATCAATATTACGGCTGTAATAAACATTGAAACTTGGACGTTTTAAGAACAGCATTTTTCGCCACAAAAATTGTTTCTCTTTTGCGATGAGAAGTCTTGTTTTTTAATAGCAATTCATGCACGTATTCTATTAATGAAATAACGTTGAATATAGTAGGAAAAATTTGCGAAATTTTCTACATTAATAGAGCATATCTTTTCAATTCCACAGAATTCCGTTTTAAAACCAATTACAATATTTCGTGCAACACTACTATATCGGAGATGGATATTCTCTCCGTTTGAATGTCAGTCACTTTGGTATGTCATAGGTTTCTTATATGACTTTCACGCAGGATGACTCTTAGGTTTCCACCGTGACCTGTGTATTTCAAATGGGACGCTCGGTCAACTTGTAGTGTCACTTGGTGTGACACTGTCTTCATCCACTTTCTACACTTGCTGCTGCACTCCTCTGACTATCCTGAAACAAACTTAAAAACATTTTACAATTAATGCACAAAGTACAATTCGAAAAATAAGTTCGCCGAGTGTCGCTCAATTTTGAAGAATTATTTCTTATTATCCAAACGTGTCGAAATTTTAATATTCTCTCCGTTTGAATGCCAGTCACTTTGGTATGTCATAGGTTTCTTATATGACTTTCACACGGGATGACTCTTAGGTTTCCACCGTGACCTGTGTCTTTCAAATGGGACGCTCAGTCAACTCATAGTGTCACTTGGTGTGACACTGTCTTCATCCACTTTTTACTGCTGCACTCTTCTGCACCTGACTATCCTGAAACAAACTTAAAAACATTTTAACGTCACGAAACTTTCTGCTCCGGACCAATGTGCGACGGTTCTCGACTTTCGCTTTTCCGTGCAAAATAATATCGGAGACGGATATTCTCTCCGTTTCAATGTCAGTCACTTTGATATGCCATAGGTTTCTTATATGACTTTCACGCGGGATGACTCTTAGGTTTCCAGCGTGACCTGTGTATTTCAAATGGGACGCTCAGTCAACTCGTAGTGTCACTTGGTGTGACACTGTCTTCATTCACTTTTTACTACTGCACTCCTCTGCACCTGATTATCCTGAAACAAACTTAAAAACATTTTAACGTCACGAAACTTTCTGCTCCGGACCACTGTGCGACGGTTCTCGACTTTCGCTTTTCCGTGCAAAATAATATCGGAGACGGATATTCTCTCCGTTTGAATGTCAGTCACTTTGATATGCCATAGGTTTCTTATATGACATTCACGCGGACTGACTCTTAGGTTTCCACCGTGACCTGTGTCTTTCAAATGGGACGCTCAGTCAACTCGTAGTGTCACTTGGTGTGACACTGTCTTCATCCACTTTTTACACTTGCTGCACTCCTCTGCACCTGACTATCCTGAAACAAACTTAAAAACATTTTAACGTCACGAAACTTTCTGCTCCGGACCAGTGTGCGCCGGGGATCGTTCGTTTCCGTGGCGACTCGGCCGGTCTCGTGTCGCGACGCCGCGCGACGCGACGCGACGCGACGGTTCTCGTGGTCTCGTTATCCAACAAGTGTCGGTAGCGCGGGTAGAAAGTGGCGGGTGCGCGCGCGAGCATATCGCGGCGCTCTAAACTTAGCCGCCGCTCATATAAGCGCCGCACCGTGTGGTCGCCAGCTTGCGTAATCGCTCTGTACTTTTTAACGGCGCTCCGATGCAGATGTAGATAGGCGGGGTTTCGATCGCTCGTCACGATAGCCGCCTTCGAAACTGTTATGTAAAGATAATGCTCGCAGGAAAAAGAAACAAAAATTCTGCTCGCACCGACGCGACGCGACGCGACGCGAACGGAAACGGGGTTGCGCGCCGTTTTCGATCCTCGAACGTCACGTGCAACCTCCGCGCGAACAGCCACGCGACAATGATAACGAAACGGCGCGCTAGGAATTCGCTTCGACCCTGAATCGTTTTATTTAACCTCTCCGCTCCGCATAATTTTAACCCCCGCGCGAATATTATATCACCACCGTGTTCTATAAGGAGAACCCTGGTTTCGACGCATGTTCGCGCGCCCGCAATTATGTAAATCGATTTGCAATTATACGAGGGAACAGATGTCTCGATGAAATTTGCTGTTTGCCGATGGGAAACTTGCGCAAATGTTTTTCGAAAATGTTGCAAGTGCTTGCGAGCATTGACGAGAGGACTGAACAACAGGTTTCACCCGGGAGTAGAAACACGTTTTCTAAGATAGTATTAATATAGTATTTAATATAGTATTGTATTTATAATGCAATGTTCGTGCATTTAATAATATATATTGTAGAATATATTTTCCATCGTTTTAGGAGTGTACACGCGTGTAAATACAATGACAAAGAGAGATAGTCAACCGAAGTGAAGTTGTGAACTTGACAGAACTTTCCGGTATCCCTAATATTATTTGCATTATTGAATTTCTTTGTATTTAATAAATTACTAAACATTTCAGTACTCGACGTGTAAATTGCACCATTTTCGTATGCACACTGTCAAAACCCTTCGAAGGGAAATATTCTAGGTCGGAACTTGTGAACTTGACAGAACTTTCCGGTATCCCTAATATTATTTGCATTATTGAATTTGTATTTAATAAATTACTAAACATTTCAGTACTCTGCGTGTAAATTGCACCATTTTCGTATGCACACTGTCAAAACCCTTAGAAGGGAAATATTCTAGGTCGGAAGGAATGTTTCGTTTTAGAAAATGTTTTCTAAAATGGCTTCGAGTGCAAAGGGTTAATAATATTTATCGTAGAACATACTTTCCATCGTTTCAGGAGAGTACACGCGTGTAAATGCAATGATAAAGAAAAATAGTCAACCGAAGTCAACTTCTAATGTCACTTCTTGTGACGCTATCGGACAGAACTTTCCGGTACACCTAACAATAATAATAATGTTAGGAAAAATTTTTCTCCGCCTTAATTCCCACTTCTCCCATTAGCTTTTAAATGAGCATCATTTTCGCACCTGTAGTATTTTAAGAGATAATGGCCTGCTGAGGCTCAAACGTGGACAAAGCAGTCACTGTACATAGTAATTAACGGCGAAGGCTGTGTACATCACTATATGCGCATACCAATTAACCACGCGTACGATAAAGAATTAGATTATGCGATAATGCGTCAAGTTTCTCGGCCAGGAGAATGCTTCCAGTCTTTTGATTTCCAGTTCTAATTGTTTGTTCTAAAATTACACGCGAACAACCGAATAATTTTCCGTCGATCTGCATTTACGTCACAAAAATACCTGCGGAAAGTTTCAGGTGCGATGACTCGAGGTACGCGAACCGCTATAGTAAACGTTTACACTGTTTCCGTAAGGATTAGATGAAAGAACGCGGAGAAATTTCGAACGAATCAAGCGCCGCAATTATTGGTACAAATTACGATAATGGTATTAATAATAGTATTAATTACAAGATCGGACCGCCTGCTCTCGAAGTCTATAGTCGCCGAGCTCATTATAGTTGCTGGCGAGTCGGCTTGCTAATCGTCTCAGTTATCGAACAATTGTAATCGATTTGAAACGTTATCGTGGAAACGGTTTCCGGCGAAAAAAAAAAAACATTTTTTGGAGAATCTACGATAGCCAATGAAACTTGTCACCGCGAGTTTTGTGCGCTTATGGCAGCGACGGGTAGGTACGAGTCGAAAGAATGGAAAGATTCAGAAAATTGAGGAAAAATTATGCGTTATCTCTCGGAGGGGATAGACAAACAATTTCTAGAGAAGGGTTAACACTAGATTCATGGAGCCCTCCAAAACTTTTTGTTTATAAAACTTTATAAAAATAACAGTGGTGCCGCTATTCAGAGTTTCAGCGATTTGTATTCCAACTAAACGGCAGATTAATCGGCAGATTTGATCAAAGATCAAATAGAGAAAATAGATTTCTATTTCACTCGAGTTTCAGGCGAAAGATGTTCATTTTGAAAAATGTTTTTCCAGCGGTATTGCGCGGAGACGTTGCTTGAGAACGTTCCAAGTGCGCTCGGCCTTTTAATAGTGGCTGATAAATACGGATCCGTATTGCGCCTCAACGGCGGAGTTACACGGATAACCTATGATCCGTGAGCGGTATAGTGATTCCTCCTGCTCGGGAGTGCAGATCTTGCATGCGTAATTGCGAATTATCGCTTGATCGGCTTGCGCAATGCTTATAACTCTCGCGGGCCCAGAATTCAGAAAATTGGTCACGGAACGCAACGAAACGCAACGTTAATGGAGGGTCGTTGCATTCGCCGACGGGAAACATTGTCAATTGAAACAATGTGGGATTGTGGAGCACGCGACGCCACTAATTACGCACGAAGTTGCTTGAACTTGTTAAACGACGGAAGACGAAGTTGTTTGGTGCGCGGCGACATGTTGCGCATACCTACGGTTCATTGAAAATTCTTCCGCTCGACTCGATCGTAATATATTTCGTACCCGCATTACGGGATCAATCGGTTCAAATCATTTTCATTCATCTTCAATTGAGGCCATGCGCGCAATAAGGGCGCCACCGCAAGAAACTGATTACGGGAGAGCCGAGTTCTCTGAAAATTTGATTGTTTATGTTACTTAACCAGTTAACTGTGGAGTTCAATTTGAAGAGTCCCTCACGGAGCGAAAATGCACAGGCGAAATTCGGCCATTATAGAAGCCAAAGCCCTTGTAAAGCTAAATGAGAAAGATTTATTTATTCTTATCGAATAAAAAAATCATTGACAAGTATGCTCGTCGATCACAGTTAACCGGTTAAAATCCGACTAGAACACGAAAATCTGCTCAGAATATAAATCGCCAAAAATTTGGTCAACCCCAATTTGCATCGCAAGGAAACACGAAAAGAAGGCCTTTGTCACCGAAATTTTATTTCGTTACATTTAAGTGCAAAAATTACTGCAAGTAAAAGAACTTCGTATTTCAGCATTATCAGAAAAATTCAGAATTACTTCTTTCATCTCCAACAACACCCTCCGTTTCTATTTTTTAACACGTTCGTGGACGTGAATGCTATAGCATTGAAATTTTAAAGCCAATTTTTATTCATTTAACCAGTTAACTGTGGAGTTTAACTTGAAAAATCGCTCACGGCGCGGAATTAAAATCGAGCAATGACGAATATACACGTCGGACGCAGGCGAAATGCGGCCATTATAAAAGCCAAAGTCCTTGTAAAGCTAAATCAGAAAGAATTAATTTTTTATTCGATAAGGATTTCGGATTGACGAGTACACTAGTCAATCACGGTTAACTGATTAAATTTGAACTTGAATTTTTAGATAATATTCGAAAGAACTACTATGACGAAAACAAATTGAGAGAAATTCTTCTATCATCTAAATTTTAATTTGAATATAGGGGAATTTCAGGATTCTGGAAAAATAGGTCGGAATCACCGAGAAAATGCGAAAAGTTGTTCACGGCATTTTTCTGTGGACGTTTATTGAAAAATTTTAGAAATACATTTTGCAGATCTGTCCGAATTGCACGTATCGATTAAGATGTTAAAAGTAGCGCAGACTGTTTTAATAGCGGCAATAGGATAATGTTTGAACGAACAACATTTATTGTTGTACTGTATCGTTATTCTCGCTCGCGCCTCGCGCCCGGCACCATTTATTTATTAATCACTATCGCCACTCGTGCGTACTCATTCAATCGCTCACTCGACCCGTACAATAGCAATCAAATTTAAAACGACAATAAACAAAATAACAGCACCACTGTATTTACGTCTCGCGTATTAGGAGGGGGTCGCTTCTATTTTACAACTCTCCGGTATTGTCCGTTACATTTCCTGTTTGTTACTACGATAATTTCTGCGCGAGTTCACGCTACGAACGTTTCGTCGCATGATGCACGCGCGAGCTATGCGCTAGACGGTGCTCTCTGTGAAACTGATTTTGCAAACAGAGGTCAAAAATATATTTGTTAATCCTCGGACGTCCGCGAGTTCCAAGCGTACGTCGGAGTCATTTTTGACTGGCGTCAGAGTCGGCAGATTAGGGGAATTGACTCGCATCGAGGGGAATACAGTTACCCCTGTCATTACAGAACTAGTCACGGCGCAGGCGCACCACGTCACGTGACCGGGCGGAAGCGTGGGGGGCATAGTAGAGTGGGGATACAAGGTCACACCGACTCGCGCAAATATTTCCCTAATCACATTGACGACCAGTCAAGCTTACAGTTAACAAATTTATTAATCACCTCAATTTGGGAAGCAATCATCGATTGGCTTATAAACAGTACCAAATATGTAAACAGAACGTTTTAATTTATAAAGGAAAATGCTAAAACAAAGCAGAATGTATTATTCACGAGTTTGCGAACTTTTTCATTTTCTCTACACTGTTAACGAACGTCACGACGCAAAGAGAAGTGGGAGAACAATGTGAAAAATTCCTTAATCGCGAGGCGGGGGAGGAAAAAAAAATGCACAATCTGTTTATTAAAGCAGCGGGCACGAAACGCGAGGACACAATTTCGAGTAGCAGTTAGAAGGTTTCCCCGGTTCGAAATTCGAAATCGCGCGACTTGAAAATAATCGTTTGCCTTTGAAACGCGAGTGCGGCCACCCGTAAAATTGTAAACAAAAGCGCGAGGCAATCGTTCGAGTTGTTTGCTGTTGTAGATGTATTTTTATTTTTCTTTTTTTTTTTTGTTGCCTGTTGTTTTATTTCAAATATATAGAGGAATTTCGATGTAACCAGGCTCGAAAATAACCGTGCTCCGTACACGGCGGGGCGAGCGTAATTTATTTCGTAACGAGAGACTCGAGCGCGCTTGTACGCGCGTAATAATATTGCCGATCAATGAACGGAACGTTCGCGTAATTCCTTTCGATAAACAAAGTCGTAGTATTTCGGTCACATCGCCGAGCATTTTAACGTTTACATCGATACGCGGCCGGCCCTCTTAATTGCGTTAACTCGTTGCCAATTGCGCGCGCAGGCAGCCTCTGTTATCCGAATTAGCATGAATTGTCGGGAAACAGAACATTTTTCGCCACAGTTTTGTTCCGGTTCGACCGAACCTGTACATCTCGGCGACACGAGTGGCGAATTTATTGTAGTTTCTCGACAACCCTGATACTAATTTGTTATCTTAATTTTGCAACGTATTTTGTAATAATTGGCTACGATCATTGCAAGGTGCAGGAGTTTCGTAAACATTTATTGCTTCATTCTAAACAATATCCTAGCGGTTTTAAGTCATCTGTATTGGAAAAAGGAACTGTTGAAAATTTTATTCGGGACAAATAGTCTACGTCTACAAGTAACAGATAACTGTAGACGTGCGATAAATATCGAATTTATTCGTCCTGAAGGAAATTGTTAAGGACGAACCGGATGTAACAATTTCAATTACAAAATAAAATTGCATAGGGTCGCTCAACATTATTCACCAACTTCCAGCTGCATCTCGACCGCGATTACGTTTGTTAAATCGCGAATCAATCATTTCGAGCGGTTCGGTAGCGACCGTGTTAATTATGCCCGAACCTCGTGTCCGTTTTTACACTGTTCATCGTCGCGTGCGCTGCTATCATAATCGCGAAACGTGCATCGTCATCCGCGTGCAGTCGCGAGGACTTCGTTCTTGGCCTCCGCACAATCGTATCCTCGTGACCTTTTTTATTTTTCCAAGAGTACAAAATTCTGGACCACAAAATCAGAAAATTTCCGGAGAATCTTAAAAGAGATAAATAAAGACATGCGTGCCCATAATTATGAAAGTGCTCTGACTCATGTATTTCTTGTTTCGAGACATTTAATGAATTGCATTTGAATAAATTAAAAAATGTTTTTACATTGTGCAACATTTTAATTTATAATTTTATTAGTCTTGATTGATGGAAATTTATTACGAATATGTAATTTTGTGCGAATTTCATACGAAAGTGTTGTTTTCCAAGTTTGAACTGACTTGGGCCATTTTCAAAATTAACCGAATGTCCTATGAATGACTTAATGAGAACTGTGAGTTTTATTTGAAACAATAACTTTAATGAAATAATTCATGAACATTTATTATAATAATGTTGAAATTGTAACCATAATATAATCGTTCATTTTTGACAATATCGTAAAAATTAGATTGAATAAATCTAGTTTAAAATAATGTGCTGTGAAATAACTGATAAACTCATTTTTGTTTTAATTTTTTACTTAGACCACTTTCATAATCAACGCTAAATGAACTCCATATAATGTTGAACTTACAACCACTATCTAGTGCTTCATTTTTGACGATATCCTAAAAATTACACTGAATAAATTTAGTTTAAAACAATGTGCTGTGAAATAACTGGTAAACTCATTTTTGTTTTAATTTTTGACTTAGACCACTTTCATAATCAACACTAAATGAACTCCATATAATGTTGAAATTACAACCACCATCTAATGGTACATTTTTGACGATATCCTAAAAATTACATTGAATAAATCTAGTTTAAAATAATGTGCTGTGAAATAACTGATAAACTCATTTTTGTTCTAATTTTTGACTTGGACCACTTTCATAATCAACACTAAATGAACTCCATATAATGTTGAAATTACAACCAGTATCTAATGGTTCATTTTTGACGATATCCTAAAAATTACATTGAATAAATCTAGTTTAAAACAATGTGCTGTGAAATAACTGATAAACTCATTTTTGTTCTAATTTTTGACTTAGACCACTTTCATAATCAACACTAAATGAACTCCATATAATGTTGAAATTACGACCAGTATCTAATGGTACATTTTTGGACGATATCTTAAAAATTACATTGAATAAATTTAGTTTAAAATAATATAATGTGAAATAACTGATAAACTCATTTTTGTTCTAATTTTTGACTTGGACCACTTTCACAATCAACACTAAATGAACTCCATATAATGTTGAAATTACAACCAGTATCTAATGGTTCATTTTTGACGATATCCTAAAAATTACATTGAATAAATCTAGTTTAAAATAATGTGCTGTGAAATAACTGATAAACTCATTTTGTTCTAAATTTTGACTTGGACCACTTTCACAATTATGGGCACCTTATAGTTTTGTCGCGAATTGTGCGAGCAAAGAGTGTCATTATTCGGGGGAGCGTAAGATGACAGTGACTCCTCTATGTATGTCACCGGCACAGTGACAACTATCGTCCAGGAGACGTACCCGAGCCGTGTTATGTTTACATCCTGTTCACCTCCTGGAGTCCTTCAAGCATCGGGGGTATAGCCGGCGGGTAGTGGGGATAATTCCGCGACGTTTATCGCCGAGGCCTCGGCGACATATACGGAGAAATCACTCGTAGGTGCTCGCCGGCTCTCGATTCCGATTCTCGTGTTGGTATCTCGCCTGTGGCCACCTTGCGCCGTGCTATTTCGACGTCCGCGGGTACAGAAAATCGAGAGAGCCGAATCCGAGAGAGGTCGAGCGCGTTCCAAAAATATACGGCGAGCCCATCGAGCGGCGTTTATGCGCTTCCCGCGGCGTGGGAGGAGGCGGTAAGGTCGCGACTGTGTTTTCGAACGTCGGGTTACCTCACGAACGGTGAGGCTTCTTCTTCTTCTTCCTATCCACCTCCGCGAGTATGTGAATTAGTAATGTTCCGATGCGGCCGAAGAAACGTTCGAGCATCCCGCACCGCACACCGTCCAAAACTTTTCGGCCCGGGGAACAATGGCCGTCCGCTCGGAGCAGCCCGGATAAAATTGTTCAAATTTTCTGAATAATTACCGAGCACTGTCAACCGACTACATCGGACGCGGAACAGCGCTAATCAGCTTTGACGCGCTTCCTGTTTTTAGACGAAACATCGTTCCCGAAACGTGGGCCGAATTATTTAGACACCCGGGGACAGTTATAAATTGGAAGAATATCGGACCAATTTCGAGAACAATGTCCGCGAATTCGCGATAGCACTCGGAAATTTGTATTCCCGACTAATTTTACACGGTTTCGGCAGAGCGTTTCGTATTTCGATCATGTCGGAGTGTAACGTCTTCTTCAGCCACTGGCATACTTTCAATAATCTCGGGTAAATGATGCTCCAAAATATCTCTTTGGTCGTTCCGATCCGCGCTAGCTGCTGTCCGATGTACCGTGAATTTTGATTCTTTAAACCAAATCACTCTTTTCTATTTTCTATTTTCTTCTGTATTTTTATTCATTTCGGTAGAACGGATAGTTTTTCTTCGGTGCAAATGTACCGACTATTTTGCAACAACCACTGCAGAAATGCATGTATCGTACATACTAATATTTGTGTAAATTTATAGGAGGAATTTAATTGAACGGCGAATTTTCAAACAAGAATAAAATTGGTTAAAAAGAGAAGTCTGCGAATCTTAATGCAAGATAAAAGTTCTTCCCTTAACTATCTTGTGAAACCGAAAGTGACACTCTGATGTCCTTAACACGTTGACCGCCATGTCACCCAAAAGTGGGTGACGGAATGATTAGTCCAGGTTTTAAAATGAATTGTTATTTGGTTAGGATCTGCAAAATGCAGGAAGGTTCGGTGACTACTCGACATCATACATTTAATTTCTTCAATTTTCCTTTCATTAAATAACGTACCTTGATTTCATCGAGTTTTTCAGGTTTCTGGTTTGGCAGTCAAAGTGTTAAATCTTGTTCCAATTGTCAGTAGTCGGCGTTGATCATTACCACTTGTTCCGAGGAATTTTTAACGAATTTAATTAGTCGACCGCGCGATCGCGAAACATTGTAAGGTAAGAGTTTAATGTATGCTATAAGAGCGTGGCCACGTAATACCTGAAATGAATCTCGGTTGAGGTTCCGGATGCTTATCAGAAACAAAGTGGAAGTCAAGTTGAAACGAAACGAAATGAACAGAGGGAACTTAAGAATGTTCAAGGGAAATTACCACCGGTAAACAGAACGATAAGGTAGTGGAATCACGGTGACCTGGAGATATTGTTTCTCGGAATTATTGCAAGGATGAAAAGAAAAAAAAATCGGTCGAATCATAACAAGAGAGTCGCTCCGAGGTCATCTGGTTGCTGTTGACACACTGAACCGTTGTAATATCAATCGATTGACAGCGTATCCAATCGTGCAAACAATTGATCCAGATATTGAACACCTAAGAGCCCGTTCGTTCATATTCAACTGTCCTTTTTTTTTGTTTTTGCAATCAACAAATTTTTACTTTGTCGCATTACGAATTCTGTGCGACGGCCGCTAAAATGTTTAACATTTGCTTCTCGAACGTCGGAATACGTATTTTATCAACATTTCTCCGCGAACGTTGCAAAATCACATAGCTCTCCTGAATTTTTTCAAGTTTCGATACGGTTAACGTTGCAACTTCAAACATGTATTTTTCGCGACGAGAGAAAGTATGAAAGTACAATATTGGATCCTGTAATACAACAAAAGAGTGACTAAATAAATCAGAAAAGAGAATAATAAAATGAGCCGCATGTGAACAAAATTTAAATTTAAATTCTTCGTTATGCACGGTGGTATGAATAGCGGCGTTCACAACATTATTTTGACGTTCTTTAGATTTCAAGGTACTTTCCGGAGCATGTTTTGCTGTTACATCTAAAACTGGTGTCCGGCCACGTGGAACAGGTGGCTAATCTGGTTTTCGACGTAATTAAGCGATTCTAATAACCATTTAAAAGCATAATATCCACAGCGTGAGAAGCCTCGTGTTCCGTTCCGTGGTCGGCGTTTCATTGTCATTCTCCTTTTTTATTATTATTCCCCGTAAAATATTCAATATCGCGGCGGCGGCGGCGCCGTGATCCTCGAAGAGCGACGATCATTCTGTCATTCCGTTGCGCAACGGGTGAATGCCGATGCATTAATGTGCCATTAATGACTTCCTCGTGTCTAATTGCAAGCAACGAGACTGCAATCCTGTCGCTTTCGTTTCCTCGTGGTCACGTTCACGTGCCAGTTTTTCTCCGTAGAAAATTTAATTGCTAATCGTGATCTTATTAGCCGCGAGCGATCCGATCCGTCTGGAATTGATCGAGAAGCGACGGTTGCAGGCGCCACGAGTAATTATGCACAGCAGAGTGGGGCCCCTCAAACGCTTGCTTCCCCCACTCAACCTTTCTTTCAGTGTCGTCAGATGAGGGGAGGGTTGCCCCCACTCTACAATTTCTGTTTGACGCGGCGGAAGCGTGGGGACTAGTGGAGGGGGAAATTAGAGTGGGGGAACCTCACTCTACCGTTTCTGTTTAACGCGGCTGAAGCGTGGGGACGAGTGGAGGGGGAAATTAGAGTGGGGGAACCTCACTCTACCGTTTCTGTTTAACGCGGCTGAAGCGTGGGGACGAGTGGAGGGGGAAATTAGAGTGAGGGAACAAACCTTGATCCGGCGACACGGTTATGGTCGCCAGTGATTCCATCTGTCTGGAATTGATCGGGAAGCGACGGTTGCAGGCGCCACGAGTAATTATGCACAGCAGAGTGGGGCCCCTCAGACGCTTGCTTCCCCCACTCAAGCTTTCTTTCAGTGTCGTCAGATGAGGGGAGGGTTGCCCCCACTCTACAATTTCTGTTTGACGCGGCGAAAGCGTGGGGACTAGTGGAGGGAGCAATTAGAGTGGGGGAACAAGCGGCACTGTTATGGTCGCCAGAAGGCTGTTCTCCCACTCTAATCTCCCCTTCTACCGCGCCAGGGTCACGTGACGCGTTTCGTCTCTTGCGCCCATGCTCCGGTACTGGCAGAGAGGGGGTCACTCTTTCCCCTCGATTCCCTCCCCTCATCTAGCCACGTGCTCTCGCGGCGAACCGAGTCAATTGTATTTCTTAACTTTTTCGAAAAAGGTATGACGAACGTGCAACTAAGACACTTCGTCTTTAGATCCTATTTCGCGGTGGAAAATCATGGCATCGAGCGAGGTGAATTCGAATGAGAAGGCCGGTCGTGGCGTCGTCGCGGCGCAAAAAGAATTCGGCGAGGTTTAAGCGAGACTGAATAAATTTCGGTCTGCGGAAAGGGACGTGTGTTGTTCAATTTTGAAATACTGGAGAGAAGCACAACAGCGTATGTAGGACGTGCACGCTGTACGTTACACATGTCGCAAGAAAACAGAGTCATTGGGCGTGACATATGAGACGATATCGAGACGGGAATACACCTGATAGAAATGTAGCTTCTTTTTAGACACGCGGCTACCCCTCGAAGGACACGATCATTCCAATATCCTCCGGTCTGACAAACACGCGGAACCTCGAAACAAAGGAAATAAATATACCCACCTGTAATCTCGAACGATTCGTAAAAACACCGATGGCGGTTACCATTTTGCCCACCGGAAGCCTGCCGGACGTGTAATTAACGCTAGGTTCACGGAGCTTCAAAAGTGAGTATTTTACATTACCCTATAAAAATAAGAGAAATCTGTCTATCCAAGCTTTCAGCCATTTTTTAACCGTTTGCAACTGAAATCTCTCTTCCTAGATCTGGACGTGATGACACATATAGGTAAAGTCAAATTTGATTTTACCGAACTGCCCAGTTTTGGTTCCTGAACCAAAATAGGATTTTTGCCAGAATCCAGCAGTACTAAAAATTAGAGAATTTGTAGAGATTTATATAATAATTGGAGACTTTTTCGAGTCAATTTTTCCCCCACTTCTCCAGTCGGATATATTGACAATTTGCAATTTTTAAAAACACTTGATCGATATTTCTTTGTCGTTCGTCGTTTCCTTCGAGAACAAACATTTTCGTGTTACCTGTGTTTGTTGTAACTGAAAATGTTTATTTTGCATACGTATCTGCCGTTCGTTAATCGGAATGACTGCAAATTAAAATTGTCGAACTGAACTTTGGCTTTTTGTCCGCTTTCATCACTACACTGTATTCCTTTATGCAAAGTAAAAATTTCTTGCATTCGTTTCAGGAAACAAACGGAAATTCGTTCTTTCAATAATTCTAGAAATATATTGACGTTCTAAAATCTTTTTAATCCTTCTCGAATTTTCTGACAAATGCATAACGCGTTCCGATCGTCACCGACGTAATAATAACGTATTTTAGATTTAATCGCTCGCATCGGTGTGACATAAAATTATTTTTGATCGTCCTGTTCGATTGCTGGGAAGCCAATCGTTACGCAAAAGTGAGTGGAGGAAAGAAAAAAAAAGAGGAGTGAAAAATCCAATACTAATGCCATCGAGCACACGAGTTATTGAGAAGACCTTGGTTAACGTGTCTTGCTTATCGTCACCTATCATCGTTCGATTATTCTACTTATCGTAAGCACCGACGTGTGCGTAACAGAGAAGCTTTTGAATTCGATTTCGTCGAAAAACGGAGCTTCGTGCGGACAGGCCCCATTTTATTCGGTTCACAGGACCGCCATTTTTCCGGCCCACGGTGGAACGAGTAACACAGTGATTGGCGAGAAAACTATTCGAATGATAAACACACTTGTAACGCGCTTGCAATTATTTTTTCGAACACGAAATCTATATAAATAATATATTCCATCATTATCCTGTTCCAGAACACTTAATACACAAATCAAGTAACAAATACTTTGGCATTTTGTACTTAACGAATACTTGCAATATTTCATCCAAAATACAATAATTCAATAATTGAAAATTATTTCTTAAGTACAAAAGTATTTCACACTCCACGACGTGTTCAATTTAAAAAATGCTCAATTCAATAAATTCAAAAAATTACTCAATAATTATTCAATAATTTTAGGGAGAAATTAGGGCCGACGCTGGCGGAGAATTCTCTTCCAACATTATTTCTCGCAAGCTTTCAAGGTCATTCGAATTTTGCAAACGAAATGTCTCTCTGACGTCCGAGAAAGTAAGCGTTTCGTTTGACATTGGTCGCAACTTCGGCAACACCCTGTACACGCGCACCGTGGTTTGCGTCGTGCTCGACCTTTGACTTCTTTTTTGCGATTATGCGACTGCATTGACGGAAGTTGCGGCAATCGCTTCACATTTCCCAGGCCGAATGTTTCCCGGTCTTCGGATTATTTATGATGATTCGAGGAACTTCTTTGGAAACGTTCGTACGATAATCGGGCTGCGATTGTTGCTCGATTCCTCTGATTGTGTTAATCCGCTGTCATACATAAAATATCGTCGATTCGTGATTGAAAAACATTCGACAATGAGACGTAAGGTTCACGAATTATTTTCTGGGAAAGTGAACGGCCTTTTCCTTTGAAAAAGAAAGCGCCTCACTTTCTTCACTGCATCGAGCGATTTTAACTTCCACGAGGAAAGACAAGAAATTCTGGACGGTTAAATAGAATGTTACACAATTGTTGCGTTTCTATCTCTTACCGGTAGACGTCATCGCAATGCGACGCGTTAGAATGAAATTTGTTCCGTGGTTTAGGCTACAGTACACGGTGCAAGGAATTCTTGAAATTGCATTATCGCGCTCGTTATCACGAGCACGCCGATAACTTTAATACAATGCTCAATTCGATGACAAATTGTCGGGACTCGAGGAGAAACTGGTAATATTGATTCTTTTCTTACTCGGAAGGAATGTTGCGTATCGTTACCATTAATTAGACGGCTCGTTGTTACATAACTGTCGACATTTATATGAAATAGTTTACAGACAAACTCCTGTCGAACACGGTTTTACATCGATCTTTCTCGCACCTCTGTCGGATTTCACGTGAAATTAAAATCCAATTAAACTTTACGAAACACCTCGTTAGCCGAAACACACCATTTCCTTTTCAGATCGATCAATGCACCTATCGACAGCATAGTCAGCGAAAATGGCACACGTGCATGTGCTAATGGTAGGCGTTGGACACTGCTACCACCGAAATAGTAATTCCAGTACTTTGTAATTAACACAGAAAGTTGGCTCTTGCTGCTTAAAAAATAAGCAGGCTACATTAGATGCAACGTTAAAAAGTAACAACAAATTATTTCACGAAGTAGGATTTAGGGTGGCCAATCTGATAACAATTCCCATGATTTCCCCGGCCAGGGGAAATCGAGGGGAATACAGTTACCCCCTCTCTGCCGTTACAGATCACGTGACAATGCGTCACGTGACCGGCCCGCGGCGGAAGAGGGGGTAGTTCCCCCACTCTTCCGCCGCGGCCGAGTCGCTTGACGCGTCCCGTCTCGTTTCCCCTCGATTCCTGCTCCCTCCCCTCGTCTGGCGCGTCGGAGGAGTGGGGGAAAAGTCTTGATCCGGCTGGATCGGTTCGAGGGTCGCGCGTTACGATCGCGACGTCACCGCGGCGCGTTATCGTCGTTATCGTTATCGGCACGGCGCGGTTAATCTGCCGTATTTTTCGCTCCGCTCTCGGTAGGATTTTTCGGCGGAGGAATTTTCAGAGGCCGAGAAGAAGCGAGCCTCCGTGTCGTTACATTCGTGTTAACTATCGTGACGAGACGCGGGTGTTATCGCACCGCGTTATCGCCGCTTTATCGTCACGCTCTGTTTGACGTGGCTTATACGCTGCCCGTGTGCGCGCATACAATGACTGCCGGCGTAGATTTCAATGGTTATTGAAACGATAACGGTCGGAATTCGTGCTCGTACGACGGACACGACGAGACACGCCGCGACGCCCAGGCCTTTGACCAAGGCAGGCCATTTTTCTTGGGGTGCAAAGCGGACCCTTGAAATGACAATCGAAACCCCAAAGTATCTGGTAAATATTGCCGTATAAAAAATGGCAGCCATAAGAGATAATTCGTAATTTTATTTGCCCGTTTATTCCACAAATTATTTAATTATTTTTGTTTTCCACAAATGAATTTTCATAGTTTCTGTATTGGTTAAACGTAAAACCGGTCATTTTGACCGTGGTGGGTTCAGGGTTTAAGGGATCCAATTACTGTGCCAATATTAACCCTTTGCACTCGAAGCCATTTTAACTATAAAACGAAACATTTATTCCGACCTAGAATTTTTCCCTTCTATATATATATATATTTTTTAATGCTATACATACTTGAATAGTGCAATTTACTCGTAGAATACTGAAATGTTCAGTAATTTATGAAATACAAACAAGTTTAATAATGTAAAAAATATTTTAAATAATGATACAGCAATTGTTAGTGGCGCTTTACAGTCGCCATTCGAGTACTAAGGGTTAAAAATATTGTAAGAATAAGGAATGTCGCGTTAGAACATGATTGCCTGTAATTATTATTTAAGTTCGATACTGGTGATCTACTGATTCGATGAGAACATAAAAATAACAGTGATAATAAAATAATAAAATGTAATAAAGATAATAATAAAATAACAATGGGAACATAAAAAAATTTAACAGTGTAAAAAATGTTTTAAATAATGACACAGCAATTTTTATTGGCGCCTTACAGTCGCCGTTCGAGTGCTGATTGTTAATTAACGGCGGGTTCAATTTCAGTTAATAGTATCGGGGATCATTTGGATGTGGATAGTTGCCTTTTCTCTAAAAAGAATTCTTCTTACAATTGCATTGGATTGTTGCAAAAGTTTGTGCCCGATTCTAAGATGTCTTGTTAGTCAATTATACAGTCGCCATCATTTTATACGGACTTAAAAATGGGGGACGAACTTTTGGAGTTAAGTCTTCGAAAATCTGGGACGAACTTTTGCAGTCATCCAATAGGTCGAGGAATATATAAAACCAAACTGGATTGGAATTATGTCAGTTAAATAAGAGGACAGATACAGTGAATTCTCGATATATGTCAACAACACGGAACCAGCTCCATGGAGACATACCCGAGTTATGTTTACACTCCTCGGCGTCCGCGGCGTATACACCGCGGCGGTGGGGATAATTCCGCGACGTTTATCATCCAAACCTTGGCGACATATACAGAGAGAAATCACTGTACAATGCTGTATTTTCGAACTGGAGGAGTTTGGACGAAAGTATGACAAACATATCAGCGGTTCCTTTTCGACTAAAAAGAGATAGAAATTCGCCAATTAACGCGTTGCCGAGCGAACGTTGAGCGAAGCTTGATTTTCGCATAATTGTGACAGGTATCGATGCGCCATCGAGTCGGTGTGTGCACGATACATATGTCTCTCGCATTCATTAAATTTTCCGAGGGAATTGTCACTTCTGTCGCCGCGTCGCCGATCAAAGGATCGCAGTGGCTCGTTAATGGCGGCGTATTTATTCCTCGTTGCTCGTTTCCTCTTCTCCGCGACGGAGAAGAAAGTTCCTTGGCATTAGGCTCGTCACTGCCGGATATTCGTATGGCCTTCGGCGGCGGGTTACGAGACGAATGTAAATTACGCGCGAAGGGCCGAGAATCTGAGGACGTTCGCGTCCTCAGCCCGTACCTACTCGCTTGCATGCTTCGGGTTCGGTTTCTCATCACCTTGAACCCAGTTGTGACGAGGTCGCCGGCTCCGTGAAAGGGTCCGATCGAGTCCATCGCCGGCTTCGGCACAGTCGATTGTCCTAACCAGTTCGGACCTCGAGTAATAATACGAGGGTCACTCGAACACTAACCCCTTTGTGGCATCGAATTAGCACGCTTAGAAAGCCATTAATTTTGGAGGTTAGGCTAGGTGGTTAATTTCGGGTCAGTCGGCTAACGCCAATTAAAGGAAATTGGCTCAACAATTTTTGTCTAATTTACAAAAATTTTTGTATGTCACCCATACCCGTTTGTATGTCATATGGGTGACGGAATTATTTGTGCAGGTTCTGAAATGAATGTTTACGTTAATATATTCATTGTACCAAATTTGATTAGGATGCCATTCATTTTGGGGGCTAGGTTAGGTGGTTAATTTTGCATCTGTCGGCTAACACCGATTAAAAGAAATTGGCTCAACAATTTTTGTCTAATTCACAAAAATTTTTGTATGTCACCCATACCCGTTTGTATGTCATATGGGTGACGGAATTATTTGTGCAGGTTCTGAAATGAATGTTTACGTCAATACATTCATTGTACCAAATTTGATTAGGATGCCATTCATTTTGGGGGCTAGGTTAGGTGGTTAATTTTGCATCTGTCGGCTAACGCCAATTAAAAGAAATTGGCTCAACAATTTTTGTCTAATTCGCAAAAATTTTTGTATGTCACCCATACCCGTTTGTATGTCATATGAGTGACGGAATTATTTGTGCAGGTTCTAAAATGAATTTTTACGTTAATATATTCATTGTGCCAAATTTGATTGGGATCCGTAAACTCCAAGAAAGTTGGAGGGCTACTAAATATCACAAATTTAATTTCAACCGTATTCGATAAAGTCAGGTGGTAATTTTTATCGACTGTATAGACTATCTTAAGATTATACAGCTTCATTTTGACAATTTTAAACGATTATAAAATTGACCTGAGCTCCGTACGAAGGTCGAAACGAACCATAGAAGACCGTAATGCCTATGGACTGCATAGTAGCCATGAATAAACAAAAATGAGTGAGTGCAGTTTAAAACAGTAAACGCATTAGAAGAATTTAAAAATACTGTTATATTATTTTCAACCTATTAAACACGTTGGCTGCCATGTCACCCAGATGTGGGTGACGGAATTATTTGTCCAGGTTCTAAAATGAATTTTTACATTACTATATTCATTGTGCCAAATTTGATTGGGATCTGTAAAACACAAGGAATGTTGGAGGACTACAAAATATGATACATTCAATTTTTTAAATTTTTATTTCGTTAAGTAACTTACTTTGATTTTATAGAGTTCTTGAGGTTTCTAGCTTGGCAGGCAAAGTGTTAAGTTTTTAATTTTTTTTCATCCCCTTGGCCCCGGGGCCAAGCAGCTCATCAAGACCATCCCTAGATCCTCCGCTGATTACTTGTGTGCTTAGGCTACTAGTAGATCGTTTAGTCCCCCTATTTCTTGCGATGCTGAAATAAAAAGTTACTAGTCTGTATCTAATTAGCACACTTAGCAGACTATTCATTTTGGGTGTTAGGCTAGGTGGTTAATTTTGCGGCAGTCGGCTAACACCGACAAATAAAAAAGTTACTAGCCTTGTGGCAAAAGTGTGTGGATTGTACTTCGCAAATTCACCGATGCACTTCCGTGGAAAATCGTGCGAAACATTCTTGCGCAATTTTTATCTATGTTCAACGACAACCGAGTTACTGTCGGACACACCCGATGCATTCGGTCCGCGACACTAATTTTCGAAAGGCAGCATGAGCTCGATCACAGGCCACGAATCTCTTTTTCCATGAAGGTTACAGCGGGCCTTTTTGTAGGCCGTGCATTCGAACGAGTACGAGCTACCTGCGATTTGTGGAAATCCCCAGATAAGATTGCAAATATACGGGTTAACTTTAGGAGCAGAACTTTCCGATCAACCTAATATTTATTCGCGGTTCGATTACGATCGTCGAGGCTGACCGGCCGTTGGCTCGTTTCGAGCGAATGAGAAACAGATAATCGCGCGGCAAGTGTGTCGCGATAAGATACCGCCGCGGATTTACCGGATCGCCGGCGGTTTCGACACCCGAACGCGACAAATTTTAATATGGCTCCTCGCGGCATTGTCTCCGACCGGCAATCCCGGGGCTTTCGAATATTTTATAGGCGTTCAAACGGTACGCCTAAACCTCGCATACGCGAGCACAACAACTGCGGTTGCGAAACACTCGTCGCTTTTTCCCACTGACGAGAATCGTTTGGACACTAGGACGAGGGACCCGATTACTGTGGGGCTACCAATTGCTGCACCTTTATCAACACCAGGTTTACCGGACCAGTGAATATGAAGGGCTCCAGTATTTTTAATTTAGAATTATTCAGATTCTAAGGACGCATACATGAGAAATTATTTAGCAAAGTTATTTCTTTGGGTATATATTATCTTAAAAATGTTGCTGAAAGTGTGAGCAGTACGTTCTTGTTGTTTCTGTAAAGTACCGCAAAATAGTCACTTTTAGTGCTTCGTAAACCTAGTGTTGGTTACACTTATTTATAAAGCATATTGAATATTAAAAAGGAGATATTTAATAATTTCCATTCAAATCAGCTGATGTATCTGTTCTGTAATATTCAGTGTGCTTTAAAGATAAATATTTTTAACCCTTAGCACTCGAATGGCGACTGTAAGGCGCCACTAAAAAATTCTGTACCATTATTCAAAATATTTGTCACATTATTAAATTTGTTTGTATCTAATAAATTACTAAACATTTTAGTACTGTACAGCATGAAAAAATATATATAGAAGGGAAATATTCTAGATCGGAAGAAATGCTTGCTTTTAGAGTTAAAATGGCTTCGAGAGCAAAGGGTTAATATTGGCACAGTAATTGGATCCCTTAAACCCTGAACCCACCACGGTCAAAATGGCCGGTTTTATGTTTTAAAATTATAGAAACTATGAAAATTCATTTCTGAAAAATAGTGGAATAAAATTACGAACTATTTCTTATGTTTTCCACATTTTTTATACTGCAATATTTACCAGATACTTTTAATGCTCGCTAGGTTTAGTGTTGAATAGGATTTCTACGGAAATTGTTGTTTAGAATTAAGTTTGAGTTTACTGTCGCGTCAACGGTGAGCCAATTAGAAACAATTTGGATTGACAGTTATGTGTTAGGGTAGCTTGTTAATGAATTTGTAATGCAGTTTTGTTATACTCGGCGGATTCAGTTAATTGCACTAGTTGCAAACAACGTTCATTCTATCCGATGAAGAGCTATCGGTGTTCTATGTGAAAGCATGAGAAGATAGTACTTGACAGAGATTTTAATCATTCTCGAAACGAACCACACTGATGGAGCGTGATATCAGAATACACTTGCGCGCGTAGTGCAATAAAATTAGCGAAACGTTTTTCAAATATTCCAACCGTTTTGAATGCAGACTACTGAAAGAACATTTTCACGGTTCGAGACGTAATTGTGAAAAAAAAGGCAGCTTGGAATGATGATGACCTTACGCTCTTCGAGTTTTGTTATGTAATTTTCCTGATTTATGCAATTATCTTCTGTTTATTATGCAATCGCCTAATATCTGCACAGAGCAGTCGACTAAGCTTCGAATCACATTTAACAAATATTTGAAGTGTGAGTTTGAAAAATTTGGAAAATAATCTTATTACCAATTGCTTAATGAACTGACGATTTACTGTAAATAATGGGACCACGTTGAACGAATCGTTCATCTAAAAAGCACAATTGATACAATTGTTTTCGCGTGTGATTCATATTCGGAGAAGTAATAATTTATATTATCAATAAATCATTTACGGTTCTTTACCGTAATCTTATTACTCCGTGCTGTCATCAGTGTCATTTATTGCCTCTTTATTTAAACGGAGCTTCCCGTTTCAATTAGGCGATTCCTTATATAGACAGCGCAGCATTATTTAAACTTTTTTTTTATCTGGTTCCAGATAGCCAAATAAAATATTCATGTATTGTTACAGTTCGAATATTTAAGATAAGAATATCGAATAGAAGAAGCCGTGAAAACAGGAGTATAAATAGGTACGGAGATACTAATCGCAGGAAAGAAAAAACAATCATTATTTTATAATATTATAATCGTGCGAATTTGAATCACCTTAACCGTCAAAATGACGGGTTCTAATATTTTTAATTTTATTATTATTAAGATTCCAAGGATGCATACATGAGAAATTGTTTAGCAAATTTATTTCTTTGGGTATATATTATTTTAAAAATATTGCTAAAAATGTGGGCAGCACGTACTTGTTATTTATATGAAGTAATGCAAAATAGTCGCTTTTAGTGCTCCGTAAACCTAGTGTCAAATATGAAAAATCCATATCTTTTTATAAATCCGTATTTCAAGAGTTACTTGAGAATAATTTTATGTTCAGCACATTTTATGCATTAACGACAAAATTAGGTGAATAAAGCAGAAAACGTTTATATTGTGACTTAGTAAAATTATTTATATTTTAGTTTAAATTATTTTAGTATAAAGTCTCGCAAACTCCTGTCACGAACGAAAGATAATATGAAATTGAACTTTCCCCGGACTGTTCAGAATTTTACATAATAACAATTGCTGTAAATGTGCAAAAATGCACAGACTAATGAATGCAGCGAAGTTTCTCTTCATACATCTACCAGCTCGATGATGCGAAGAGTATTTGGACACCCCAATAAAATTGTTAACTCTGTTTACAGTTTGATATTGTCGTCGCGCATCTTCCTCGCTATCTCACGATGTGACGTACGTTTACGTCAATATCGGCGAATATGTTAAAACATCCAAAATACATTATTGCTTGCAAACCGTGGAGTTTCTGAGTTCGTGAGAAACACGAGCGAGGCATCCGAGAAATGCAAAAAATAAAGTTGTAATTAAAATTATCCAGGAGAGAAATAAATTCCGATGGAATTCCCGTTTCCTTTAATTAATGGGGGAAATTATTATTTCGCGTAAAGATTCGCAGTGTAATCATTACGCCACCCGTATCGAAAGTGTATTCTTCCCTTTCGATTATCTCGCAAAATCGAACGTAACAGGACACCGTACTGAAATTCTTCCAACGAGTTTATAGTTTTCTACGAGGTTTGACCGACTCGTTATGAATAAATTACATCCGCAGTCTAATGATCGGAGAAGGAATCGGATTGGGTCAGTTATTTAATAGGCGTTTAATCTCGAACCGGTTTCCCACGAGCCGTAGTAATTTCTTCATCGTTATTGCGTTATGTTTTCCTCGTGTTGCAGTTCCTACGCTCGGCTGTCTGTCTCGGTTAGGCTTCTCGATCGCATTCGCCGCGACGCCAGTGTCAATATCATCGTTTCCGTATTTTCCGTCGTATAAAATCGAGGAGATCGGGACACGTACGGCGTACAGTAATTTGGACAAAATCGGATTCAAAAGAACTCTCGATAGGAACGAGGTAGAGCGATGAAATTTTTTTAAAATTAAAGCTGAAACTTTGTAGAATCTGGGAAAAAATAATAGAAAATTCCTTAAACTTGCACAATTTCGAGAAAATTGTGGTTTTTCCACGCGCGGACAAAATTTTTCGGTCGAGTGAAGTCGGTGGATAGAGTTGGCACGTTTTACGATCGTTTCGAGATTCACGATCGGAACAGTGAAAAAGGCGACAAAGGCTCACCGGCGCATAAACGGGTGCAACGTCTTTGCCGGGGGATGCACTTCCGCGGTTGTTCATATTATTTCCGCGCGAAACGCGTAACAATAACAGCGTCCTGTTAAGTGTGTCGGCGATCGGCTATAAATAAACGATCGTGTCGACAACGGATCGAGAAAACATTCGTTAAGACACGCAGCCAATAGCGGGCGGAGCTCGGGCCTCGATCTTCCGAATCGCGCGCGGTTTCTGCACTTCGCAATTGCAAAAGTGCACCGTGAGTGCGCGTCCTCGGAAAAATACAGAAAAATGCCAATGTTACTTCAATAGTAACAATAATAACCAAAATTGAATTTTACAGACAAGAATATGTGGAAATTATCCATTCAACCCTTTGCGCTCGGCGCTATTTTCATTCTAAAATTTTTCTTCCGTTTTGGAACGTTTTCATTTTACTCATAGGAAACTGATCTGATTTCCACATATAATATTTGAATGTTTAGTAATCTATTTAATACAAATTTCGTAATGTAACAAATATTGTGTAATATTTTATGTAATTTCTTCGAACTAATGGTGCTTTTTTAAAATTTATTTTTAAAATATTTAGTGGGGCTTCAGAGTCACCACTAGAGTGCAAAGTGTTACTACATTTGGAAAACATCCATTATTATTTTTCGCTTTTGATACGCGCAGATAATTCTTCCGTGATTTAGATCGAATATCTTCGGCCAAGGGTGAGAATAAAATTGGGGTGAGAAATATTATATTACAGTCAGTCATTTTATAATGAATATTTCCGGGGCTATGTAATTACGCAGCGAGCGTTAGGTAACGTTCAGTTAATTGAATGAAAATTCAATATGCATTTGATGTCTAGTTAAATGAAGAAAGTAGAAAGGAAAAATATGTAAATAATTTACATCGGTGAATTGTATATTTCAGCGAAACGGTGCTCGCTTGGCACGCCACATTCGAGTGCTCTCCTTTCTCGGAAATATAGAGAGAAATTATTTCTCAGAAATGATACTCACATTTGTCATAAGTGCATAAAGTGTGCAAGTCACAAATCGAGTTTATTTTTCAGCAAACTTAACTCTTTACTCATACTGTGTGAACAATATCAAGCTTGAATAAAGACTTGTACGAGTTAGGGGAATAAGGTAGTTTCACCTGAATGCCCTACATTGAATTTCTTCGTCCAAGATTTGAGTCATTTGATTTTAGTCACTCATTTTTGATAATTACCAGTTTCTAGTCAAAATTATGTACCGGAGAGTTACGTGGAAGCATCGAACGAGAAATATTGTTGTTTAATCAACGTCTGTTTAATAATCTTTGAAAATAATCGTCTTCTAGCTGTCTCAGCGCTGGCGTTCGTTCGCAAAGGTGACCTCTACGACCTTTCGCACTGACATTCTTTAGATGTCATGCCATTTCCTCCACGTGCCTGATTCTTTACACTTTAACCAGTCCTCTGCACTCTATTCCCTCCATTCTCTTGTACTTCCTTTTTGCCACATGATTTCGTCAACCTAATCACTCGAGTCACTCATTTCCAACGGTTACCAATTATGTCTGACTATTCGCAAGCATCGATACTCCATAAAAGAGTAATAAGTGTTTAGGGTAGTTTACCAAGCGACTGTTTAAAATCGTTGATCTACATAAGTGGCCCTCAAATGTCAGCAACAGTATTGTTGCATACAGTAATATTATTATTGATAGGTACACGCACGTTTCATTACCCGAACCAGCCCTGTCTCTTTTGTTTCGGATAAGTGACGCTTCCCAGAACTCGGAGCGACATCTTCGTTGCGGATACTCCATAAAAGACTAATAAGGGTTTAGGGTAGTTTACCAAGCGACTGTTTAAAATCGTTGATCTACATAAGTGGCCCTCAAATTTCAGCAACAGTATTGTTGCATACAATAATATTATTACTGATAGGTACACGCACGTTTCATTAACCGAACCAGCCCTGTCTCTCTTGTTTCGGATAAGTGGCGCTCCTCAGAACTCGGAGCGACATCTTCGTACCGGATACTCCATAAAAGACTAATAAGAGTTTAGGGTAGTTTACCAAGCGACTGTTTAAAATCGTTGATCTACATAAGTGGTCCTCAAATTTCAGCAACAGTATTGTTGCATTCGATAATATTATTATTGATAGGTACATGCACGTTTCATTAACCGAACCAGCCCTGTCTCTCTTGTTTCGGATATGTGACGCTTCCCAGAACTCGGAGCGAGATCTTCGCAACGAGAGAATACAAAACGGCGTGGAAACGGTGGCTGGATTAGGTTAGCGTGCACTCCGTGGCTGTTACGTCGAACAGTTTGCAATACCAAACATTGTCCGTAGCCGAACAACATTGACAAACGGCGTCTGCTCGTCGTGGTAGATTACTCGAAATGTATAACGGATGCGTTATTGGTGGGGGATAATAGCGACGCGTCCAGGGGGAGGGGGAGAGAGAGATGGGAGAGAGAGAGAGAGAGAGAGAGAGAGAGGGCGATAACAGGCTGAGAGATAACCGGCTCTCTATCGCTTAAGTTTTCATAGAGGTTATCGTTCTGACCACCGTTGCCACGTCCAGCGCGCGATCCGACGAGTGTTTTCCTCATCTGCGCGTTTTATTCTCGGACAGTGCCATCATTCGATCGGCGAGGCGTCTTCCTCCTGGTACACGACCGTTGAAAAATTAACCCCTCGCCGCGAAAGCGGTTTCCTTATTATATAGCATTCTCCCATCAATCATGCCGTTCGATAAATTCCTTTCGCGTTCGAGGGTTGACTAACCCCTTGCGACGATTCTCCTCGAAGCTACTTTGTCGCTAATAATTTGATAATTCTCCGTGAAAAATCTATTTGTTAAATTTGAAAGTGTCTAACCGAGAACGTCGCACCTTTCAATGCGAAAAAATTGTCCGAATTAACCCCTCGCGATACTATTTATTGTTTGTGATTATAATGACTAGAAATTAACGACTTTCATAGAAAATAAAGGTACGCTCTTAAAAATCGCATAACTTTGTGAAGATTGGAGTATACCATTTGAAATTTTTTGAGAAGTTAGAACAATCGAATCACTACGTAAATTGATACAAATTTTTTACAATAATTGCGATTGGTGGAAAGCGCAGGGAAAATAATAAATGATGAAATAATAAATACACCTTTTTGTACTTTCTCTGTAATTTCGACCAATTGCAATTTTAATCAAACATTTCTCTCGCATTATGTAGTGATCCAATTGCTCTAACTTCTAAAAAAAAATTCAAGTAGTATAGTCCAATATTGACAAAGCTATGCGATTTTTAAGAGCGTGCGGATACTTATTGGACTGACTGTATATCAATGGCAACAAAATAGAATTTTATTTCGGTTTGTAGGGAATTAATAACGTACATATTTATTAGGCTCTGTACAGAATCTTCATCGCGAGTCTGACATTGTGGGGCAAGGGGTTACGCAAATTTATCAGAGACGCCTAATTGTTCTGCACGATTTCCAGTTTTGTGAAATCAATTGTCCGAGGCTGATATCGCGTAGAAATTAATTTTTTGAGAGAGCTTCCCGACATTCGGGGCGATATGAAAAATTTCATAAAACCGTATTGTGACACATTCTCTGTTATTATGTGTTTTGCGCATTCAAATACGTTGCAAATGCACATATCGGATATGAAACCATAAACAATTGATAAGATATAAATGCAGTTTTATGCAGTTGTATTTTGCTTTCGTTCGACCGGATTCGTGAATGAATGAAATGAAATTTCTTGCTGAGATTTTGCATAAATATTGTACAGATATACAGTTAGACGTCTGGTCCGATTGTATTTTATTTCATAAAACGAAATCAAAAACAAAATTTTATAAAACGCACTCTCGTGATATCGGATTCATCACTTTAGAAGTTAAATTGTTTGATATGTAAAGTGAAAGGATAGTTTGTGGCGAAGCGTTGTCGGGCAGAGTCGTCGATTATGGCGACGCTGATTTTATGTCCGTTTTATTCTGATTTCGAATATTTTCAGACCGCTTCCATCGGGATATTGGTGAAATGGAAACGTTTTTTTTTTATCTGAACCGGATTATGCCGGAAACTAATGCAGGCAAGATTTTATGTTGATTTTATATTGCAATTATGATTAAGGACGTTTGAAAATGACCAGAACGATTTCACGCCAAACTGAATCGATAATATTGAATTCGAAATATTTTTTAATAAACTGCACGGTATACAGTACGGCAGGTATCGATGAACCAACATCAAAATATAAAAAAATATAAAAATTGTAAGCCGATTAAAGAAATTCTACTCGCGTGTAATTCATCTGATACAACTTATATACTATTTGTTAGGTAGGTTTGTTTTATTGAAATTATGAAAGTGTTGAAGAATTGATTACTTTAACACTATTTTTACGGAGCACTAACAATGAGTACTTTCCATTACTTTATAAAAGTAACATGAATTTATCGATCAAAGTTTGTAGTAATTTTTTAAATAATATGTACCCAAAGAAATCAATTTGTAAAATAACTGCTCACGGATGCATTTTTACAATATTCGCAATTTAAATATATTAAAATCCGTCATTTTAACGAGTCTCGCGAATCTAGTGTTAAGTCTTAACAATTTTAACGAGTTGAAAATATTCCACGAAAAAGCGATGTCTATCTGACGTGGCGCGTGAAAAAAAAATATTATTCGGTCGAAAGTGGCAAGCTTCACCTGTTTTCACTGATAAGAGGGGAAAAAATAATAATTATCGCACCGCAAGGAGCTCTCACAGATTTCCGTCTTTCGTTATGAGACAGTTCACGGCGCTGCGGTTTATTTGTGGTTAGGATTGGAAAAAGCGTTGTCATAAAAATACGGCCACCGCATCCTATTTACGAGTGTCTTCGAACAGACCGGACAGTTCGAATTTAGTTGCTTCTGTGGAATCCTTTTTGATAATTAAAACAAAAAGTAAGACCGCCGCGCTTCGAACGTTTCACACTCGAATATCTTACGGACACTCAGATTATATTAACACGCAATACTAAACAAATCCAGAGATTTGTTCAATGCGGTTCAGAAACCGCAGAGAAAACTCGTCGGAAAAAGAATTCAGTGGAAAGTTCGCACGAAATTCGTGCGCCCGATATTACAAGAAAATAATTGTAAAAATACGAAACAAAAGCCTCGACATTTTCAATTAACTATCGTTTGAAAAGAAGCGGTTGTCCTGATCGCGACGTTACCTCGTCAGCGGAACAATAAAGTACAGTGTCTACACGATATATGTCAACAGCAAAGACGTCTGCAATTTCTAATTCTAACTGTTTTTCCACTGACAGTTTCTCATTCTGAGAATCTGAAAGTTTTTCGCCATTTTCATAGGAATCATTGTCTCATTTACCAAAAAGTCTCCTTAGAATTTGTTTTGCCATTTTATACATATCTGTCTTGGATGTCAAATGAAAAAAAAAATGTATCTTCTGAATCTTTTCGCAGAGATTCTGGATTATGCAGACATTTTATAAGGGATGCAACAATCTCGTCTCTTCTTTTAGAAAGAAGAAACTCATTACCCAATTCGGTATTCAGTTTTCCTAAAGTTTTGAACAAGAATGTAAGAGAACTTATATGTTATAAAATAAATAAGATTGGTAAGAATTTTCCTGGATTTAAATTTCTCGAGAAATAGTTAAATTTTCATAAGAATCATTGTCTCATTTACCAAAAAGTCTCCATGGAATTTGTTTTGCCATTTTATACATATCTGTCTTGGATGTTAAATGAAAAAAAAATGTATCTTCTGAATCTTTTTGCAGAGATTCTGGATTATGCAGATATTTTATAAGGGATGCAACAATCTCGTCTCTTCTTTTAGAAAGGAGAAACTCATCACTCAATTCGGTATTCAGTCTTCCTAAAGTTTTAAACAAGAATGTAAGAGAATTTATATGTTATAAAATAAATAAGATTCGTAAGAATTTTCCTGGATTTAAATATCTCGAGAAATAGTTAAATTTTCATAAGAATCATTGTCTCATTTACCAAAAAGTCTCCTTAGAATTTGTTTTGCCATTTTATACATATCTGTCTTGGATGTTAAATGAAACAAAATGTATCTTCTGAATCTTTTCGCAGAGATTCTGGATTATGCAGATATTTTATAAGGGATGCAACAATCTCGTCTCTTCTTTTAGAAAGAAGAAACTCATTACCCAATTCGGTATTCAATTTTCCTAAAGTTTTGAACAAGAATGTAAGAGAACTTATATGTTATAAAATAAATAAGATTCGTACGAATTTTCCTATATTGAAATTTCTCGAGAAATAGTTAAATTTCTCGAGAAAAATAATCAATTATAAAATTTCTCGAGAAATTCTTGATAAAATTATTCAGAACTACTTTCGCTCTCAGGATCGCCCTGAAAAACTGACGTTCGGCAACTTGACCTCAAATTTTCCAGACGAATCTGCCTTTTGAGATTCCGCGTCTGTTCGGAAAATTTTTTAGAGCGCAAAATCAAAGAAGAGACGACTGACCTGGTTCGAAGCAATGTCCACGTGGTCTCGCGGATTTCCCGTGCGAAGCCACGCGCCAGAGTGAAATGTGCGCGCGCGCGCGCGCTCGCTCGCACGTGCACTCGCATGAGTTCACGAATGCATCTTACAAGTTGGTGGGACAGAACGGAGGGGGGAAGAGCGAGAAACGCGGAGCGGGAGGAATCCCGAGCAAATGGGCAACTTGTTGCATTTCGGCCGGGAACGGCTCGATAATATACTGCACAGGAATTCCATGTATATACTGCACTGTGTACGTGCCAGGATTGTTTAAATTTCCTCTATCCCGAGCGTTCGTGGTCCTATCACGTTGACTGGCCCGTCACTCGACCATAGGTAACACGGTTTCCGCTGATCGAACCTAAAAATATACCGCCGACAAGACATCCTATAAAAATATTTCCATTCGAGTCCGGTCCTCGTAATTATTCCGAAGATTTTTCTTTCACCCTCCGGTGACGAGTTTACAAAATGGTAGTCGACACGAAACTGACCACGTTTGGACAATCGGCATTTTATTTGAGAATCGCTCAAAACATAAAAATTAATTTACGGGAAATAGTCGAACGAATTTTGAAACGAAAAACTTCGGATACCAATCTGAAACACGAACGGTCGAACGTTTAGCAGAATCTAATGAAAACTTTCGCTTCGACAAAATAATGTACCTCGAAGAAAAAAGAGTTATGTAAATTCTTTTTATATTTTTTTATCCTGCTGATTCCCGAGGTTAACCAGCAGTCTACTTGGCTCTTCGTTAACGAGCACTTCTTTCTGGCAGACTTACAAAAATCTAAAAAAAAGAAGAAGTCGTAGAAAATTAAATATTCCGATTACCTGGAGAAACGGGAAACGGTTTTAGGTTTTATATATTTGCAATACGCAGTGCCGACTTTTACGTCCGTTGACGTAATCGCAAGGGCTTTCGATCACAAGTATACGAAGAACGTGTCCAATTAACAGTCTGCGGGTATTTGAGTGAAATAAAAACAGTTGCTTAAAAACGTAAGCTTATCTACACTGCTGCCGACACGGGTCGTCCATGTTGTCGTTTGATACAGGATCCTAATCTCGTGTGATGTCGATGACCGATCTATGATGACAATAGAGATTCGCAAATTTTGCAACAAGGATTTCTTTCCACTCTATTCAATAGATTCATTTTTCTGCGGACACTCTCTTTGTCCTCCATTTCTCATACATTCATCTCATTTCTTAAGACTCTGTTTACATCTTTAGTGTTAACACTGTATTCGAAAATGTTCACTACGTTGTCTGAATTCTAGTTTATGAGCCACGTGCATGTTGCTATAATAATAAAAAACAGTTGGCCTCGATTCATTTGGTAAATTCATTTAATATTTCGACTGCTTCAATCAATTTTTCCTCGTGAACGCGTAAAATCCGCTGTCCGCTGATCGATAACGTCAAAGGATCGCGGCGCCCGGACAAAGGATCGCGTGAAAATGAATTTCGACGATGTTCGACGAGCGGTCGGAGAGCGGTGGTTAAAGGCCATAAAGGGGAGTCAGAAGTTACTGTTAGCAGTCGGCCGGAGTCCCTGTCGGGGATCTTTTACGGACTTTTATAATAAAACCGACGGCGTATTACTAGCAGCAGACCGGCTGATTTACGGGCGACCCACCGCGGAAGTCGAACGCCGCTGGAGACGCCCGGTTCACCGTTTTCGTTCCCGGTTTTTCCCAAGCTAATGCTTTCGTTTAATGTCTCCCGTCCTTCCGGTAATTTGTAACTTTGGCTCGGCTCCGGTTTTGCTTTCTCAATTCAGCCAGAGAATCGTCCGCGCCACTTTCCTGACGCCGATGTCTTCGTCGCGGCGACCTTTCTTCGCGCCGCGGACGACCTTTCTCGGACCTTTTTGCTCGAACCTTTTTCCCCAGGTGAACCATTTCCGAGTGCTGTTTCACGGGTAATTCAGAATCCCCCGATTTCGACAACGAATAAAATACAAGGAGGTGCAGAAAATTCTCTATTATACAGGGTGTCCCGTAACTGGCGGTACAACCGACCAGGGGGGTGATTCTACATGAAGAACTGAGTCGAAAATGTAGAAGAAAATTTTTTGATACGAGGCTTCGTTTTCGAGAAAAATTTGTTTGAAAATTTGTCCAGTACTTAAGTAAGTCGAAAGTGTAGAATAAAATTTCTTTGAAAATTTGTCCAGTCCTTAAATAAGTAGAAAGTGTAGAATAAAATTAGTTTGAAAATTTGTCCAGTCCTCAAATAAGTCGAAAGTGTAGAATGAAATTAGTTTGAAAATTTGTCCAGTCCTTAAATAAGTAGAAAGTGTAGAATAAAATTTGTTTGAAAATCTTTCCAGTCCTTAAATAAGTAGAAAGTGTAGAATAAAATATGTTTGAAAATTTGTCCAGTCCTCAAATAAGTCGAAAGTGTAGAATAAAATTAGTTTGAAAATTTGTCCAGTCCTTAAATAAGTCGAAAGTGTGGAATAAAATTTGTTTGAAAATTTGTCCAGTCCTTAAATAAGTCGAAAGTGTAGAATAAAATTAGTTTAAAAATTTGTCCAGTCCTTAAATAAGTCGAAAGTGTAGAATAAAATTAGTTTGAAAATTTGTCCAGTCCTTAAATAAGTCGAAAGTGTAGAATAAAATTAGTTTGAAAATTTGTTCAGTCCTTAAATAAGTCGAAAGTGTAGAATAAAATTTGTTTGATAATAAGGATGGCACGCGTGCATTGGAGTCTGACGCGTCTGTGCATGATCTACCGATTCTACTTACGACACGGACGCGTTTTCAAAGTGAATCTTTCAGAAATTGTAGCCTCGTAGAAGAACTTTTTGTCTACATTGTCGAGCTATTCTGTTTGCATATGAAATCATCCCCTCCTCGAGTAGAGCCCCAAGAGGGGCACAACAACAGGGTAAAATGATGTACCAGGAAATAACTCGAAAATATCAGTGTATTTGCAGAAAGCTCACCGCGCTACGCACCCCCGCAAACATACTGGAAAACATGGAATGCAAATTCTATCTGGACGTGACCACACGCGTTCATCATAGGATAAAATGATAGCACAGGGCCAGACCAGATATAACCGAGCAATATAAAACACCAGAAATAACATATTTAATAGATAAACGTGTCGCGAACCGCGTAAAAATAGAAACAAAATATGAAGAGGGGAATGTGATAACTTTGATTTCGTTCTTGCTTCTTACAGTTGGAAAATTTTTGCTTACAGATCTAAGCATAATTTTAATATGTACTAATTTGCATACGAGCTATTATAAACTATCTCTCGAATTAATTGTACTTTTTCGTTTCGATCGGAAAGTTGTTACTCATTCTGAAAACTCTTTGGCATCGACAAATTCATTTTTCAAATTACAGTTTATTGAAGTTTCGCAACAGTGATCGCAGATAAATCCTGCATACTAAATTTGCCATAATTTCCATTAATATTAATAGTGCTTTGCAATCACGTCAAGACTACATCTATTCAAAACTAATACCATTTTTATTCCAACGTGTGCTGCAATGGAAAACTTCGTTCAAACAATTCTGATGAAAATGTTTTTATAATTCCCGTAATTGTGAAAGAAAAAATTAGGGACCAGTCAAAATGACTGGTAACGGTAAAAAATTGACTTTTGAACGTTTTAACAGCAACAAAGTAGCTCTCGAACGTTTTAACAGTAACAAATAAATTGTTGAACAACTTCCGAGGATGACCACCTGTCTCGCACAGTTGTACATGTTCTCGATGGTATGAAACGAGATTTCAGCAGAAGAAGAAGCAGCGAGCAGAACGTTTTAGAAACATTCCAGCAATTATGAAATGCAGGAGAAGATATATTTAAATCTCCGTCACTTCAGGGAGGACATACGGCTTGCTCGGCTAGTTTTGAAATTGATTAAATCTATCTAAAAATAGAGAATCGAGGACGCTTTCGTATTTCCCTGAATCAGAATTTAAATGTCGATTAAGATCTTCATGTCTCAAATGAGTGCCCATTAATTATGGCCCGGTAGACCTTGTATATGTTTGCCGACACATTGCCGGGAATACTATTACAGAATGATGCTGCAACGACGACTGAAAAGATCTTGGGAATTATATTATTTCTAACGAGTTAAAACTATCAGGAAAAGAAACCCCGAAGAAATACTGTTTGTACTACTATATTTTCGCTGATGGTAAAAAATCGACAATTTTGTGTCAGTTCAACAGAAACGACTAACAAGGGGTTAATTAACATAGGAGACGCTAAGAAATTTCTCGAGTGCGTTAAACCGAAAGAAATTAATTATTAGCGCCGGTGTCCTCAAGATTGGTTTTTTGGGGAAATCACAGTAAATGATTACATTGTAATTTCTATATTGCGATGTCAGAAAATTCTATTAATTCGATAACAAATGCACCTGCAGTTTCAGACGCATTATTCGTATATCGCACGCGATTATTGTTGTTCGGAGAGCCGTGTAATATTCGACGGTAAAATTATTCGAATAGTCCCGTTTGCTGGATTGTCGACGAAAAATCTTTTCAGATTTAACAACGTTGGTGTCGGCACGTTACCTTTGAGCATGCACGACAAGGACACCGTACGCACCGCATTTTTCGCGTAATCCCCACTTGGCGGTCTTCAGGCTCGACTTCAGAGCCGCTCTTCACTTTTTAGCCAGTTGAAAGGTTGCCGAAACATCGATGCTGCTTTATACCTGCATAAACCTTGTACACGTAAGTACGAACGCAACTTCGCGGTTATTGCATTACACTGTGCTTTAAGTGCCGCGGGGACAACGGGAGAATCTTCTACCGGGTGGTCGGAAAAGATCTCCCGAGAAATTCGAAACCGGTCCGAGCTTCGAATTCTAATCTAATCGGAACAGGCCTAAACAGGCGCACGATATAACCGTGGAAATTATTTCACGTATATAGACGCTCAATTTATTAATTTTTATAGTGCTGAAATATGAAGTTCTTGTACTTAAATATAAAAAGAAAGTTTGTTGATAGAGGCGTACTATTCATATTTCTTTATGACGCAAATGGGGTAAGAAAGAGAATAAATTTCTATTTCGCTCCAGTCTGTTGCATGAGAGTTGAGAGTCAGTTGTGAGTAGTGAGCAGTTAGTTGCTAGTCGAGAGTTGTGAGTCGTTAGTCGGAGAGTCTGAGAGTTGAGAGTCAGTTGTGAGTAGTGAGTAGTTAGTTGCTAGTCGAGAGTTGTGAGTCGTTAGTCGGAGAGTCTGAGAATTGAGAGTCAGTTGTGAGTAGTGAGCAGTTAGTTGCTAGTCGAGAGTTGTGAGTCGATTAGTCGGAGAGTCTGAGAGTTGAGAGTCAGTTGTGAGTAGTGAGCAGTTAGTTGCTAGTCGAGAGTTGTGAGTCGTTAGTCGGAGAATCTGAGAGTTGAGAGTCAGAGAGTCGGCAGTTGGGAGTCGGTACAGAGAGTCAGTTAGTATAGCGGGTTGTTGTTATTGTTATTAAATAAAGTGTTTCATTGAGACCGACGTCCTTAAGATCATTCCACCCGTTACGCCGCACCCTATACGTAGGGGTTTCTATAAAGTATTCCTACACTTCGAGACTAAGAAAAGTGAAAAAGTCAATTTAGTAATAACAATATCATTGCCCGCTGACGGCGGTTGCCCCGTTCTCCCCTATCTTGGACAGGTGTGCGGAGCCGCGTGGGTCAACGGTACTCCCGAGCGGGGGTGCGTGCCTCTTGGCGACGAAAGGGTGTAAAAGTCACAGCCTTACCAGCTGGGGATGTTTCCTTCTGATCAAGCTCAGCCCTGCTCTTCTATATTTACCCGATCCCCGCGTCATCCAACCCCGTTGCCGCTCGAGTCGTTTCGAAATCTTTGCTCCTCGCCTCGAGAGTTCTCTAAGGCTGGTCTCTCTCTCTCTCTCTCTCTCTCTCAACCGGTCAGGGATGACGTCCGCGTTAATGCAGAGTAACGAGCGCTTTGTAACGGAGGAGAGGCTGCCTTATGGCGTTTGTTGGCAGAGGCGAGAAGCGAAGAGTCGCGGCCAACTGGGTCTGATCCAAGAGCACGTCCTCCCCGCGAAGGGTAAGAAAGCTCGTGAGGAAATTACCGCGCGATTACGTTCCCTTCGCGGGGAAAGCGGAACGACCGGCTCGTCGAGCAGCTTTCTTCGCTTTCTTCCGCTTCCCTTCGCCCCCGCACCCCCCACTCCGCTTGGAAATTGAAGATTGAAGGACGCCGCTCCTCATTGGCACGGCCAACGCGGGCCAACTGCCCGGCTGGGTCCATCCAGAGAAGCTGCGGGACTGGTCGGCGCGCTTCTTGTCGCGTGCCTCTTAGCTCCACGTGTCCCCGGTTAGGCGAACGGGACGAACCTTTTTCCTCCTCCTCGTAGATTTCGAGATAAGTCGATTCAAGTTGGTTTGCAGCCTGTCGAAATAGTCTTCGCACCTAAAGTGGACTTCGAACTTCTATGTTGGTTGTCTAAATACTGTGCTTGCTCGATTTATGTCCGAACACGGGTCCAGCCGGTGACATATATCGGCCAGGAGGTATCACTTTTTGGTGCAAGCCGAAAAGGACAGCCACAGGCCTCGGTTCATGACCCCTCACAGAGTATAGCGGCAGTGGGGATAGCTCTGGGACTCTTATCGCCTAGTTACTTGGGACATATATCGGCCAGGAGGTATCACTCTCTGATCCAAGCCGAAAAGGACAGCAACAGGCCTCGGTTCATGTCCCCTCACAGAGTATAGCGGCAGTGGGGATAGCCCTGGAACTCTTATCGCCCAGTTATTTGGGACATATATCGAGTAAAGGCCCTATCCCGAGAACAACGCACTTTCGGGAAAAATGTTTATTACAAAGTTTTCATGCCCCCTCAAATGGTACACCCCGCGGCAGTGGGGACAGCTCTGGGACTCTTATCGCCTAGTTACTTGGGACATATATCGAGTAAAGCCCCTATCCCAAGAACAACGCAGTTTCGGGGAAAGTGTTTGTTACAAAAGTTTCACGGTTCCGAGGGGGAAATACCACTGTCCTATTTACTTTTTATTTGTCCGGCGTCTTGAAGGTTGTTTGAAGGTCGACTTGCTTTTCCCGAGCAAAATTATTTATTTTCTTGTAGATTCTTATTCCGCGGGAGAAGCGAAGAAACTTTTATGGGAAGCATCTTTTCATCGAGTCCCATGTTACAGGCATATTTCATGAAATAAAAATTGATTTCAATTTTGCCATTCAGAAATTAGAAAATTATAAGGAGCTTATGTGTAAATACGTCCAAGGGTTGACTAGCACCCGAAACAGTCAACTGGAGCAACAGGTGTTTCGCGTCTTGCAGTTAATGCAGAAAATTTTGCACGAAGATCAGCAGTCTACTAATAACTTTAAATGGTATTGGGATATTCCTAATATTTTAAGAATCAGTTCTTAAAGAAATTAGTCCCCAACTATTGTTCTAAATCTCGCGTATTTGCTTTCGCCTGAAAGTGGCAATAGTATGGGAATATTCCTAAATTTTTGGAAAGCAGTTCTCAAAGAAATTAGTCTCCAACTACTGTTTTAACTCGCGCGTATTTACTTTCGCCTGAAAGTGACAATAGTATGGCGATATTCCTAATATTTTAAAAATCAGTTCTCAAAGAAATTAGTCCCCAACTACTGTTTTAAATCGCGCGTACTTGCTTTCGTCTGAAAGTGACAATAATATGGGGATATTCCTAATATTTTAAAAATCAGTTCTCAAAGAAATTAGTCTCCAACTACTGTTTTAACTGGCGAGTATTTGCTTTCGCCTGAAAGTGACAATAGTATGGGAATATTCCTAAATTTTTGGAAAGCAGTTCTCAAAGAAATTAGTCCCCAACTACTGTTTTAAATCGCACGTATTCACTTTCGTCTGAAATGCACCGGATTCGCAGCCCGGCGATCCGAAACTGTATTGTTTTTCCGTTGAAAATTTTTGCAAGCCTCAAACGGTCGAAGCGGTCTAATAATATAACCCGTCGGCTGGATTGCAACGTGCAAAGTGCACGAGAGAACGCAGTCTCCCTCGCGGAAGCAAAGAAACCGGAGCGTCGCGGCCGAGACAGTCGCAAACGAAGAAAAATCACTGTCGTAAGCTGGTGGATCGACAAGGTAGATCGGCGAGTAATTGCGTCTTTCAATTTGTCGATCGATCGTATGAAAATCACGCGTGTTATTGCCAGTCACAGTGGCCACGTGGTCGGCGTGTTGATAGCGTCTCGCGAGACTTTTAACATACTAATCGCCGAAGACGAACGTTTCCGACAACATTCTGGAGAACTGTGCTTTTAGATCATAGCTTATTGATTTCTCAACAAATATTTCCTATCGTCAATACATAGTTTCAATAAATTCGTAGCACTCCATACATTTGTTTATAATACTTGGAATTTGAAGAATTGGGTCAAGGTGGACCCAGACACCAACGATCAAGGGTGCAATTTGTTACCGCTAATTTTACATTGTGTCGTTTCATAGCTGACATATTCATGGAAACAACAAAAAACAGTGAATGCATTGCTTTCCTTCTTTTTATCGCTGTTTTTATTTGACATTGAAAGCAGAGGCTTATGATTATATCTGTCTGCATTAATTGCGGACATAGAGTACACGCATGCGCGCTATTACTGCGGACATTATGCGTTCACGATAGACATGAATTAGGTGAGACAGAAAGCAGCAGAATTTCAAGAATTTAAGGGTATCGATTTATCCTTTCTACATAATTAAAATTATTGTAGGGAAAAGAGAAGTTTCCAGATGGCTCATGTTTCCCAAAATCGATGCAGACAATTTTTATTTTGCAGGAAGAACCGCAATCCAAATTACTGTTGTTCACGAAATGAAAGAAATACTAAATTTGCTATGTACAAAAATGAAACTTTGCTTCACGGATTCCTGAAAATTGAATGCTTGGAATACTGTTGCGTGGGGTACCGTGAAATGAAAACGGGAAGGAAAATTAAATAGAAAAATTGACAGTCTTTGATAAGGGTATTGACGCGACGGTACTGTGATTAAATTAGTGATTTAATATAATTAGAATTCCAGTGGAAAAATTGTCTGCGGTGAGACGAAGCCAGCGCGTGAAATTATGAAAATACCATATTGGAAGTTGGGGAAGCTCAAAAGATTATAAAGCTGGCTTAATAAAATTCACGGTTCCCATTTTCTTTGCGCCTTCCCATTACTTCAATTTCATTTTAGCCGCGGTACGCTCTTTGTCGTTCTCCTGCGCCATTAATCCTCCGCCACGTCCTTTTACACTTGACTATTATCGTTAATTATTTTACTTTCCCTTTATTTATCTCCTATTCCCCTCTCTCTCTCTCTCTCGTCTCCTTTTTCCTATCCTTCCCCCACCTCTACGAGTCGACGAAACGAAAATTCCGATTCGAATAGTCCAATCGCGAGGAATTTTGCAAATATTGAACGTCTTCAGACTGCCGATTGCATTCATTACAAAACTTATTTATAAAATTATTGTAAAAAGAAAACGCAAGCTTCTACTAGACTTCAGTTTCTTGCAATTTACACGGTGAACTTGGATTTTGCATAAAGATCCGTGGTCGTGTGGTATAAATTAACGAGCATCGATTACAACGATAATAATCTTAACGGAGGTTGGAATATCAATCTAGAAAAATATGGCAACAGAACGACGTCCTCGGTGTACTATCTAAAAAAAAAAAGAAATAGTCATCTCGTAAAGATAACATTTGACAGCGAGTTTATTATTTTGAAAATCAGCTCGCGGCGGGACGCGGACTTTTTCAAACGGTGGAGAGATTCAACGAAAATATGATTTCTCCGGACGCAAAATTAATGAAATGTTTTTTAAACGTTCCGCCGCTTCTTCCTCCGGCTGCGAATAAACAACAGTTAATCACAATCGAGGAATATTATATTTCAAACTAGATTTTCCCTCCCGCTGTATTATCAAATAACTTACATAACCGCAAGTTCGGAAGGAATGATTGAATCGAAGACACTTCTTTGTATCGTATTACTTTGATACTGCCGATGCGTATTGCGAAAGAATATTCCAGCGAGATCGGAATGATTTATCAAAAATTCGCTTTCAAATCTGGAGAAATAATCCGAAGGACGGATTTAGATGCGCCGATTTTGTTTATGATATTTTGGCGAACCCATTCGTCAAATTCGCGAACGATCGGAGGATTCGCAGGCAGAAAAATCTGACGTGTGGAGAGAAGTTGCAGCGGAATTTGGACGTGTTTTCTCAGCGGCTCGCGCGTGTATAATTTGACCGTGGGTGCAACGATACGCTCGCCAGTGCAACGCTGTCGCTGACGTCACTGGTTCGGCCGATTAGTTTGTCAGTGGTTCTCCGTTTTGTTGATACTTCGTCTGGAGCGAAAGGTTAACGCGCAAAAACCGTCTGGTCCGTTCTCCGACCGTTTCGATCATGGCCTTTCGGCGATTTCCCGCGTTGCGCAGCACACATCACGCTAAAAACCAGCTTTCTATTCCATCGAAAGCCAATTTTTAAGTTTTAATATTTTAGAAATCTCCCTTCTGACAGAAAGTTGTTGAAAGTATAAATTTTTCTTAGTGCAATTATTTTTCTGAAACGGGTATTGTACCCAATATGGAACAGTAAGATCAATTTTTAAGTTTCAATATTTTCGACATATGTCTTCTGACAGAAAGTTGTTGAAAGTGTATTTTTTTATTAGTGCAATTATTTTTCTGAAACGGGTATCGTACCCAATATGGAACGATAAGGTCAATTTTTAAGTTTCAATATTTTTGACATATCTCTTCTGTCAGAAAATTGTTGAAAGTGTACTTTTTTCTTAGTGCAATTATTTTTCTGAAACGGGTATTGTACCCAATATGGAACAGTAAGATCAATTTTTAAGTTTCAATATTTTTGACATGATTCTTCCGACAGAAAGTTGTTGAAAGTGTATCTTTTTCTTAGTGCAATTATTTTTCTGAAACAAGTATTGTACCCAATATGGAACAATAAGGTCAATTTTTAAGTTTTAATATTTTCGACATATCTCTTCTGACAGAAAGTTGTTGGAAGTATATTTTTTCTTAGTGCAATTATTTTTCTGAAACAGGTATTGTACCCAATATGGAACACTAAGGCCAATTTTTGAGTTTCAATATTTTCGACATATCTCTTCTGTCAGAAAGTTGTTGAAAGTATATATTTTTCTTAGTGCAATTATTTTCCTGTAACGCGTATTGTCCCCAATATGGAACGCGCTGAGTGCACATAATATGGGACAGTTAGTATCAATGGTAATGGTTGTAATTATGGTCGGAATGTTAAATTTCCGAGTGCAATTACAAAAATGACGTCAATGATAAAATATGGATGCAATGCGTAATTCCGTTTTCGGGGCCACGAAGAATGTGCTGTTTCGACTGTATGTGTGGAGGACTGAAGAGTGAACGCGAAGTAATATTAATTTAAAAACATACAAGATATTCGTTTACCCTCTGCAAGTTGTCAATAGACTGCGGATCTTTATGCAAAATAAAAATTTTATACCTGAATTGCAACAAACTGGAGTGAAATATATTTTCTTTCTTAATATGTTGAAGAGGTTGAAAATAATGTAACAGCATTTAAAAAATTTTCTAATATTTTCACTGTTTCAAAATACCTGTTTTTGTCAGAGATTCATAAAATCCGCAGTCTAGTTATCAAATACAAATTATACAATTTATGCATATTTTCTGTTCTAAGTGTCCCGCATCAAGCGACGCTTTTTCTCAAATTGCACTAATGCAATTTTTATTTCGCGTAAGATATCCGCAGTCTAATTATCAAATATAAATTATACAAATTATACAAATTTTCTATTGTAAGTGTCCCGCATCAATCGCCGCTTCTTCTCAAATTGCACTGATGCAATTTTTATTTTCCCTAAAATATCTGCACTCTAATTATCAAATACAAATTATACAAATTATGCAAAATTTCTATTGTAAGTGTCCCATATGAAGCGGCGCTTTTTCTCAAATTGCACTGTTACAATTTTTATTTTGCCTAAAATATCTGCAGTCTAATGATCAAATACAAATTATACAAATTATTCAAATTTTCTATTGTAAGTGTCCCGCATCAACTGCCGCTTTTTCTCAAATTGCACTGTTACAATTTTTATTTCGCCTAAAATATCTGCACTCCAATTATCAAATACAAATTAAAAATTTTCTATTGTAATTGTCCCGCATCAAGCGACACTTTTTCTCAAATTGTACTGATGCAATTTTTATTTTCCCTAAAATATCTGCACTTTAATTATCAAATACAAATTATGCAAAATTTCTATTGTAAGTGTCCCGCATCAAGCGACGCTTTTTCTCAAATTGCACTGACGCAATTTTCATTTCGCCTAAAACATCTGCAGCCTAGTCATCAAATACAAATTATACAAATTATTCAAATTTTCTATTGTAAGTGTCCCGCATGTAGCTCCGCTTTTTCTCAAATTGCACTGATACAATTTTTATTTTCCCTAAAATATCTGCACTTTAATTATCAAATACAAATGATGCAAATTTTCTATTGTAAGTGTCCCGCATCAAGCGACGCTTTTTCTCAAATTGCACTGACGCAATTTTCATTTCGCCTAAAACATCTGCAGCCTAGTCATCAAATACAAATTATACAAATTATTCAAATTTTCTATTGTAAGTGTCCCGCATGTAGCTCCGCTTTTTCTCAAATTGCACTGATACAATTTTTATTTTCCCTAAAATATCTGCACTTTAATTATCAAATACAAATGATACAAATTATGCAAAATTTCTATTGTAAGTGTCCCGCATCAACTGCCTCTTTTTCTCAAATTGCACTGTTACAATTTTTATTTCGCCTAAAATATCTGCAGTCTAGTTATCAAATACAAATTATACAAATTATTCAAATTTTCTATTGCAAGTGTCCCGCATCAAGCGACACTTTTTCTCAAATTGCATTGGCGCAATTTTCCTTTCGCCTAAAACATCCGCCGCCTAGTCATCAAATACAAATTAAAAATTTTCCATTGTAAGCGTCCCGCATCAATCGGCGCCTTCTCCAAATCGCACCGATGCAATTTTCATTCCGCGTAAAATATCCTAGTTGCCTATGGTCCGGGGTTCGGAAGGTGCAACGAGAACGAGTAAAACCTCGCTCTCGAATCGTCGACGAATCGTTCTCGCGGATGGCGCGGCGCGTAATTGAGGGAACTGCGTTCCGACCGGCGGATAAGATCGTTCATCGGCAAGAAACCGCTTCCACTTCAGAAAAAGAAAGAAAGAAAAAAAAAAAAGAACTGCAGCTCGCGCGAGGAGTAGGATCGGCGAGCTTGAAAACGCTCGTCGCCGGATTATGTAATGTGTCGCGCGGATCGTCGTCGCGTTATCCGCGAAAGCGTCGCGCGCGGCGGTGACTCCCCGTCGAATTTTCCACTGGCCGGCGACCAGAGAGAAAAAACAAAATGGCAAAAAGGCGATCGATCCTCGTCATCGACCACGGTATCGATCTTCCCGGGCCGTAATTACGCGTTCGAGGAGAGGAAAGTCAACGGAAACGTAATCGTAATCGGTCGGCTATCGGAGTCACGCACGGCCGGGCTGCAACGATTCGACGCGACGACGACGACGACGATGGGAGAGACGCCGCGCCGCGTCGCAGCGATTCATGCGATGTCATTTGCCGCGCAGTTGCGACGGTCGCCAAGTTAATGCAGATAATTTGAATTTGCAAGTCTCATTGAAACGCGCGCGAACGCCACGGGCACGTACAGTAACCCGCGAAAGTCTGCCTAGCCTCGCGCGACACCTAATAGCCTGTCGTCGCCATTTTTTATTTCCGACACCACCCGTTCCCATCACGCGAAATTTGGCATTCGATTAGGCGCATCACTGGGCAAGCTACATACATTTTTCTTGAGCTATAAAATTCTCAGAAGTAAAATTGTAAATTAGCGGAAGTATTGTTACAAGATGTCATTGAATTCTTTCTGACATCGACGAACAATATGGAATATTTGGTATTCGAAATTTGTTATTTAGAAGATAAGTTGCATATCTGGAGAAGAACTGAATGCGGGATTTCAATCCGAGACCTATGCCGGAGTCATTTCTGACCCACGGCAATATTTCTTTCGATACAAGGCGACGCATTGGGACCGACGTTCGTCGTATTTCGGACGAAGGAGAATTCTCTTATTTTGAAATGGAAAGCGTCGTCTTGTAGCGGAATGAAATTGCACGGTATGAGGGTTACGGATCAGTTTTGTGTCTTCGGAGTAATAAAACAACCTAACAATATGTTAACGACCATTGCTATTGGTATACGATATTGCGGTAGGATACAGTTACGAAGCGTCTTCCTATTTTTATGATGGAGGAGTTACGGTTATTTTTTCGTCACACACTTGGACGTTTCCTTTATTGAGTTTTCTGAATTTGT
>CM052140.1:15848452-15861899 GCA_028454255.1 Halictus ligatus
ACCATAATATACCATAATATACCAGAATATACCAGAATATACCATAATATAGCTGAATATACAAGAATATACTATATAATACTAGAATAGACTATAATATACCAGAATATACCAAAATATACCATAATATATCATAATATAACAGAAGATGCCATAATATACCAGAATATACAAGAGTATACTATATAATACTAGAATAGACCATAATATTCCAGAATATACCATAATATACCTGAATATACCATAATATACCATAATATACCAAAATATACCACAATATACCATAATATACCAGAATATCCAATAATATACCAGAATATACCATAATATACTAGAATAGAACATAATATACCAGAATAGACCATAATATACTAGAATAGAACTTTTAATAAACAATTAATAAAAACTGAGAAGACTAGAAGATATATCTAATTTATTCGCTCGTATGCGAATACTTAGTGGCATTTTTTGAATGTTTGTTGTTACCATTTATAAGACCATGTACAATTGACTTATGCATTAAACATGTTAAAAAGAAACCAACGTTAACCGATGGGAGTGATCAGTTTAATAATTAATATCGTTAATCCACTGTAACCCCACACGGTGAAGCAGGGTTAAACGAATTCTTTTTATTTTTTAGGCTTCCGGAAACGTCTCGAGAGGTTCGATAATTTTGTTAGTCCAGCGAATTATCGTCTGTTAACCGAGAGACGGTATGGCAAAGCGCGGCGTGACTGTAAACTTTCAGGAACAGGCTTATTTTTATTCGTCCCCAACCGCGTAATTTTTCTCCCACGTGGATAACAGTTTCGGTCGTGGTTGTCATTTTCTCTGTCGTCGTCTTTCGTCGCCGGTTCCGCGCGGCGCTGTTTTATTGCGCCGCCTGTGTTCACATGGATGTCCGCCTCTGTCTTTATACGAACCTTAATTGCTCATTCGTCGGTCCTTGGTTTCGAGTCGCGATCACCAATGGAGCGCATGCACCGTTCGACGGCGAATTAAGGCGTTCTAACATATTTTTCACGCGAACTTTCGATCACCGTTGCCGCGCCGGGAGCAACTTTCATGCTGCGCAATTTCACACCGCTTGGATCCACTCGAACTGATTATTTTACGTTACTTCGTAAAAATCATTAGAAACCGTTCGTTACACACTCCGAAAGGACAGCGCGCATTCAGATTTACAGGATTTTCATTTATCTTTGCGTTACAACTGAAATTTGATAACTAGACGGCGAATTTTATGCGTTTAAAGAATAAACCGATCGAAAACGAAACTGTTGAGTCAATAGAAGGAGTTGGAAAATTTATTAAAATAGTGTTGAATAATTCGGGCAAAAATTACAGTCGTCCGTTTAACAAGAATATTTGTTTCTGCAACTATTGATACTAGATTCACAGGACCTTACTCGCTTAATCTACGAATTATACACTGTCATTATACAGTGTCAAAAATGACACTGTGTCATCTCGAAGTGCGCCCAAACATGTACACGAAGTTTTAAAACTCTCGATTAGCGATAATGAGGGCAGATTTGAGGTGTTTAAAAATTAATAAGTCAAATGCTACATTTTTTGACGAATTCGAGTATACTGTTGCGTTATTTCCAACTCGTTAAAATGTTCAAAAAAGAAAATAGGCGTCTATGTAAGTCCTGCGTCTGACAATTAATGCGGGCAATTTTTATTTCGCATGAAAATCTCTTAGCTCGTGAATTGTGTAAAATTGACGAACAAGAATGAGGATAAACATTAACACTAGATTCACAGGACCCGTCAAAATGACCGATTCTGATATTTTTAAATCGCGAATATTGAGATTGTGAAAATGCATCCATGAGCAATTATTTAACAAATTGATTTCTTCTGGTAGTACATATTATTTAAAAAGTGGCTACAGACTTTGATCGATACATTCGTGTTGCTTTTACAAAGCAATGTAAAATAGTAATTTTTAGTGCTCGGTAAATCTAGTGTTAATGACATTCTACAAATCTGACGGAACTCGTTATTTTTTTTCTTTTTATTACTTGTTTAATGTTGCTTCAACGTCAAAGGTCATTAGCAACACGGTACATTTTCTTACAGTATATTATACATTATTGTCGATAACTGTTTATACATTTTAGCAATTGCGCAAATCTGCTACCGTAAAATTTCGTTCTCGGTAGCCGCGCGATTGGTTGTTCGAATTTCCCACGGCGAAGTAGACGTAAGTGCATTAAAAATGGCCGACAGAGCCGAAGGCAACTGCATTACAATTAAGAATGCTTCGTTATGCTCCTGAGATTATTGCCGATGCCCGTTGACCATGTCGAAGTGGAGCCGCCTGTTTTATATTTCGAGTAGCCCGTTGGGAAATGGTTCTCCCGCAATTAAGAGATTCGAATATCCACCCCCGGGGAGGGATGAAAGAATTCAATTTTCCGTCTTCCGCGTTTTTCCGAAAGTACGCGGCGCGCCGACTTGGATGCGTTAACGCGGGGCCATTAATTATGTATAAGCTGGTACGCGAGCTCAAGCGCGCTGAAAAATTACTCTCCTAATGCCTGATTTATTCATTATTCATTCTGATTCTGCACCGTAACCGATTCTGAATCGTAACACTCGCTTTTCTCGCGATTCGAACGGAGGAGGGGGTTGGTTAGCAAATATCAAAACTGTTTCCTCAAATTATTCTTACTGCAGGGTAGGAAATTAAAATTCTGTTCGGTTTTCTGTTACAGGTGAGCTCCGAGATGATTCTCCGCCTGCGAGTACCGGATTAGTCACGTGACGTATTAATATGGCGACTCTGGTGATCGTCGGTGGAAAATACAAACAATTTTCATTCAAGGAATATTTGTCGATCAACCCTCGACAAACCTTTCGACGACTTTGGCCATGTTTCTCGGAGCTGTGAACAGTTCGGAACGGTTTCGGATATTCTCGAAACTGTTTCGGGCCCTGCTTTTGAATGGCTATGTCTTTATTTCGTTACGATCGAAACACTCGGCGATAAGTGCATGAAATCCGCAGTCTATTGACGGAGCGGTGACAAGATATTTGAGACAGATTTTTGAGGTTAGGTTCACGCGACGCGCACACCTGTCGAGCACCCTTTTCGCAGCCGGCGACAAGCAAAGCAGAACATCCCCGGATAGATCGAGGTTGATAAAGAGCGTTGCATTATGGATTACCGAGATACACGGCGAGCCGAACGTGCGGCGAAACGCTGATTGAGAGGCGCTGCCTAGCAACTGGTGTCCTCGCAACCTTTTTCCACCCCTCGTGCTGCTGCAACCCACTCGTCGCCGCGAGTCTTGTCGGCTCGTAACGGCCCTCGCCCCTTACCCGTTATCGAGCTTTCAACCCCCGCGACGACGTCGTTCCACCTTCCGTCGACGATCTTCGACGTCTACCTGTGAATCTTGCCGTCCTATTCCACCCCCTTCCCCCGGCGAGAGTTCGTACTGCCTCGCCGAGAATTCCCCCGCGACTGCTCCGAAAAAATCTCTTTATTCCACCCCTCCGGGGTGCGGGACCTTGAGGATGATTTCTCAAAATTTTATAGCGAAATTCATCGAAAAAGTAGTGACGATTGTAGAAATTTCTGAGAAGATTATTACTATCTGAAGAGGTTATTATTTAGTTTCGAGGCCATTGCTCTTTTTGAGTGAAAGCTTATTCTTTCTCTTCGATATTATTGTGGAGTATAGAAAGACAAATTTGTGTCTTATATCTTAATTTTTATACTTTTGTCACGGAATTGAATACGCGAACGCAATATGTTTACGTATTTACGTGCGAAACATTTGTTTATTGTACTCTTCGAGAGTACGGAACCTTGAGAATGATTTCTCAAAATTTTATATCGAAATTCATCGAAAAACGATTGTAGAACTTTCTGAGAAGATTATACACTATCTCAAGGGGGTGTGGGATGCATATAACGTTAGAAAAGATATTTTTGCAAGGTTATTATTTAATTTAAAGGCCATAGCTCTTTTTGAGTGGAAGCTTATTCTTTCTCTTCGATATTATTGTGGAGTATAGAAAGACAAATTTGTGTCTGATATCTTAATTTTTATTCTTTTGTTACGTTATTGTACTCTTTGAGAGTACAGAACCTTGAGAATGATTTCTCAAAATTTTATATCGAAATTCATCGAAAAAGTTACTACGATTGTAGAACAAATTTCTGAGAAGATTATACACTATCTCAAGGGGGTGGGGGTGCATATAACGTTAGAAAAGATATTTTTGCAAGGTTATTATTTAATTTCAAGGTCGTTGCTCTTTTTAAGTGGAAGCTTATTCTTTCTCTTCGATATTATTGTGGAGTATAGAAAGACAAATTTGTGTCTGATATCTTAATTTTTATTCTTTTGTTACGTTATTGTACTCTTCGAGAGTACAGAACCTTGAGAATGATTTCTCAATATTTTATATCGAAATTCATCGAAAAAGTTACGACGATTGCAGAACAAATTTCTGAGAAGATTATACACTATTTCAAGGGGGTGTGGAATGCATATAACGTTAGAAAGGAAATTTTCGCAAGGTTATTATTTAATTTCAAGGCCATTGCTCTATTTCTTTAAGTGGAAGCTTACTCTTTCTCTTCGATATTATTGTAGATTATAAAAACAAAACACATTCCAGGACCACAATAGCTAAGATCATTCAATCTCGAAGAATTTGTGTCTGAAAGCAACGATATCTTAATTTTTATACTTTCGTTACGGAATTAAACATGTAAACGCGATATATTTACGTACGGTGTTCCATTAGAAAATGTACTATTGATATTGTTATGAATGTTCAAACAACAGGAGTTCCGCCACCATGATGTTCGCATAACTAATGTTCGTGTAACCGAGTTACGCGTACACTTGATACCGTGGTTCGATCGTGCGCGCTCCGTGTTCCTTGAGCGGGACATTATGCGTAAATTGTAAGTAATTAGAGCAAATTCAGGGAATATATTACATATTCGACAGGGTCTATAGCGATTAATATCGCCGCTTGTGACCGTTAATGAATCATGAACGAAATATGGCCGAGGCGGAGTCACAATAACACGTATCGCGGAATGGCCGCGAGCGTGAATGATAATTGCTGCGTATTTGATAGATTTTATGCCGATCCATTGATCGGACAGCTTGTAATCAGCTCGAAAATTGTGTATTCTCCGGAAAATGGGGGGGGGGGGGCCAGATATATCCATATTCATTTTGGTGGACATAAATCATGTTACTGTTTATAAGGCGGACACCTTCTGGCTCTTTCGGTGGAAAACCGAACGCGTGTACAGCACAAGTTTGTAAACCTTGCCAGATTGTTTTAACAATCATAGTTTGAAATCAACTATTCAAAATCAACTGTTCATTTCATAGTTTGAAACCGACTCTGACAGTGAAATATTAAAATAGAAACAACATCGGACAGTGGACAATTTTCAACGAATTTTAGTTCGATCTAATGTTACAAACGAACAGTATATTTATCGTTATTTTATAACGATATCTCAACATATTATTTAATAGTTTAGATATTTTATCAGTCGACGTCTCCTTTCATGGACTATATTCACTAATATTTTTATTTATTGGTTTACTACCCTCAGAAAAGTACTACGCTAACCTGATTATGGTACATGCTATACAGTAATGCATAGTATCAGCACAAAATCTATTTTTAAATCAACATATTATTTAATAGTTTAGATATTTTATCAGTCGACGTCTCCTTTCATGGACTATATTCACTAATATTTTTATTTATTGATCTACTACCCTTAGAAAAGATACTACGCCAACCTGATTATGGTACATGCTATACAGTAATGCATAGTATCAGCACAAAAATCTATTTTTAAATTCAGGCCAATAATAATTGTCACTTACAAGTATGCAATTGTCGTGCCGAGGACTGGTACTTTTTTCACAGAAAATTTATAAAAACGTGTTTACCGTTTTCTTCGACCTTCCTTCGTCGTATTTCGGACGAAGAAGAAGAATCGTCTTATTTCGAAATGAAAAGCGTGGTGTTAATCCCACCGCGACGGGTCACGAGTGACTCAGGCACCGCGGACGAAGGGTTAAACAGCGATCGTTTCGAAACGAGCTCGGCGATGTGTTAGGTCGCGCGGCTTCGGTTAAGTGGCGGTGCTTCCAGCTTTTATGGTCAACAGACGTGCCAATTAGCGCCGCGGATTTGCGTAGAGCAGGGGAAGACGTGCAAGGGCGAAGAGGGTCCGGCAATATAAATCTTATCGGCGAGGAGGAGAACAAAGATTGGTCTAGTTTCTCGCGCGTTATTTGTCTTTCGCCGGAGAGGTGGCCGACAAAGGGAGGCTATTACACCCCTCGGGAAAGGTGGCTACGAGTCCGGGGAAGGTAAAAAGCGGGGAGAGCAAGGGATGTCGCACTTGTTGCTGCACCCTGAATTTCTCTTGGCCTGCTCCCTTGATACCGGGTGACACGTACAGCACCGGTCCCAACCCTTGCGACAGCAATTCTTTCAAACGCGAACTACCACCGCCAGAACATCCCCCTTCCCCTCGTCACCCTCTGCAAGAAACGATTTCACCGATAATGTCGACGCTGTTCCACATTTTTGCAAATTAATGCGTCGATCGACGAGACGTCGAGTCTTGCGAAATGATAAATAATTTCGCCAATTATTTTATTGACGACGATTGACGGCGGTTTTAGCTTCCTAAATATTTCTAACGTTTTTGAGAAACCTCTGAAAAAAGTTAGTGACAAGTAGACCGCGTTAATGGCGTATAGACTGTGTCATTGTCTTTAATAGTAGTTTTCCCATTATCTCAAATCTAAATAAATTAGAGTAAAGTAAAATTATAGATTGATCGGAAAGTAATTTCGTTTTTGCTTTTATTCTTTTTTGGTGAAAATGGCGGACGATTTTCTTGTAGCGTATAAATATTTAATGTATAAATATTTAATGTATAAATATTTAATTCAATTACCCAATTTTGTCTTTGTCAACTTCTATTCCGCAGAATCGAACAAACTTTTTCGCAAACAAGCCTCGCGATATCGGCTGTCAAAATATATAATTATAATTAACACGTCTTAAGTGTGAAATTGTCCGCGAAAAGATACTATTACGTCCTCTTTTCGGAAGAAACGAAATTACATTCCGAACAACCCAATGTACCTCGTGGTTTGCGGAGCCGATTTTATATGCGCCACCCTATATATTCCGTTCGTTTCGTCGCGTTTCTCGTGCGCGAAGCATCGCGCGAATACGAAAACGTGACCAGGATCCGAACCTCGGAATTTCGTTTTCTTAACAATTTCATCGCCGAAATCTTCCGGCGAGAGCTTCCCGTATTTCTTCTTCCGGTTCTGTTCCAGCTGTAACCAGCTCTCTCCTCGCGACCATAAACTCTTTACTTCCTCGTTACGAACGCGATCATGCCCTCTCCTATTCTGGAACCCGATCGCACTCGTCCTCGAATGTTTCGCGTCGCATTCGCCTCGAAACAGAGATCCTTGGAAATCAAAATTTCTGTTTTAACCCGAGCGGCAACGCTGAAGATAAAAAAATTGACTACTAAAAATTCTTGTGGCACTATATCTTAGAAATTACAAATAATATTACGAAATATTTGTTGCATTACAAAATTTGTATATGATAGATAACTAAACATTTGAATAATGTATATGGAAATCGGATCAGTTTCGTACGAATGAAATGTTAATATTGTAAGACGGAAGAAAAATTTTGTTTTAGAATTTAAAAAGCGACGAGTGCAAAGGGTTAACTAGATTTACGGTGACCCGTCAAAATGGCGGGTTTTATATTGTTTAATTTACAATTATTGTGGTTGTAAAAATGCGTTTGTAGGAAATTTATTTAACACGTGTATTCCTTGCGACATATATTATAGTAAAAGCCGGCTAAAAATCTGGCTGAATATATTCTTGGTATTTTTATAAAATAATCCAAACTGGCCACTTTTAGTGCTCCGTAAATCTAGTGTTAATAATTGAAATGTGCATATCTCCCACGGAGGCATTTGTCCTATTAGAAATGCCATAAAAATAATATTTCTTTCAGAATTAGCGAAATTATAGAACTGTCGCTTCGAAATAGAGATCATTGCAAAATTTCTCTTTTAACAATTGAAATTTGCATACCCCCCACGGAGGTATTTGTCCGATTAGAAATGCCATCAAAATAATTTTTCTTTCAGAATTAGCGAAATTATAGAACTGTCGCTTCGAAATAGAGATCGTTGCAAAATTTCTCTTTTAACAATTGAAATTTGAATACCTCCCACAGAGATATTTGTCCAATTAGAAATGCCATCAAAATAATTTTTCTTTCACAATCAGTGATATTGTGCAATTATTTTCGCCAGAAAAATTTGTGAAGACGAGAAAAATACGTTCTCGCTCTCTTCACGAAGTCCAGTGAATTCTCGATATATGTCGCCGATGTCTGGACGATAAACGTCGCCGAATTATCCCCACTACCGCGAAGGGGTCCGGAAGCTCGAGAGGCCTCGGACGCCGAGTAGAGCTCACTGTACACCCCTTGGCAGTGGGGATAATTCCGCGACACTTACGACCGAGGTCCCGGCGTCATATACGAAGTAGTGATTGTAACACGAAATTTTACAAACCGAGCGTGAACAGCAACGTGAGAGTTGATATTTCGAGTTGCCTGATTGAAATCGATGACCCGTGCGTTGTCGCCTCCGCTCGTCAACGGATTTTCGCTCGGTTCGTCGCGAATGTAGAACGCCTTGCAATTACGCCGGGCCGAAGAAGACGCGTAGGAAACTTAATCGAGCTTAATTACCGCGAGCCTGTTCTGGCGCGCCATCGGTAATCGTTCCCGAGCGGGCGAGCGCAGCCCCGATCAAATCCGTCGGGCCCATGATACGCCGATTGAATACGTTCAATTCCCGACAACAGGCCGAGAGCGAGCAACCTCCGCCCGGTAATCCTCGCCTATTAAATTAATTGCAAACGCCGAGGAGGTAGACGACGACTATATGCCCCGGCCGAAGAACTACGAGCCCGTGGGACTCGTAGAATTGATCGCGCGCGCGCCGCCGCCGCCGCCGACCGGAGACAACGCTGTTCGCAAATAACTGCGTCACCGAGCAGCGAAACGCGCTGCAGCTGTTGCCGGTAAATTGATCGGATACCTGTCTTCCATCCGACTGTCGCACCTGTCGATTTAACGTTAGACGATGCCCCCTAATCGAAAAAAGAAACGAAGCCGGCACACGCTCGGCTCGAGCGGGCGTCCAACACTGGTGCCAAGGCGTCGAAAGATCCATTTTATAAATTTTCGATTTTCATGAAAGAAAATAGTTATTTTCGTATAGCCTAATGGTGCGTGCGTGATGTGCCAAAGTCAGATTTTTGAAGAAAAATTTTTTACGCATTGTGACTAACCATTTTTTCGATCCTGCGAATTCATCGGTTTTCAGTGAAAAAGATGTGTAAATAGTCCGCCTGTAATTGAATACCTAGGCGTCTACAAATCATATTGCAAATGGCTTTAACTATTCTCTGGGAAAAAATTTTTCAAACAATGTTGCTTAACATTAAGTAATACGGAATAACTTGAAGTCTCTTTGCGTTACGCTCGTTTTTTATTTATGGAGGAGTACAAGAAATCCAGAAATGAGGTGGAGCGACGAAATTTTTTTAAAATTAAGGTTGATACTTTAAAACGAATTTTCTGGAGGTTGAAAAACGTTCGTACCATATTCTTCCTATTTTGCCCATATTCTACAAAGTTTCAGCTTTAATTTGAAAATAATTTCATCGCTCTACCTCATTTCTATCGAAAGTTCTTCGATTTTGTATCCGATTTCGTCCAAATTGCCCATTGCGTGACGTCTCAACACGCAGAATATTCATTAGGGTAACTGGAGAGGGGGGAATAGCTGATTAGACGTATATAAAGAGCAATATGTTGTTTTCTTTGTAAATCAAATATAGTAGTCATTATTTAAGATATATTTAATATTTTATTTTATTTGCGTAGTCTATTTATTTGATTTTATTTTATTTGGAAATTAAGCTTGAAGGATGTTGAAGGGTATCTGGATGGACAGGGTATGAATGTTTGACATTAGGGAAGAATTACAGTGAATTCTCGATATATGTCAGCTCGACGTATGTCACCTCGATGTATGTCAGCTCGATGTATGTCGATACATGTCTTTTGTCAGCAATGTTTACTCGAGCTTCGCGTCCCCTGACGGGCTAACAGCAGTGGGGATAATCCGGCGACATTTACCGTCCAGGTTTCAGCGACATAAATCGAGAAATCACTGTATCGTCGAGTCCCTTTTCATCGTCATCGAGAAACTTGTCGTTTCCTCGTTCTGCCGACCAGTCCCATTATTTCCAGTGAAACGACAGTGAACGATAAATCGATACGCGCCGTGACGTAAAGAATGAATTGATCATGACACCACGAATTAATTCGTACGCCGAACGCAAAGATGACCGGCCGGGTTCGGTTGATTAAATAGTTTCCTCTTCGCCGTGGGTATAGCGCGTATTTCAACGACAGCGCAATGAATCACGACTATTAACGGACGAGGCAATTCGTCGGCAAAAAACACATCGGCCGAATAAATCTGGCCGGCTCTTAACGGCGGTGGCGTTTGAATAATGACCTTGTTATGAACACTTTACGCGGCCACGTAACTTTTCGTGCTCGTTCCGCTACTCACCATCACCCGCCATTATCGCCTTAAAAATCCGAGGAGCCCGCTACCCGTGGCCGGTAATGGTCGCAAGAAGCCCGGCCCGGCCCGGCCCGGCCCGGCCCCGGCCCGTGTACGTTAATTTTCTGTCGGCCGGAAACCGATTAATCAAAGTTCGCTTCATTGAATTGTTTCGAGGCGTCCTGTTCGGTGCCCGACCGTCGCCAGAAGGCGGATCATTTTTCATCAATTTCAATCTTACCCCCTCACCCCCACCCCTCGGTCACCTGTTCAACCCCGCCGTGCTTTACGAAACTCATACGAGAGAGTTGTCTGCGGGCTAATTGAACTTTTTGGCACTGTTAGGGGAGGTTCTTCGAGTGTTATTACCCCTGGAATGTGGTTTCAATTTGTTTTCAATTTTGCAATCTTTGTTCATCTGAATTAAAGATTAGTGAGCCTCGTAACTAATACACAGTGTCCTTTAACACCCGGTCTCTGTTTCGGCCAATAACGCCAGCGCGTGCGATGCTATGGGGGAGTCAGGAGAGAGGCGGTACAGTGACTTCTCGATATATGTCAGCAACGCGGGTCTGCCAACGTCATGCATCGTCCAGGAGACATACCCGTGGTATGTTTGCACTTCTCGGCGTCCGAGGGCTCTCGAGCTTCGCGGCTCCTCGAGAGGTATAACTCGCGGTAGTGGGGATAATTTCGCGACGTTTATCATCCAGGCGTTGGCGACATACAGGGTGTCCCGTAACTGGTGGTACAAACCGAGCAGGGGGTGATTCCACATGAAAAACTGAGTCGAAATTAAAGAATAAAATTTTTTGAGCCAAATTGGACCAATTTTGGAGCCAACTGGACAAATTTTCAAACTCATTTTTCTCGAAAACAAAGGCTTGTATCAAAACATTTGATTCTATATTTTCGACTCAGTTTTTCATGTAGAATACATGTATATTCTGTATATAATTTAATTGATACAATCCCAGCGGTAAGATTGTATCGTGTGGGAACGTTCAATTATTACGTTAATATATTAGGCAATAATTAGGGGTTGTAGATTACGGGGGTTAACGAACAAGACAAATATATTCTGAATTGAGACAATTACAAATGTGACGCAGGGTGACAGTCATATTTTTTGTCACTTCCAATGAAAACCAGGCCTCGGTTAGATTTTCGTTAAAAAGGATTAATGAAGGTTATCTATTTCCTATCAGAATATTAATTGACGGTTGCCAGAAGGGAGTGTTTAAAGATTTTCATGTAAAGAAGGCATACAGTGTGTTCCATTAATAAAAAGGGACCTGTTGGGACGCTTTTCGTTCACAGAAAAGAGATTAGAACTTCTAATCGAAATGAACGTGGAGAACGTCTCCATAGGCAACACACGATTCCTGGAACGAAATTATACGGGAGCCTGGTTCGCAGCGGCGGGATAGATGATTTAGGTTGGCATTGCACACAGGTAAATGGCGACGGTCAGCTCACGGCTGGCTGCACGTAATTCAACAGGTGGGTAATAGAAAGGTGGGGTTAGGACCAGCGTGTTACCTCGTTTTCCTCGGTCTCATTGAATTCCGCTCGTTTGCTCCTTCACCTCGCACCATCTACTCACCTATCCTCGTTTCCACCCTTTCACGCAACTTCCCCCGAGTGCCTCCCTTTACTATCTGCTTTCATAATCAAGGGCTCGTCGGGCTCGTCCCCGAAGAAGCGAAAGGGCGGTTCTTAATCCGAGAAATTGTTTCGTTCAGAGAGTTCGGTGGCGAGTTAGCGTTCAGAATGAAACTAGCTAATCAACAATGTCAGTGTGATCTGTAATTACTCGACTACGGATTTCTACAATATCGGATAGTAAGATATAAAACAGCTAACGGATTTTAAAGGAATTTAATTAGTTAATTTGCTGCGAAAGGAGTCCCCAGAAATTTCTATTTTCGACAAGATTCTTAGCGAAGATATAATTTTATATTTTATATATTTTGAAAAAGCTCTGTTCACTTGAAATTTCTGAATCGGTTAAACAAACAGTTTTTGTTTCGGCGAAAACAAAACGAATTAAAATTGAAAAGTGGTTTTGGTGTTAGTAAACAATGTTTGGTTTGCGTTAAGTGTAAAATGATATTGCTATATTTTCTAAAATACGTGAACAGTAATATTTCGTTTAATTAACTCCTAATGTCTTTCAGGTTGTGAGAAGGTATATTAATACTAGGTTATATCATAGCAATTTTTCTGTTATTCCGAGCTCTGCAGTGCCGTGGGACGCAACAGGAAAATTATTATTTTTATCATCTCGAATTCCCGGAATTCCTTCGTAAATTCGTGTTGTATGATAAAACGACGTCTCATTAATGAAAATATAGGGTTCGATGCACGAAAGGGATTCCCTTCATCCGTACGCTGAAGGGTTTAATCAAATATATGGATACCGTGGTGTTTTTACGGTAGCCAACTCATCAGCCAACACGCAGTCTGTTGATGATTCCGGATGTAAGCCATCTACTACGAAAGAAATTATCTCGACGTTTTGCTAACGCCGCAGTTGACTTCATCTGGAGATTAAATGACACAAAGATGCAGTTGCGCATTCCATGCTAGTTCACTCTTAAGATTGGTTCACACCGACCAAAACAATGATCATAGACTAAAGGTTTTAACAGTTTGATTGTTTATTTGAAATAATACTGCGATCATTCTCCTTAGTTTTCCCACACCAATTTAAAAGAAAACTTTTGT
>CM052140.1:15861999-15872220 GCA_028454255.1 Halictus ligatus
ACGGGCAAGGAGAACCGTGGCCATTTTGCGAGGCAGCCAACGACCGATTTCAGGTCGCAGCTCGCAATCGACAGCGACAACGAACTCTTTAATCACAGCCGTCGCGGCCTCGCCGAATTTGGGATTCAAATACAACCCCCCGCCGATCCGCCCTCGTTCCAACACCTCGACTCGGTCAGATTCCGATTCGCTATCGCAGTCCTTCATCTCTTATCCCTTCTACATCCACACTCCTAGCCCTTTCTCACATTCCCGGCAACGTCGCGAAACCTATACCCTTTCACTAAACCTACCAAGCATTAACATCATATAGAGGAATTCTGATAATAATTAAAAAATTTTATTTTGAAGTCAGAGGAATATTCAAAGGAAAATTAAATTTTAAAAGAATTATTATGAAGAAAATAAATATAGAGTGATTCTGATAACAATTAAAAGGTTTATTTTGAATTTAGGGACATTAACAGTATCTGGTAAACATTGCCTTATAAAAATGGCAACCCTAAATTTCTTGAGATTAATTTCTAATACAATAGATGCTTGGAAAGGGTGGACCCTATCCACGCGCTTCGAGATATACAGTGAATTCTCTATACATGTCAACGACACTGGTCTCGCCAGCGTCCGAGCCGTGTTATGTTTACACTCCTAGGCGTCCGAGGGTATACCCCGCGGTAGTGGGGATAATTTCGCGACGCTTATCCTCCAGCCCTCGGCGACATATACAGAGAAGTCATTGTATAAAATCAAATTGAATCAATTCTGTTACCAGACGGAGGTAGCCTGAATTAACCCATTTCTCAATTTTCCAGGTCACTATCATCATTCGTTAGCTAAAAAATAGAAACGGAGGGTGCCCTTGGAGAGAAAAGCAGCAATTCTGATATTTTCTTATAATGTTGAAACATCAAGCTATTTTACTTGTAGTCATTTTTAAGGTGCTTAACACTTTATCTACCGGAAGCCTATTAACCCTTAGCACTCGAATGACGAGTTTGTATTTAATAAATTACTGAACACTTCATTATTGTACTTGTAAATTGCACCATTTACGTATGTATAACATGATAAAAAAAAATAGATTGAAGGGAAATATTCTAGGTCGGAAGAGATGTTTCGTTTTGGAGCTAAAATAGCTCTTCGAGTGCAAAGGGTTAATAGTCTTCTCAATAATTGTGATGTTCCAAATGGAAGCTTAAAAATCTTCCAGAAGATTCTTTATCTACCAGAAGAAGCCTATTAATCCATTAAGGCACAAGAATTATTTTTAAATTTTAGCAAACGATGGACAAAACATCTAGTCCTTCTCAGATGGCGCTAGAAGCAAACAAATATAATCTTGTTATCCTGTACTCGAGCGAGTACAATGGGCGCTAATGGGTTAATAGTCTTCTCAATAATTGTGATGTTCCAAATGGAAGCTTAAAAATCTTCTTCTATACAATAATCCCTAAAAAGATCATCAGATCTTCTAATTGAGGGTGAGTTGTTGCTGTTGCTGTTAACGTTAAAGGATTCTTTTATCAAAATCCTCAGCCATGACCGCTGAGGTGAAAGTCCGACTCTGTCAACAATTACGGAACAATCACCGGTGGATAATGTGTTAAGTTTCGCCTTGTTTTCGTAACTCCTTATTCGTCTGCTCTCTTCAAGCTTTTGACATCAGGTGCCACATATTACCGGCGTTTGGCTCGAATGCTCTAACTAGGTTCTAGAGCCAATTAACTGTCCCGCTGGACGGGTTACATCGAAATCGGTGATTCCTGCGTGTAGGCGAAATAGGTTGACGATCACTGTGCTAGGAGAGGAACACGGAGGACGAGCGGCGAGAGTATAGGGAGATGTTGGGGCGGAGGAGAACGAAGAGGTCGCACGAACACTATAGTACGATAGTCGATCCGCGCGCGAGCATTCGGGGAAACCACCACTGCACAGCCGGCCGTGTCGGCACTGCCGTCGCCGCCGCCGACGCCGCCGCGACGCCCGGCGCCGGCAGACTTTGGGTTTCAGATTAATGGATCATTTTTCTTCCCTCGACTCGACTCGACTCGACTCGACCCGACTCGACGCTCACCTATACCCAGTTTGCGAGGGCAGCTCACCCCTACGACCACCTTCCTGCACCTTCGAAACTTCCATCTTCCGCTCACGCCAACCCTCCTCTCTCTCCATCCCCTCTCCCATCCCTCTCTCTCTCTCTCTTGATCTCTCTCCGCTTCCAAGCGCTCAGCGCCGTCCCGAATGCATCGTGCACCAGTGCGCCTCGCGATTTTCAATGCGCCCTCCGACCAGCCCCGGGGATCGACCGTTCGATCTCGTGGAGGATCTTATTTCTTCGCCTTCTTTTTTTCTCACCGTAGCTTTTATGGACCGATGAGAAACCCATTGTTCACCGGGCTAGTGATTTATCGCTCGGCAGACGTCGCTAGACTGCGGATTTCGTGCATTTATTAGTTTGGATTGTTTGTTTGTTTGTTTTTTTTTTTTTGACGTACACCGGGCGCCATCCGACGCGCGCACCTGAATCGCTCCGGTCGATCGAGATCGAGAATTTCGGTCGATCGATTCGCTTTTTCGAGGATCAAGGGATTTTGCTGTAGGGTCGTCCGTTGTTTGATAGAATGGTTAACGCGTTCAGCCATCGGTGGCTGACACTAGACTTTCCGTTCAGGCCGCGTCAACCACCGCTGGCTGACAGCGTGTAACATGATCTAGAACTATAAAATTTTGCACTGTTCTACGGAATTGCGGGAAATTTATTTGAAATTTAATACAATAAATACTGTTGCAGACTTGTAGAATTTATAATAATATTACAGACTTATAGAATTTATAGAATTTATAATACTATTACAGATTTGTAGAATTTATAGAATTTATAATACTATTACAGACTTATAGAATTTACAGAATTTATAATACTATTACAGACTTATAGAATTTATAGAATTTATAATGCTATTATGAATTTACTAATACTATTATTAAACTATTACAGACTATTACAGACTTGTGGAATTTATAGAATTTATAATAATATTACAGACTTATAGAATTTATAATACTATTACAGACTTATAGAATTTATAGAATTTATAATACTATTACAGACTTATAGAATTTATAGAATTTATAATACTATTACAGACTTGTGGAATTTATAGAATTTATAGAATTTATAATAATATTACAGACTTATAGAATTTATAATACTATTACAGACTTATAGAATTTATAGAATTTATAATACTATTACAGACTTATAGAATTTATAGAATTTATAATACTATTACAGACTTGTAGAATTTATAGAATTTATAGAATTTATAATAATATTACAGACTTATAGAATTTATAATACTATTACGGACTTATAGAATTTATAGAATTTATAATACTATTACAGACTTACAGAATTTATAGAATTTATAATGCTATTATGAATTTACTAATACTATTATTAAACTATTACAGACTATTACAGACTTGTAGAATTCATAGAATTTATAATACTATTACAGACTTATAGAATTTATAGAATTTATAATACCATTATGAGTTTACTAATACTATTATTAAACTATTCATTTATGTTTTGTTTTGTTTTGGGGGGGGGGGGGGACTATCTAGTACTGTTATAAGAAACATTGGTCCTACAATTTCAGCGCTTCTAAGCGGCGCGCGTGGCCTGACGAGGACTTCCTTAAAAATCAGTATGGCGCTCAACGTGTTAATATATATGAGTCCTTATTTAATATAAAAGTTTGATATAACAGTTATTTAAAGTAAGAACGTGGCTTGGGAGTGAGAAGTAATTTTTCGATTCGTATTTGTTGCAATTTGCTCGTCGTGGCATACTGCACGTAATACTAAGCTAACACTTCGTTAGGCACGCTAATTTTCCTACCATGATTAGACTGGCCGTTGACGTCCATCACGCAATTAAAACAGCGTATCTATACAGTTTAGAATTTACAATATTGCGATAAAGTAGTAAAAAACTGTATATATACCGACGAAATAAGGAAACATTTATGCAACAAGGTGCTAATTTTCATGATACGGAAATAAATATGTATTGGGAAATATACAAATGACGAGATAGTGAAGAGATACCCGGAGAGTCAAGGCTCTGTTATTATTATAGTGTTACATATTTAATAGGGAACACTAATGGGGAAAATTGCAAGACGGTTTATTGCGCATGTACATGCCACATATAATTATTAATTGTTTTAATTGCCTTTGTTTTATGCATCGGGGACTGCTGGCCAAAATTAAGTCGGCCATACTGACAAGTAGGAACGGAGAAACAAATATTAACTTGACTAGTTAAACATCGGGCTCTAATTGAAAGATACATAGCGTGAGAAGGTCATAAATAGCGTACATAGTGGTACAGGAATAAATCAAGATTGAGAACGGTCTCGCAGGATGTCCATACTAATTAATCCTCGTCCGTCTCTTATTTTCCCTAACCTAATTTTTTCTTTGCCGGCGGACTGACAAAAATGAATACGATGGAGAGACAAACGGTTAAATTTGTAAATTCCTTCTTTCGTTCTTCCTCTCAAATTCACTGAACATAATTTTGTTCAAATGCCGCGCGAACATTGTTTTAAAAGACTCGATAACCTCGAAGGTCATGCAAGGTCAGAGATGGAAGAACATTGAAAAACGCGAGGAACGTTTTGAACAGTTTGCAAATAAATCGTTCACTATACAGTCCAGAGGTGTAAACGAATTGAAAATCAAAATCATGCATGCATGTGCATTAGAATACCTCGGGCAACATTAGAAAAGGTTTTGCCGAGAGTCTAATTAACGGAGCCGGAATAACGAACGTTTACTGTATCCTCGTCAATAAAGAACACTTGTAAACACATTAGTAGAAAATATTCAAAATGTTTCTTCGATTTCTGACTTTGTACGAGCTTGAAGGACACTGTACCGTACAGGAATAAATTTCTCTTGACAGGCGTTTTCATATGTTATAAAAAAATACACGTTTCCGAAAAAATAGTGCAAACTTACAATAGCGCGATAGTGCTGGCAAGAAACTTTTTCCTCCTCCACTTTTTTTGAATATTCATTGGTTTCGAGATACGTGCTGGCTAATAATCGCGGCCAAGTTTTACAGTTTTCAAATGCAATTATTAGACCCGTAAGTTATCGATTATTTTGAAATGTAAATTAAACTTTCTAGTAAATTCAAGTTTTTATCTCTTAATTTATTAAATAAACTCCATCATTGTTAAGAACAGTTTGCCATCTTTCCTGCAAATTTCCAATCCCCCTTTTTCTTGTGAAAGAAAATTATACTCTTTTTAGAATATTTGGAACACAGGCTGCTTTATTGAGAACTGTAAAAGAATTCGTGTTTCCTCTTCGACTATCGGTACAGAACCAACTTTGACATTTGTTGACCTTCGATACATCTCCATTAATATTGTAAATTTTCTTTGTTGTTACCGATGCATTAAATACCCCCGCAGAATTTACGGACAGAACGTGCGGACGCCGCCATTTTATTACAGGGTTGTCAAAGAAAATCATACTTTTTAGAATATTTGGAACACAGGCTGTTTTACCGAAAACTTGTTTCCTCTTCAACGATCGGTACAGTACTAAAACAAATTCTTTGCAAATAATTGATTACTTGTAACCCCTAATTGTTACCCCTAATGTTGGTAATCGACGTATTTCTAATCAGTTAACTGTGATTGACGAGTATACTGCTCAGGAAGAGATTGTCCCGAAGGAAGAGATTTCCCAACGTCTGGAGACACACACTGATACTAAAGTGTGTCGCCTTGCGTTCCACTTATACAGTGGGTTCACTCATAGCCACGGTTCGGTGAGCACCGATCAAAGTTGACTTTTCTAATTGGACGGCGGAACAATTAAAAAACTGTGAAGGGTGCGTGCCATATTGGACTCAGGCTGTACCCTGTGTTGATGTTATTGGTATGTTTCTTGATTTCCAATGATTCCCGGTGTTTTCCGGGGAAGTATCCTTTTGTCCTGGCTAGAACTTTGGTCTCATTGAAGGGGATGGTATGTCCTGTTGTTAATTTAATGAAGCTAGCTGTAATGCTGACGAAACGTCGGGAAATCTCTTCCTTCAGGACACGGCTTACACCCCAAAGTCAAAGAAGTCCCAGAAAAAGGTCCCAGAAGTTGCAACTTGAAAGAAATGTAATAAAACTACGAAAGAGAGCAGTAGAAGTCCTATTTGGTTTACGAAATAAAACATTCACCTCTGCAGAAGATGCAAGGAGGCACTTTGAATCATATTTTGCTTGACGAACTTATATATGAGGATTTCTATAAGAGGGGTGTCGAATCTCAAATCCCTGACTTTTTAGAATATTTTCAACTGAAAACTGTTTCCTCTTCAACGATCGGTAGAGAAGTCCCAGAAAAAAGTCCCAGAAGTTGCAACTTGAAAGAAATGTAATAAAACTACGAAAGAGGGCAGTAGAAGTCCTACTTGGTTTACGAAATAAAACATTCACTTCTGTAGAAGATGCAAGTAGGCACCTCGAGTCATATTTTGCTTGACGAACTCTGGATTTCTGTAAGAGAGGTGTTGAAACTCAAATCCCTGACTTTTTAGAATATTTTGAACCGAAAACTGTTTCCTCTTCAACGATCGGTAGAGAAGTCCCAGAAAAAAGTCCCAGAAGTTGCAACTTGAAAGAAATTTAATAAAACAACGAAAGAGAGCAGTAGAAGTCCTATTTGGTTTACCAAATAAAACATTCACCTCTGCAGAAGATGCAAGGAGGCACCTTGAGTATTATTATCATATTTTGCTTGACGAACCCTGGATTTCTATAAGAAGGGTATCGAAACTCAAATCCCTGACTTTTTAGAATATTTTCAACCGAAAACTGTTTCCTCTCCAACGATCGACGCAGCACTAAAGGCGAAGCAAATTCTTTGGAAATAATTGACGCCGGGAGGAACCGGATACTCGCGTCGCGGACAGATTCATAAATTGCGGGGCGGAAGAGTTCGTCTTCGGCGGATCTCTGTGGCCGAGCTAATTCGTGTTAGTGCGCCCGCAGAGTGTCCCGAGAAGCGGTCCCGAAGTGGCTCTTATTTCCCCGAAAGCGAGCGTAACCGCGTCTCGTTCCCCCCGGGGAGAATTTCCCTAGTAAATCCGTGGCCGAGTCACTTGGCCAGCTCGTAAGAAGCCCGCGCACCACCGCGCGGAGAGGGCGGATGAAGTATCGTCGTCGGATCCTCGAAAGTCCAAGTGGCTTACAAATCGCGGATTTCCGTCGCGCCGGCACCATTTACGCGAATACCCGTTTCACTCTTCCCCCCCCCCCCCCCCCCCGCGCGGAATTTCGAAAATCTCTCGTCGACGCTCGATCAACGTCCGGAACTTCGATTCGGCCAAGAATTATTCGCCCCCCCTCCCCGGGCGCGTTTTAACTCCCCTCGCGCCGTTACGCCATCGTTCATTTTACTGCCTCATCCGCCGCTCCAAGGAGCTGGCCAAAAAATGGCGTGCCAACGAGCGCCTGCGAGGAAATCTCGTGCGCCGGATCGAAAGGTATTAACACGCTCGGCCCGCCGTGTCCCGACACTTCCACTCGGTCAACAAAATTAATTGTCCCTTGCCGTTTCCGTTTTGCAACCTTTTGCCGGCCGGCAAAATGATGCGAGGATCAAGGTGTTACATGAAATCCACCATTTCGAATTGATTACACGCGACAGTTGAAACTCTTGCACGCTTGATAGTTTATCTACCGGAAGCCTATTAACAGGCTTCTCAATAATTGTGAAAAATCTTCTTTTATACAATAATCCCGGAGGAGATTTTTAGATTGTTTTGTTGAGGGTGAGTTGTAGCTGTCGCTGTTAATGTTAGAGGATTCCTAGAAGAAATCCTTAGAGAAGAAAGAAATTTTTAGAGGATTGTTAGAAGAAAAAATCCTCAGCCATGACTGCTGAGGTGAAAGTCAAGACTTTCAACAATTACGGAATAATCATCAGTAAATAATGTGTTAATACTAAACCTGCCAAACGTTAACAATATCTGGTAAATATTGCCCCGTAGAAATGGCACCCCTAAACTTATTCAGACAGTCCGTAATTTTCAAATGCTTGGACAAGGAGATTTGTTCCACCATTGACCATAAATGAATTTCTATAGTTTCCACAATCGTAAAATATAAAATCGGTCGTTTTTGCTGTGGTAGGTTTAGTGTTAAATATTATTGGACGGAAATTCGTTTTTCTACTGAAAGGCCAGTGGAAAATATTCGATTGTTTCCCTTGATAGTTTCAGCAAGGTAAAAGTAATTTTGGTAGAGCGTTTAAACTGTTTAAAGCGTAACCTTTGCGTTAATATTAAATCATCGATTCCGAGATTGGAGTGGAACTCGAAGAGATAAACGTCCTGTTATTTTAACTCGATGAACGGAAGTCTATTCGCGGGACCGGATACGATACGTTTCATAATTCTTTCGAGATTCGGGTCTTAAATTATGTTAGATTTTTTCACGAACCGATGAATAAAAGGGAGCCTCTGTCTTACCGCTGAATTTTTATCGACAAAAACTGGAATAGCCGTCGGTTAACCGGATAAATCTTTCAGCCTCGGCGTTCTTACGTCGGCTCTCTCTATGTCGGTCCGGTAAATTTCTTTTCTTCTACTTCTCGGGGAGGACAACTCTCGATTCTTGTTGCGCAACGTTGCGCGTGAGATGTGCCGAATCACTTGATTATTTTTTCATGTTTGCACGTGTATTTTCGGGGAAATACTCCGGCGACGCGAATTTAGTCGAAATAAAAATGCACGGTGCGCGATCGGAGTTTACAAATATTGGTGTAACACTTGCGGCGTTGCATTTGATATTCTTGTGCAAATCCCGATTTGCACGAATCTAGGATTAACAGTAATCTGCGAGCCAGTGTTCACAAAAAATAAGAAAATTCAGTTAACCGGATCTAAAATCATGCGATATACCGATCGATCCTTCAACTCTTTCATGTTTCACAATTTGTAAGTTGTAATAAAAGTTCAAAAGTTTGTCGAAAAATCAGTTCACCAGCTAATGTGTGACAAAATCTTTGAACAGAATTTTATTCCGAATCGACATAAGTATGATTCTTGTCAGCTAGAGTTTTTTAAAATATTTTTCGACATACTACATAATCTCGTAGTAAAATTCTTGCGAAACTCCGTTACGGGGGAAGGGGGGTTAAAACGTCAAATGCTATAACTTCAGAAACTAAAAACTGACAAGGGTGGTTAATTTTAAGCTCCTGTTTCTCCAAACAAAAGAGAAAAATTGAACTTCCGTTATTTTTTGACCCGATCGAAGGCACGCGATCCCATAATCAGTTAATTGGTAGAGAGGAGACTGCAACGTAACGAGGGAACGTCTGAACGCCGACATCGGCACCGTCGCGTCGTCGCTGTAGTTTCTCTCCTCCGGTTGGACCACGAGCATTCTCAGCCGCAAGCCCGGGGGTTGATGCAATCCGATAAATATCGATCGACCGTCCAGCCTTGAGATTCCATTTAATAATAATAGCGGAACCTCGCATGAAATCGGACCGGGGAATAAGAAAGAAAACGGTGACTGGTCAGGGAGACAAAAACCAACGTCGAGAGAAGAAGGCGGACGGGAGAAGAAAAAGAGAGAGAGGGTCAGAGAGAGGGAGAGAGAGAGAGGGAGAGGGAGAAAGTAGCTTGTAGCTTGCCGAGAGGGAAAGAGAGGACGTCGAAAGGGGAAATAAGGGTTCGACAGACTCGGAGGGATGAAGACGGGGGACAGAGCCACCGAGCTTTATTTCCCGGTATTAGCATAATAATTGTAGGACTGCAGGAGAGTTGCTCCGCTGGCTCCGTTGGCCGGAGCCAACGCATGAATGCCGGCCGGACCTGGACGAACAATGAGAGAAATAGGAGCAGAGGTGATCGGTGTGTCCCGAAGAAGGATGCGTCCAAGTTTTCGGGCGGTTTCCAGAATGGCGATCGAGGCTGATTTCGGATGATCAGACGCGAAAGAAGGTTACGGGACGGTGTCTCGCCGGCTAACCCAGTTGCCTATCTTGCCTCGATAAGATATTGCACTCTGCGTCCGTCACCCCATGGCTGCGAAAAGAGTACACTGATCTCTCGATCTCGATACACAGGATGTCCCGTAACTGGCAGGGGATGATTCCACGTGAAAAACTGAGTCGAAAATATAGAAT
>CM052140.1:15879374-15890463 GCA_028454255.1 Halictus ligatus
TAATATTTTTTATAATTTCTTTGAAACAGTGCCACGAGACAATTTTCAGTGGCGCCTCGGAGTGGTCGCTCGAGTGCAAAGGGTTGATCTTCTTCGAAAAATAAATTCTTCGGGGTTCAATTCGGAGAGAGGGGGGTAGCCGCGGACACTTAAGCGTGCACTGCCGTGTCAACGGGCAAAGTCGATCGAACCCGGTGTTTGTCCGTTTGTCCGGTGCCACGCGAATTACCGGTGCCCACGGGCCTTTAAACGGGACCGTCTTCGCACTTTCGTCGGAGGAACGACTTTCGAGTTCCGTTATCGCGTCGCCCACGCGGAAGATAGTGGACGTCCGCGGGCAGGACAGCCGGACAAGTGTATACTCCATAAATTACGCGTTATACAGTCCATTCGGGAGCGAGATAACCACCCCCGGAGGCCCCGTACGCCCCCATCTTCGTTCCGTTCCGTTCCGTTCCTTTCGCCAGCCGTACGACCGGCTGTTTCTGCAGACTTTATACGGTTTTTGACGAAAGTGCTCGGGGTTTATCGACGGTCACGAGAGCGCCGACTGCTCCCGCCAGAATCAACGAGCCACTTCGATGGAACCCGTTTCTCGATTGTCCCCTGTCTCTTTTTCCTCCCCTCTCTCTTTCTCTCTCTGTTTCTCTCTTTCTCTCTGTTTCTCTCTTTCTCTCTGTTTCTCTCTCTGTTTCTCTCTGTTTCTCTCTCTTTCTCTGTTTCTCTCTCTTGTAGACGCCGTGGTACCCAGCGTCGGATCACTTTCCTGCTTCGAATGGTATAGCGATATGCGAGGAAAGCGTCCGCCGTGAAATTACGGTTGTTCCCGTGGACTGGGTGTTAGTCGCCTCGCGTCCTCGTTCGCGTGTATCGGCGTCCCGTCGAACTTCCCTCCATTTTAGTATTATCTTTATGATTATCATCGCTAGACCGCCGATTTTTATGCGAAACGAAAATAGTTGGTTTCTGTTCGTCGGGAACAGCGAGAGACCGAAATCAAATGAAACTCGCGACGGTGCCCCTGACACTGGAACCCAACGGACCGGTTAGAAGGACCTGGTTAATCATTTCTTTTTTCTGTTGAAATTACTGAAATTGTGGAAATGTTATCAGCGGAAATTTTTTAATGAACCTCTTCATCGAAGCACGTGAAAGTTGTGCGAAGTTCAAATGGCACAGTCTTGTCGCTGTTAGAAAGCAGTATACGTCGGTCGCATTTATTGCTCGGTAGTTCTAGCATTTACTCGGTATATTACTCATATTACTCGCATAGTAATATTACATATTACTCGGATATGCATATTACATATTACTCGGATATGCATATTGCATATTACTCGGATATGCACATTACTCGGTAGTGTTGACACTAGGTTTACGGGAACACTCAAAGTGACGGGTTCTAATGTTTTTAATTGACGATTATCGAAATTGTGAAGATCCATCTGCGCGGAATTACTCAACAAACTTATTTCCTTAGGTATTATCGCCCAATCAAGCGGATCGTCATGTTTCGTTGAAATTTTCATGTCTTCGCCTTCAAGGTGGTCCCAAGGTCACAGTATACTAAGTCGTTGAATTCGTCTTGACACGGGCTATGATACTGTTAAGTCAAAAATACAAAGTGCCATTTGATGAAATGAAGGTGACCTTGGCAATACTATAAACAAAAATGTTTTTCGAACTTTCTTATTATTGCAATATATAGCCAATCTAAAACTGATCAACTTTTGTTGAAAATATTTTTTGTCGGATTATCGCAAGTACTTTAAAAATCGTGAAAACTGTTACGAGGAACACCCTGTATATTATTTAAAAAATGGCTGAAAACATGGATAGACACATACTTCTTATTTTTATAAAATAATGTAAAATACTCACTTTTCATGCTCCGTAAACCTAGTGTTAAGGGGGCGTTCTTGTTCTCGTGGGATCGTGCGAACTTGGTACTGGTGGGAGGAGCTTGTAAGACTGTGTGGGAGGAGTTAAGGAATATCGGTAGGGAGATGGGCGTTGCCGCGCTGAGCCAATGAGAATTGGCGGGACGGTTTAAGAATATTGTAAACGGAAAAGTAGTTTCTCAATTTGAAATTCTTCGGTAATATAAACTCAGCAAATTCCTTTCTTTCTACTAATGCTTCATAGACTCTATTCTGATTAATTGATCCAACGGTTCCACTAATTGCAAGAATCTCCCACTTCTCTTTTACCCCTCCCATTAGTTTCCTTCACCCCTCCCATTGGGGGCGTTTTTCGGCTTAGCTCCTCCCACTAGATTGCTTAGCTCCTCCCACTAAATTCCTTAGCGCCTCCCATCAGTTTCCACAGCTCCTCCCACAAAATCTCTCTGGCATCATTCGCCCGGCATTTTCACTAAAAAAAGTAGTATGAATTGTAATTGTAATACTTTCAACGAATACTTTCACTATAACGAACATTATAAACTTACAAACTTATAACATTATAAACTTACTGTAAAAATATTCTATCATATTTGTCATCGTAGCAATCAGAAAACGAATAATAAACGAATAACAAAAGTAATAATAAGAGTTTCTGCAATTTCTTTGTATTCTTGCCGGTAGCGTAAATAAATAAATTAAGAGGATGAAACGAAATCGTATTGGACGTCATTAAAATTAATACTGCTCGATATTATAAACATTTTTATACTCGATGAATGCATAAAGTTCCAATATCTAGATACTGTACAGCGAATAAAAACATGAAAGCGGATGCGAACCATACCAGAGTGAAAAGGGGGATTTCGCTCTACCACGGTGCTTTAGTTAAAAGTTCACAACCGAACGCCATAAGCTTCTGCAGATATTTTGTATTGCTGTTTAGGTTGCAATCGAATCGCGGATTAATAAATTTTCCAATTATTTTTACTTGAAACGCGGTTTCACGGAACCGGTACAGCGACAGCAATTCCGGGGGTTGCAGAAATAAGAAGACACTTTCACATAATTTGAGCGAACCAAAAAAAAAAAAACGATTCAAAATCAAGCACAGACGGTCAAATGAACACTGACATAAACTTTTCCGCTGGATTTGAATTGTTCTTACTGTTCCGAGAAATGCAAATTGAACATTGAAGCTATCTCGTTCCGAACTGGGTGCACCACTGAATTCATTTTGCTCTACGTTTTTCAAAATGCTGTAAAAATACGTATATACGTAGTACAGTGCTCTTAAAAATATAAAATAATTTCTTTTCTTATATTTTCCAAAATTTTGCATACTCAGGCTTGAAACGTTTCCGTAAAAAAAGTTTATCCTTTCGAAGACACAATGCAGCACTTTTCGCTTTACGTGGCCGTTTCGATCGTCGTGGATCCGTCTAAAAACAGTTTAATAAAAATTATTCGTCCTTCGATTATCGTCCGATTGTTAGCTCCGCCCACGGGATCGGATTGGCTGTTTCCCGCCGAGTCGAGGTCCGCTCGGTGAACCTCCGCCGAGACGCGTTGATCCGAGAACAGTACTCGCGGCCGCGTGCAGGATTCCGCGTCGCGGGGGAGGAGCGGCGGGGCGCGGTCGATTTAAAAATCGGAACGACGGCGCCGAAAATGTTCTCATCCTCGTAGCGTACGGTCGATAAGGGCGGAGAAATGATAGAGCTGTAAAACTCCACCGTATAGTCAGCGACTGAACGACTCGAATGGCTCGGATCGTCGTCGTGAACCCTACGGGGTCTATCACCGTACAAAAGGTAAAAGGAATCGGCGATGCGAATCGATCGTAAAATCGCGTCCTCGCCGGTGCTCGCGACAACGCCTCGTCAATAAATACTTGAGCTTCTCGATGGCGACCGGCTGCTCGACGTATTCCCCGAAACGATCGGTCAACTTTTCAGCATAAACCTCGCAGCGAAAGTAACGAGTTCCAAGACGGATTTATCCGTTCGACCGGTGTCCCGGTATCGACGACCGTCTAGGGGGATGATTCTACGTTCGAAAATAAGTCGAAAATACGGAATAACATTTTCTCGTTCGACCCTTCGTCTTCGAGATAATCGCGAGTAAAGACGCGCCAAGTAGAATCGGCTGGTCATGATCAGACGGACTCCTGTCGATTGAAACTCGATTTTCTCGGACAGGAAGCTTCCGACGAAAAAATTTTATCGCACGTTTTCGACTTGTTTTCTCATGTAGAATCACCCTCCCCAGTGGTTCTGCTCCGTCGATACCGCGACACCCTGTATAACGCGAGGAATAAGCGATACAAGGGTCTTCTTGATTTCACAGGGCTTTTTGTTATTCTTTTTACGAAATGCGACGAAGAATGTTCGAGTTCGAGTCTCCTGCCAATTAAGAACGGATTTTTGTAGTACTGATATTTGTTACTTAATACTTCGCTGCACTATGAACATGTATCTACACCCATGAACAGCATATACTGTATTATAAGACCCATTCTTAGCCATGTTACGCGAACGATACCGCAATTCTGTCACTATTTTATAGGAATCTGTGTTATACAGGGTTTATTATACATGAAGGACCAGCTGTATAATAACATAAATCTTGCACTATGCAGGAGCATCGAATGAAAGTTCGCCTCAAGGTGTGCTGTATAGAGAATTACCAATACTAATAATAATTCTTTCACAAATAAAATCACTTTCACCAAATCTTTTACAATTCTTTCTGTATTTCCTATAATTTTAAAAAGATCTAAGAAGACCAATTGTTGCCGACCCGTTCAACGTAATAGTTTGCAATTGAAGGTTGTAAAGCACAAAAGGAGGAGGGGATCGTGGCGCACTTTGATCCAGCAATGATCTCGCGAAATCCCGGCAAAAATCACGTTCAAACTTTTCAAGAGACGCCGCCACCTTTTATCGCGTGTTCTCGTGGCCGACATCGAAACGTCTTCGAGACGCTTTTACCCGTGTCTGTTGTACAAGCAATGCAGAAAGATATGAATTATCAAAGTCGTCGTCCAAAGTCCAGGCCGCACAACCTCCCCGAGTAACACCAATGCCGACGGCATGTCAGCTGTGACAGGTCATATCTCGGGAACGGCTTGTGCAAACCGCACAGGTGGTGTTTTCAAAATGGCACGATATCGGCCGCAAGAACATGCGGCGGGATGTATCGGGACTCTAAAAATTTTTAATCGATCAATTCGCGAAGCTTCTCGTTCAATTTTATGAGAATAACAACGGCGAACTTAGTGAGATTCGTCCCGACATTTTCTACGAACACATTTTTTACAATTCTAATAATTGTCGAGAAAAGAAATTGATCAGAACATTTAGTGACATTTGAATATAACTTGTGACCCGCAAGGGACATCGACCAGAAATTATTGGGAAATTATTTTAGTAATATTTACTTTGTATTTGTTATTACATACTTTATGTTACGTACTTATTCATTCTTTAGCTTCTTGAATTTATATATATTATTGTATTGAATTTGTATGAAGAGAATTTTATTTGAGAGGAAATTTTATGTTATACTGAATTTTTATAGTAAAAATTATTTAGGGGAAATTTGTATTGTAATGACCTTTTTATATTAGAATTAGTTGGAAGAATGTAGTATTGAATTTATAGGAAGGAAATTTTATTTGAGAGGAAATTTTATGTAATACTGAATTTTTATAGTAAAAATTATTTAGGGGAAATTTGTACTATAATGAATTTTTTATATTAAAATTTATTTGAGAGTATTTTGTATCGAATTGATATGCAGAAAGTTTTATTTGAGAGAAATTGGTTTCAAAGCGGAATTCTGTGGAATTAAACAAAATATGCTCTATTAATGTAGAAAATTTCGCAAATTTCTCCTACTATATTCACCATTATTTCTTTAATAGAATACGTGCATGAATTGCTATTAAGAAACGAGACTTTTCATCGCAAAAGTCTGCTCTACAATTTAAAATAAAAAGTCAAGAGAAAATATTACAATAAATAGGATCGTCAGGATATCTCATTAAAGAGAAACAATTTTTGTGGCGAAAAATGCTGTTCATAAAACGTCCAAGTTTCAATGTTTATTACGACCGTAATATACATTAAAATGTGCGTTATTTCGCCGTGGTAAATTCATTGTTTAAAAAAGCGATTAACCGAGAGTGTCACGAACGCATTCGTACACTTAACAGAACAACACTAATATAGCGAATAAAAATATTTCGAATAGAAAAATTATCAAGCGTAGGATGAACGAGCTGTATTCAGACGAACGCCAGCATTCAGCCTAATTCACAAAGCGTAATTACGTAGGGCGCTTGAGAGAGGTTCGAATTACACAGTGCCGCCATAGTTTCGCAACAGTGGGCTATCAGTATGTCAGTAAAAAGACTCGGTCCGGTATCTTCTCGAGCGTGCCGCGTGTTCAACCAATTCAATCGTGCTTTCCTCCACGGCCGCGCAATTTCGAAAAAGTAATTTTTATTTGCCGCGGTATCGTGCCCTCTTTACTTAAAAGTCCCCCCTCCCCCCTCCCCCCACTCCCGGCCCCGTTTCGCATGGAAGACGAAGACGAAGGGAAATTGTTATCGCTTCGCGACGCTACTTTCGTATTAGGGTAGAAGCTTTTCCGAAAATTTTTGGGAGGAAGCACCGGGAGCGCCGTTGCCGATTCAATTTGCCTAATGAACAAGCCAGGAGGAGCATGTCTCTGTCCTACGGAGAACAGTATTATAAAACCCATCTCTTCTGACTCAGTCTCCCGGATCGATTCTGTACACGGCACGAAACGAGCCTGACAATGCAATCGACCGTGTAGATTTCACCCGGTCGCGTTACCCGCGAGCGCGAGACGATAAAAGAAGCCGGAATCGAGATATCGATAACTTCGGAAATATCGGACTTCGGGTCCGAGGCTCGTAAATTTCGAGATTGAAATTATACCGTTGCGGAGAGAACGGACGCGGCAGGGTCCGATTAGAAAATTCGCGGCACCGCGATTGCTTCCCTGAGACCATAACCGTCGAAATCATCTTTCCCCTTAAGATGGCCGGCACACATTTGGCCTTGACTGTCACGCTATGTTACTCTGTGCCTTTTCTTCCAGACATTTTACGTCTTAAATACGCTTCTTTTCGATACGAACACTAAATCTCTCGAAATTAAGAGAATCTCTCAGCGGCAGCCATCTTGTGACGTGATACTTGCTTCGGAATTCGAACTTTCTGTCTAATATTACAAATTACTCCACGATCAAGTGGAAATTCGCAATTTGGATTAGGAAATACAATTGACCACTTCTAAACTGCTCATTACAATATTGAAGTGGCAGCCATCTTGTGACGTGATACTTGCTTCGGAATTCGTATTTTCTGCCGAATATTACAAATTATTCCATGATTAGGTAGAAATTCGCAATTTGGGCTCCATGCAGACGTAGATTGGAGTTTTAGGAAACAGAATTGATCGCTTCTAAACTGATCTAAACGTTAATGAATTGTTAAATTCTTATCTAGTAAAAAAGTAATACTTTCTCATTTAGCTTTACAAGGGCTTTGGTTTTTATAATAGTCGCATTTGGCCTGCGTTCGACGTGTATATTCGTCATTTGCTTGATTTTAATTCCGTGAGGGATTTTTCAAATTCAATTCCACAGTTAATTGGTTAAAAGATTTACTTCCTGTACCTTGCAAATCTATCTCTATTTTTGCATAGAAGTTCGTTGTTCTGTCGCCGTAAATATTCCGAATTACACTAATAATATTTAACCGATATTAACACTAGGTTTACGCACTAGAAGCACTAGGAGCACTGGAAGCGAATATTTTACATTACTTTATACAAATAAGAAGAACGTGTCTATCCAAGTTTTTAGCTAGTTTTACTTTTCAGAAATTTAAGAACAGTGGTGACAAGCTGAAAATTCAAAGCAAAAGAAGAAATTACAACAAATTTCTATTTAGCTCTTGTGTCCGGTAACTAAAAATCGAACCCAGTAGTTCCACAAATAAAAATTTACAACTACATACAAAATCTGTTCCCGCCCCACAAACCATATATACAGTTTCCAAAGGAATTGTTACAACAGACCTTCCAAATACGTCTCCGTTTGAGGATACGCGAAACAATGTCCGAGAGCCAATGTAAATTCAACGTCCATGCGTCAGAACGAGAATGAGATTCTAGATTCCTTTGACAGCCAAGAGGAAAAAATAAAAACCGATCGTAAGTTGCCTAGTGGCAATACAAACGACTGTCTCCACTCTGTTTTTCGTTTTACCGTTCGGAATGCAAATATCAAAAAATTCTCCGAAGCAGTCTTTTCGCGAACGGGGACACGCGAACGAAATCTAAACGCGAGGAGAGTAGACCCGCGGTTTATTGTTGCGACGCGAGGAGACAAGGGAATATTCGACGCACGTCGTGACCACCGGAACGCTCTTTCTGTTCGCAGAACTCCATAAGACACAACCTGTCGTTGCACAGCAGATTCATGCGGGTGCAGAACGAAGGCACCGGCAAGAGTTCCTGGTGGATGATCAACCGGGACGCGAAGCCTGGCAAGTCCTCGCGACGAAGGTAAAACAAACAAAACAAAAACAAAAACAAACCAAACCAAAACAAAAACAAAATCGTCCGTTCTTTCCGACGATTCGGCCACGTTGCGCTGCGCAAAGTCTTTTAACGTATAGTCTAAAGGGCGGCGTAAATTCCTGAATCAATGTTTCGAACGATGAGGATGATAATTATTTGTAAGAATGAAAGTTAAAGTTACAGTGTACAACCGCGCGGTTAACCAGTTCCGGAGCCTAAACCGATTGACTACTTTTAAACTGCTCGTTGCAATATTGTAGCAGCAGTTTGTCCAGATTTTGACCCTTGGCTTGTCTCGATTTTGGCCCCCTTAACTCGCGGCTGAACACGGTCGGACCTGTTCCGGACTTGTGCACGATAGACGATGGAGGGAACTGTATCACGCGTGTCGTTGTGTTTCGCAGGGCTATAACAATGGAGACCAGTAAAGTGGACAGACGACGTACTCGCGTCAGGAAGAAGATCGAGGCGCTGCGAAATGGCGGACTGCAACCCGACGCGACACCTAGCCCGAGCAACAGCGTGAACGAGGGTCTTGATCATTTTCCCGACAGCCCTCTTCAACACGGCTTCCAGCTCTCCCCTGATTTCCGGTAGCTTGAATTCAACGTTTCATTTCGAATTCAAACTTTTAGCGAAGATCGTAGATACCGCAAATATCTGGCTGGTTTCATAGTCATTTGGTCCCGCAGACAATATTTCCACAGTTCCATTAAAAATTCCATGGGTCATTCGATGATGTCGATTGAATCTCTAGCTGGTACTGGGACAGATTTTCCCTGGTTGTAATTACTTTCTCAGTATTGCAAATTGTTGCGTACAGTGTTGATTGTTACTGCTGACATTGAACAGCGATATTGCCATAGTTCCAGCCGATATGTAGTTTTGATAGAGTTTCTTCTAATTGTTCTATAACGTACAAATGTCTCGTATTTAATTACACGAAGTAGTATATACCGTGGTATTTGAATACTCTTTTCGAACAAATGTAATATTTATTCTGAGATAAACTCCTCTCGGAATTAGAGTCGCGCTCGAAAATAAAACTGAGACACTAATTAATCAGGAAAATGGATACATAATACGTTGCAGTGTTTGATCAATATGTGTTTCAGATAGAGACATTCGAATGATTCGTTTATACTCACGTTTAAATAACATTGAAATTATTTTTCATTCTAGTCCTCGAGCTTTAAGCAACGACTCCTCCTGTGGACGATTAAGTCCAATCCCGGTGCTCTCTGGGAAACCCGATTGGACGCCCACATACGCTTCCTCTTATAGCCCAGAACAATTAGGTACGTGTCAATATTTAGCACATATATACATATATATATACACATTATTATTACATTTACATATGCTTGTTTCTCGCGTTCAATCTAAAGAGATTAAACGAAAAGTTGCTAATTTATCGTACCACTCGAGAAACATCAAGACTTCGGAGAAATATGATACTTTTCTTAAAAATTGGATAACTCGGTTCACTGTATACAAGGTGTCCCAAAAATGTTCTACCTGAAAGAGATAATCCCCGAGATCATTTCAAGTAACTTCTTCCTTTACGAAAATGTTCTCCGTAGCTTCGCTAAGGAGTTATTAACGAAAAACACGGACCAATCGGCGAAAATTCCATGAAATCGAAGTAAGTTATTCGATGAAATAAAAATTGGGAAAAATTAAATGTACGATACCGAGCAGTACAACGAACATATCAACGTAAAGATTCATTTTAAAACCTGCACAAATATCTCCGTCATCCTCGTATGGGTGACGTGGCGTTCAACGTGTTAATGGATCTTTCGATTTTTGTTCGGACGAACGTGATCGCAGCCGGTAGCTTCGCGGAAACGATGAAACTGGAATCCTATCAAATGTATCAGACATCGCCACCGAGCCATCAGCAGCAGACCGGGCCGCCGCCATCTTATTACGAGACCCAGTATCAGAGAAGCAACAGCATTTCCACGCGATCGCCTTCGTTCGCTTTGCAACCAACACCTCAGCCCGCGAGTCAGCAAAGATGCCCGATCCACGGTCTGCAACCGTGCGCTTGTCAAATGGTGAGCGGAAAAATCCAGTTTGCAATCCGCGATCACATTAATAAAACCTTTGTCAAGAATTGTTACCAACGAAATTACAGTGGTACTCCATTTGCTTTAGCCATCGTTAACAGAATGTTCAATTTGAACTCGTTGTCTATTATGCGAACTACAGTACACAAAAGCGTAACTGGCGACGTTTCTCTAAATGTTAATATGTTTGCATAATATTTCATATGGACGGAAAGTGTTAGTTCAGCGTAGGTTCTATACCAGGGTGGCAGATTTTTATACTTTCTGAACACTGTTTGCATTCTGTACTTGCTGCACTCTACTCGCAATACACTTTATATACTCTGTAGACTCTATAGTATAGTCTCTGTAGACTCTATAGCATAGTCTCTGTAGACTATATAATATAGTCTCTGTAGACTCTATAATATAGTCTCTGTAGACTCTATACTATAGTCTCTGTAGACTCTAGAAAGTAAATTGCACCATTCTTGTATGTACAACATGAAACAAA
>CM052140.1:15898977-15911358 GCA_028454255.1 Halictus ligatus
TTTTGTTCCCCTTAGGTTTACAATTCAACTATCCTCACTCTTCCTTCCTCGCGCCGCTCTTGCCATAACCTCGCAGTCAAAACGACTGCTTCCTAATTTCTTCTTTCACAATTACTGAAATTGTACAAAAGGTTTTCATCGGAAACTTTTCAATGAACCTCTTCAATGAGGAACATGTTACAATAAAAGTTGTATAAAACCTGAATCGGCAGAGTCTTCTCAATCGCATTCATTGCTCGGCAGTTCCAGTGTTAATCGATAGTTACGACAAGCTAACAAAATGTTCAGCCACTTTGCTCCACCGTCGAAAATCGCAGATTTCCCGCGCAACAGCCTAACGCGATCACCGGCGAGGAGGTTCTCGCCGATGAAGGTGCGCGCGGGAGAATGATCGTCGCGCGAGCCACCGTAAAAATTTCTATAAACCCGGTATTCCGATTTATGGGACCGGTTCTTGTCGATCCCCCTCGACCTCCGCGGCAATCAATACCGAAAGGATCTATATAACGTATCCAGCAACTCCTCAGCGATTCAATGTTTTTACCGCAACGCTTCGCACCGGAAGCGCCGTTTCTTCCCGCTGCTGTCTCATTCCCGCTCGTCCTCACCAATCTTCCATTGCTCCCGGCCGGAAGGAACCCCTCGTAGCTCTTCGCCGGCTGCTGCTGCTGCTGCTGCACCCCCGTTCCACCACCCGTGCCCGACGGTTTCTCTCTCGTCCCCGATCCGAGGCGAAGCTAGCCGAATTAATAGACACTTTACCTTCCCTTTTTGGACAATTTGAGAATTAGCGTCGACTGGATGTAACTCATTCATGGGTAGTTAACGACGGACCTGGTCTCTGGATCGTGGTAGGGGAACGGTTTTTCGGAGAGAGAGAGAGAGGGGGGGGTGGTGGGGGGTGAGAGAGATGGTGGACGGTTGAGCTTAATACGCGGATCATAAGTCCCGAAGTTCTTATACCGCGAGCGCTGCCCCCGTAAGGAATGGCCGACGGGGAAAGAAGCCGCAAAGAAACTCCACCAGGGAAAAAGAAGGTCGCGGCCGGATGACGAAGACGATGGCTGGTGTGTGCACCAACCCCTTCGCCACCGACGCCCTCCCCCACCTTTCCAGGACACCGACGGTTCGCCGATGAAGTGGTGGGGAAGAGGAGAGGCGGCGGCGGCGGAGGTGGCGGCAGAAGAATATGCGGCTGCAAGAAAGAGCCGTCCAATATTTCAGCGCGGGACGATCGCGACTGAGCGACCAGAGCAGCGACCACTTGAAATATCTTGTCGCCGGGCGCAAAACTTTCAGACCCCGGCGAACTGAAACATGCTGACGTAACCCGGAGAGAGAAGATGGCGGACCGGGAAACCGGCGGCACCGCTCGTCGCTTGCGGAACAACCTACGATCCTCGATGGCCACTCCAACCCGAACCTGTCCTGCCCCGCTTTCGGCGTCGAAACAAAATGTGGGAGCTCTAGTACGCTCGACTAACACACTTCGATCACGAGGAAGTCCGTCGGCGAAGCAACGCTATTAACATACCATAATATACCTGGATATACCATAATATTCCAAAATACACTATAATATACCATAATAAACCAAAATATACTATAATATACTAGAATATAGTAGAATGTAGCACGGTATAACATACAATACCTGAATATACAATAATATACCTGGAAATACCATAATATACCATAATACAGTATAATATACCATAATATGCTGGAGTATAATAGAATATAACACAGTCTATCATAATATACCATAATATACCTGCAAAGACCATAATATACCAAAATACAGTATAATATAGCATAGTATACTAGAATATACTATAGTATACTAGACCATCGTAAAATATAACACAGTATAGCATACTATACATGAATATACTATAATATACCTGGAAACACCATAATATACCATAATACACTATAATATACCATAATAAACCAAAATATACTATAATATACTAGAATATAGTAGAATGTAACACAGTATAACATACAATACCTGAATATACAATAATATACCTGGAAATACCATAATATACCATAATACAGTATAATATACCATAATATACTGGAATATACTAGAATATAACACAGTATATCATAATATACCATAATATACCAAAATACACTATAATATAGCATAGTATACTAGAATATACTATAGTGTACTAGAATATCGTACAATATAACACAGTATAGCATACTATACATGAATATACTATAATATACCTGGAAACACCATAATATACCATAATACAGTATAATATACCATAATATGCTGGAATATACTAAAATATAACACAGTATAGCATAATATACCAGAATATACCATAATATATCTGGAAATACCATAATATACCAAGATACACTATAATATAGCATAGTATACTAGAATGTACTATAGTATACTAGACCATCGTAAAATATAACACAGTATAGCATACTATACATGAATATACTATAATATACCTGGAAACACCATAATATACCATAATATGCTGGAATATACTATCGGGTTTTTTCGATAAGGACATAACAACTTTAAGTTACAGAAAAAAACACACAGAATAATTGAAATATAGCGCTGAAATTTTTATTAGAGTTGTAGTAGACATTTTACATTTTTATTGAATTATGTATTCAATTATGTATTCAATTATGTATGTAGTATTCGATGCCTTTCGTATGACCTCCACGGGCACGACGGCAGCATTCGAGTCTTTGTGTCCAATTTTTAGCTACTCTCCCACGCATCGGTTATTGCGACCAAAAATCAGAGTTAATGCTCGTAACGTTCGGAATTTCGGTAGTAACGTTTGACGATTTCGAACCGTTGTTTGTTTGTAAACTTCGCCATATTAAATATAAAAATGTAAATCTTCACGGACTGTTTTACATTGAGAAATCATAAAAAAGTTTTAGGTTATGTTCGATATTAAGTTCGTTCGGTCTTTCAGAGTGGAATGAAACACAATTTTTTTATAAACAAGATATATTTTAATCAATCATTTATTGGCAATCTTTATCGATGACCTCTCGAAATCTTTGTTTACTTTTTAAACAGTGAAACATAACCTTTGAAATGTGTATTCGATTTGCACTATAGCGCAGACAAAAGAAAAGCAAATCCGAACGAAGCTTACACTGGATCAAAAACCGAACGAATTTATTTGCCAACCCAAACTATTTTTGCTAATCATTTAAAATGAGTACTATGTTTCCTGGGTTAACACCGGAATTTTGTTTGGCCAGTCGGTAATCAGTGACCGAAATGTTATTTTTGTTACCGTTCATCATTCACGAGAACAATTTTTGGTTGACGCATAATCGATATCGTCGGCGGAAATTGTTTAATTTCTTTCTAATTCTTTCTAAAAATTTAATTTTTAAAGTGAGACAGCTATCTTGCAAATTATTTTAAATTTAGGAAAGCTTCTGTTTGTTAAATTAAGTGTAGAACACGTACCAGAAAATGTGCTCACGTAGAAAATATTTACACTTTATTATAATATTGTTCTTCTAATTTTGTCTCCCTCGATCCAAAGCCAAGGGATGTTGAAGGTTTTTTTTTCAACTGACGCAGGATTAACGCAGCAGTATTTTAAATTATTCAGCATTTTTCCCCGAAAATAGAAAATAATTATTTACTTTACTTTTCATAAATACTTACCGTCGTACAACAGCTTTTTACCATTTCTCTTCATTAACGCGCCTGAACTTGAATACTCTGTATGATTCCCGGAGAACGAAACACCTATGTGTCACTGTTAAATTTGTCAGTGGGGAAAAAAACCGTTGAGAATGACTGTTGAACTTTTATAATATATGGAGGCTAAAATATGACGCCACGGATTCTCCTTTGGCACTGTGTACGCAATAATGGATATGAAATCAAATTTTCTCTCATTTTTTTTACAGTTAGAATATTCATAAGAACGCTCGTACATCTGGGATAGTATATATAACAAATACTGTATAGTTCCTCAGATGGACAGATAGATTTCTTTAAACCATTTCTACTCCTTTACATAAATGTTAGTTTCGCAAAATCATCCTGTGGAGACAAGTTTCGTTTTATGAATATTTCATGAATATGTGTACGGGGTGTCCGAGTTCAAGAGGAACGGTGAAATATTTTCTACGCTTTCCGTGATACCAAATGACTTTCCCTCCCCCTATGTCGTACAAGAATATTTAAAAAAAAAACGCTCTTAAAAATCGCATAACTTTGTCAATATTGGACTATACTACTTGAATTTTTTTTTTTTGAGAAGTTAGAACAATTGGATCACTACATAAAGTGAAAAATGTTTTTTACAAAAATTGCTATTAGTCGAAAGTGCAGAGAAAATACTAAATGTTGTATTTTGCAACTTTTTTATGTGGATTTACATTGAAAATTTTAAAAGTACGATTTGTAGATATACATTGCAACGTTGGAATGAGCTGCAGACGTTCAAAATGATCACGTAAGGGCGAAATTCCCTGAGAAAACTGAAAATCCAAATTTCTACGACTTTCGCCCTTATGTTTTCATCGTTAAATGTTTGTAGCTCAGTGCAATGTTCACCGATTTAGATGAGATATTCAGAATATGTATAATCGATACAGACGTACAAAACGTACTTTCTAAATTTTTAATATGAGCCCGCATATAAAAGTTGCAAATTACAACTTTTAGTACTTTCTATGTAATTTCGACCAGTTCCAATATTAATCAAACATTCTCCTCATATTATGTAGTGATACAACCGTCTTAACTTCTCAAAAAAATTCAAGTAATACAGTCCAGTATTGACAAAGTTATGCGATTTATAAGAACGTACTTATGCGATTGACTGTAGAAGGGAGACATTCTGGATCGGAATTAATGTGTATCATTTCAGGGTTAAAATAGCTTCGAGTGCGAAAGGTTAACTGGAATCTTCAGAATTCGAATTTCCACCAATGACCTTCACGCGCCCGATTCTCTCGTAAGTTCTAACTTCTCCAAAAAATTCAAGTAGTACAGTCCAATATTGACAAAGTTATGCGATTTATAAGAGCGTACTTATGCGACTGACTGTAGAATGGAGACAATCTGGATCGAAAGAAATGTGTATCATTTCAGTATTAAAATAGTTTTGAGTGCGAAGGGTTAACTGGAATCTTCAGAATTTGAATTTCCTCCAATGACCTTCACGCGCCCGATACTCTCGCGAGTTCTAACTTCTCCAAAAAATTCAAGTAGTACAGTCCAATATTGACAAAGTTATGCGATTTTCAAGAGCGTACGAATACTTATGCAACTGTCTTTAGAAGGGAGACATTCTGGATCAGAAGAAATGTGTATCATTTCGTGGTTAAAATAGCTGCGAAGGGTTAACTGGAATCTTCAGAATTCGGTTTTCCACCAATGACCTTCACGCGTCTCAAGTGACTTTTTTCGCGGAGGAAACCTCGAAGGGTTAAGCATGGACTTTTCAGCGGTCGGAAGCGGTGGCCTTGTAATTTCTCGAGGAGGAGGAGGAGGAGGAGTAGGAGGAGGATGGGCAGCGGCGGTAGGACGTGAAATATGTTAAGTGGTCGAGCATAAACGACCCTGCCCAATAAAATCTCGATCCCGCGAGAAGCGGTGGGTTGTACGCGGAAGAAGACCAGCAGCCGCAGCCGGTGTGTCGGGGGTGTCTCTGGTTCGGTCGTCGGGCGTGAGTCGAAGGTCGTGGCAGGCGAGTTTAGTCGAAGAGGGAACAAGGTCGATACAGTCGATGTGTAACGCGCGGCCCGATATCAGCCGAGGCCGAATAATGCTGGCGGAGGTGAGAGAGCCGCGCGTCTGGTTCCGCCGCTTAGGGGTTGAAGTGAAACTGAGCTCACGGGGACGAGAGCGGGACGTCGGTCGGCGCCGGGACGGCGCGCCACGGCGCCACGTGGCCAACCCCAACACCAACGAACCGGGACACCCACACACGTCTCGAACGGGAACGGCTAAAGAGTGGAGGTAACCTTCCGCGTCCTTCTTTTTCCTCTTCCCTTTCCTTGCTTTTACTCACACTCGCGAGGACGAGCCCCACACACGACCTCTCCCTCCCTCCCACCCTCCAGGACTATCTCAAATTGCCGGGGATATCGCGCTCCTTCTTTCTTTCTATCGGTGTCCATCCCCCTCCCCCTCCGCCTCCCCCCACCGCCCTCCCTCAGGAACAGTAGAACGCAGAGGAGGGCCAGATATGTAAGAGAACGATCTCTCGATAATGGTCGTTACTCTAACTCGTACGATGTATCGGACGATTTTTTTTTAAACCGATTTTCAGAACTTTTTCCACACGTTCACGGACAATTTTGAATTGTTCATTTGGACAATTTTAAAATGATAACTGTGGGATCCTTGACTCGTGGGTCCTACGAACTGTGGATTTTAAGGAGTGAGTGTCTACGTATCGGTATGAATGAGTGTGTGTGTGTGTGTGTGCATTCGTAGCGAGATCGTTTTGAAGTGCGTTGAGAGTCGTGAGGGCGTGAAGTTCGTCGAGAGGTCGAGGAGCGAATTTCAGAGCGAGAAAGCGATCGAGCGAGTTCATTTTGTATAATTATTTTGTTTTCTTAATTTTCTGTATTCTGTATCATTAAATATTGTTACTTCCACTTTCGTCCTTGAGAGAAAACTCCCTGTGCAGCAAAGATCCCTACATAACCCTGTACAACCCTAACCCCTAAACCCATTTAACCTTTCCCTGTGCAAAGTCTCTTCCCTCCTTCGTCTCAGAAGTTTTCTCGACTATGTTTCACAGTAGTAGAGAAGTACAATTGTCGGTACGTACCGCGAAGAATATATTTTTTAAATTTTCATTAGAGACTCCGTTGCAGAATATTTCTTCTCGCAATTCCTGCCAATTCCTATTTTCTTGAACGATCTTGAACCCGCAGTCTGAACGGTGACTTCACCCCTAAACACGTTGAATATTTTTCGAGAGAATATATTGACACCTGCCGGTGGCATAAGTGTGGAAAATTTATGAACGTTCACGATGAACCTTCGCTGTTCGATTTTTGTGACGTTAAGTAAATCGCTTCGACGACGTTAAATGTCTACGGTTACCGGCACACGTCAGTCGACGTATTAATTTTGGTATACTTGAAACTTTAATGACAATCCCGTTTGTATTTAACTCGCGGAATGTAGAATTAACTCGCGAGCGGGACAATCGTGGCGCGTGTGGTGCACGTAGAAATTTGCCAAATGGGATAATTGTAGTGCGTGCGCGAACAGGATAATTGCGCTGCGTAATGCGCGTCGGCAAACGCAGGGTGTGCGCGTGCGAACGTGTTCAGCGGCGGTGGTGTTAAATATTGACACATTAAAATGAATTTCTGTCGCGAAAGACTCGTCGAAAAGGGCACAAATTTTTCTCTAACGGGGAATAATCGCTCTTTGTTTAACACTAGATTTACGGGACACGTCAAAATGACGGATTCTAATATTTTTTATATTGCGAATATTGATTTCTTTGGGTATATATTATTAAAAAAAACTTTGATCGATTCATTCATGTTATCTTTACAAAGTAATGTACAATAGTTATTTTTAGAAATTGTAAAACTGTTCAGCTCGAGTTCAAAGATATGAAAAAACATTGTTGCTCCTAAACCAAAAAGTTCCCCATACAAATGAACAGAAAAGTTTATCAACCCCCCGCAAGTTTAGTGTGGTCGCTATAATTAAAGTTGGCATCTAATTGTCAGGGAAACTTGTTAGCAAGTCGACTTGATTATATGAACACAGAATTAACTGTACGAATTGTCTCCGTTAAACGAATTTATACACTCGTGCAGCGGGAAAATGTAATTAAATAAAAACGACGACGTTTGTTGAGTAATTTGATACCTTTCGGATTCTCCGCGACGAGAGGGTATGTATGACAATATAACGTCTAACCATAGTTAGACGCAACGATCTATGATTCACGAAAAATTCGATTGTCTCCGAGCACGTGTATTTTTCCGTCGGCTGTCAATCAAAGTTAGAGTGTTTGCCTACGTGGAAATGCGAACGCTCATCTAAGAATACGTGCACGGACCCCCCGGAGGCTTCTATTACATTCAGACAATTAGATCAATCTAACGTTAGACCGTCAGACGATTCTGCGATTAACTCGCTTAATATTTTTCGGAACGGTGTTTTCTAATTCATAGCAAATCCGCTGCGTCCGAAATAGAACGATACCAACGATTTTCGGAAATCAGATCAGAAAACGAAGAAATCCTAAATTCTCGTCGTTCGCAGCGAGGGATATAAAATATTAGCGAGACCCAGAAGTAATCAATTATTTTGAAATCTGGAACAAACTTTGTGGTGAATTCAAGTTTTTCATTTATTAGGTAATCTACATCGTTATCAAGGACAGTTTTCCTCTTATAGAAATCCAGGGTTCGTCAAGCAAACTATTACTCGAGGTGCCTAATTACATCTTCTTCGTTAAATCCTAACACTAACATTTTTCTAATATTTCTAAACTGATTCTAATATTTTTAAATTGCGAATATTGAGATTGTGAGAATGCATCTGTGAGCAATTATTTAATCAATTGATTTCTTTGGGTACATATGTACTTACAAAATGGCTACAAACTTTGATCGATACATTTTTAGTGCATTTTTAGTGCACCGTAAACCTAGTGTTAAATAATGCTCCAGAGATCTGAAAAGATGATGAATATCAACTAATATTGGCAAGCTCTTAAAAATCGCATAACTTTGTCAAAATTGGACTATGTTACTTGAATTTTTTTGAGAAGTCAGCACAATCGGTTTGCTACATAAAGAGAAACAAAAATTTTTACAAAAATTGCAATTGGTCGAAATTGCACAAAAAGTACTGAAAGTTGTATTTTGCAAGCTCTTTACGTGGACTTACATTGAAAATGTAGAAAGTACGATTTTTCTACATCTGTATGAATTATACATGTTCTGAGAATTTCATCAAAATCGGTCAACGTTGCAATGACCTACGTATGTTCCAAAATGATCACACAAGGGTGACGTTCCCTGAGAAAACTGAAAATCCAAAATTCAGCGACTTTCGCCCTTATATTCTCATCGTTAAATGTTTATTGCCCGTTGCAACTGACTTGTTCACCGATTCAGACGAAATATTCAGAATATGTATAATTAATACAGATGTACAAAACGTACTTTTTAAATTTTTAACATAATTAATAATAAGCCCGCATAAAAACGAAATAAATTTTAAAATAATACGTATTTCAACGATCGGTGCACAACTAAAGGCGAAACAAACTCTTCGCAAATAATTGATTACTTAATAATTGATTACGGGTAGCCCTAATATATTAGACAATTTTAAAACGACGTCTCCTAACAGAGAATAATTTATAAAACACTCGACCAGAAAGAACTTACCCTCGAATACTGATTTCAAGTAAATATTTATGCACCGGGATTGTTCGAGCGACCAACTCGGATCGCAAACGGAGATACAAGTGAGTTTAAAGAAGAAAAAAAATAGAAAAGCGAACAAAAGATACAGGGAACAGAACGCAGGGCTGGCGGATCGCGATCGAATGGAGAAAAAGGGGTTGCGAGAGGGGGTGGGGGGTGGGGGGTTGGATTCGCAGAGCCGGAAATGTGTTCCCTGAGAGAGCACGTGGTCCGAATAAATATGTCGGACGCGCACGTGCCAAAATCCGCGGAGCGTGGGTAGGGATCGTAATTTCGCGGGGCGACGATTTTTCAAAATCAAACGTAACCAAAAGCCCGTACGATAAATCCGCCGGTGTTTCTCTCTGGCAGCAGGCGCGTCGCGTAAACGACACGTAACTCAATGTAATTCAATCGGCCTCGCATTTTTGCTCACGTTACCGCCGTATATCAGCTTGCAGATCATACATCGACAGCGTGGCACCGATGTGTGTTCCCTTTTTTTTTTTTTGTTTTTTTTCGCTTTTTTCCGTTCGCTTTCGAAAGGTGGCGGGGATGCAGCAGCAGGAGGAGGAGGAGGAGGTGAAAGGGTACGGCGTGTCAGTGATAGATAGAAACGACGCTTCCGATGGAAATTAAAAATATAAAAAATTGTCCGGTTCGCAGGGTGACGCCGCGGACCGAACACTATTTTTTTAAATTAAATTCTGCCACTTTCAACGGTATTGGCAATGCCGGCGAACCTCTCGCGCGGATCGTGCGTCGCAGTTTTTCCGATGGCCGCGCGATCCCGATGCCGCTTCCTTTCAACGCGAGACGTCGAAAAACTAACGTGTTGCCAGGTTCGCGTAACGCGTCGCGTCACACGCGAATTTACGTCCGAACCGATTTTGAGCGAGCCTCCGATTTTGAACGATACCGTGGAATCGGAAAGTTTCACCGCGTTTTTAACACTGCACACGAAATGATTGTTTTACGTTTCTTTGGAAAAGTAGCACGAACCTACCGATCAAAGTTTGTAGCCATTTTTAAAATAATATACACCCAAAGTGATCAATTTGTTAAATAATTGCTCGTAGATGCATTTTTACAATCTGAATATTCGCAATTTAGGAATATTAGAATCCGTCATTTTGACCGGTCCCGTAAATCTAGTGTTAATATATATTATTCTAGTGTATATTAATCTAGTATATTAATCTAGTGTATATATATATTATTTTTAAAGTTTTGCTGAGAACGTGAGTAGCACGATCTTGTTATTTTTATAAAGGAATGCAAAATGATCAATTTTGGTGCTTCTAGTTCTACGTACAGTTACTTCTTCAGAAATGTTAAATTCTTCTGATGTCGTCACCGGTTTATAATTTGCCAACTCGATTTTCTCAATTTCTCAATTTCTCAATTGCAATTGTTCCACGTCTACCAGGAATCTAAATATGAATATTTATATAGAAAATACACGTTTATTGTGTGAAAATGATACAAAATATTTTATTCGAAGCGTTGTCCGCAAATCGTACTTTCCAGGCAGAAAATTCGACACGTTCGACGCTATTAAAATCTATGCTGTTGTATGAAACTTGTGTGGTTGTGAGTTGAGAATCTTTGCCGGATGTCAGAACAAGAAAATGGCGTCAGTGACGCGGTTTGACAGTGACTACATTGACAGCTAGAGCCACCTATGGGCAAACTTCGGTTTCATAGTTACAAATCTGGTACACGGTTGTAGAGTAATTAAAAGATAAACGCAAGGAAGTGTAAAATGTGTTCGCTACGGGAAGGAGCAGATTAATTTCAGCCGTGCATTTGATTTCGGGACAGATTTATCGACGGAACGATACCACTGCCGGTAATTATCCGTGTAATTATATTTAACCGCCTGAATCGCGAACACGATCGGCGACGTGGAAATACAATTTGACAGTGACCATGTTTTGCTGCTATTTTCGACCACAGTACCATTTATATTATATTAAATGCCTATTTTCTCCTGACCGTCTTTTTCGGTAACTCGAAGTGATAGGTCTAATCGCGCTTGTCTGTTTAGTCCGCGAACGAAACGGTACTTTTGATATCATTGTTTGCCGTTAACGTAGTTTCCGGGAGCAATTAGTCGTTTCGATTGCTCTTTTAGAACATTTAATAGGCATTCGTATCCGCTAACATTCCTTAAGCCGTTCTCATTGGACCGGCAGGTCTTCTAATCGAAAGTTCAGAGTTATTATGGTTGACGTACACGTTTTATGGTCGACTAAACTGTAAGTGGTTTTCAACAGCATTTACGAGGACCGAGATAAACCGAGCCTAAGCAAAATTTATCTTGAATTATAATTTATGAGTAACTGTCTGACATAATGTTAAAATCTTTCAAAATTCTTTAGACATACCGGGCCCTTTTTACAGTTTGAATAACTGTAAAATGAGGCACGAAACTTCGCATGAATCGTCAGTTTACACTTTTCTTTTTCTTTTTGTGATCAAAGGAAGTATAAAGGAAGTCTAGTTTTTTTTTTTGATCCGTCAGAGTACCATAACCCCATAAACGGGCACTACTGTATATGGTGGTACCAGATCCACCCATATCCCCCGCTATACTCGCTTGCTATGCTTGTTACAGATATTATGCTTGTAACAAGAAATGATTTAGTTGTGACCCCCTGTGATTTTAATGTTTAGCAGAATAATTTATCGACTTCAATGACAAATGCAGCTGTAATGATAGTCAAAGGTAGGCAGTCAATTTGTCGAAATAAAGTTGGAAAGCAGTTATGACACCATTCAACAACAAAACAAACAAAAAGCTAATTTGCTCCACATTACCCTTTATATGAAACAATTTTTCTTCGAATATATTTGTTGTAATGAGATATTTCGATTTTTATTAAATCAGGGGTTGCACCCTGTACGCAGAGTGGTTCACCTAAATAGTTGCTTCAGTTCTGATGA
>CM052140.1:15921723-15966774 GCA_028454255.1 Halictus ligatus
ATGTCTCTGAAACCGCCATTGTATCAATTGACTGCGAGACAAAAATTTTCTAACAAACAGAAGCTGTACAGATGATCCTCTCCTTCTTTAATGACTTTAGTTTTCTTTTTAAACGCTTTCGGACTTCTACGCTTCTTGAATCTTTAATCATTTTTCCCGGTAAATGCATAAAATCACTGAACGAATGTTCGTCGCGTCACTTGCGAATGATTGGTGTTGCTTGAACGGATAAAACCAACTTTCTTTTATCACGACATCGCCAATATGCCAGTAAATCCGCGAGTATAAATATATTTATGTATGATACGACGTCACGGAACATTTTATATTCGATTCGAGCCACCCAAGCCTATAAAATATTTTAACGCACAGGGGACGATCCTCTTTGGCAAGTATCGCATAATCCCAGCCATTAGTTACCCGGTTCTCCCATTCGTTGGCTGATTTGCTACCGACATTATACTTTAGTAGACATTAGGATAGAGTAATGCAGGGGTGAGCAAGCCAAGATGGGGACGATAAAAGAAATTAATTCAGAAAAATTGTGCTTCATGATCGTACATTTGTGAATGATAATAAACGCGGTGTCAGCATGCATCCAACGAAACACGCGAAAATAAATTTCCTAACGCGAGCCCAAAAATTTACAAAAAAAAAAAAGTTGGACATAAGGGTGATGACGATAATATTCTTAATATTCCTGTTGTCGTTAAGAATTTTTCCAGCAAAGAATACTTAAAGGATAGTATTCAGGGAAACTGCTAACTTCCCCAAGTTTCACGAATGGAGAAAGATAGTTGTGACAAGCAGAAAATGGCCACTACAGAAATCCCGCAACATCGGAAATAGCCACAATCTCTCAATGACAAATAAATATTGGCCATGTCGTTCCCAGCGACCTTATTTCCCCTCCCCGGTCCCTTGAGGTCAGAAACGACCTGCTCGCTTATGGCTTGCAAATGCTGAAGTCGCAACGAGGGACGGACACTCGAGGCAAGGACACTCGCCCTAATCGACTTTTCTTAGGGAAAGACAACAATCTAAAGTTGGAGCTCGGCACGAAGAGGATCCACTCTGCTCGAAAAGGATTCCGGGCACAAGTCGTCTTAAACGAGCAAACTCGGAACGTCCATTTTCAAAAAATCAAATACTCTGTTCGAATCAGATAATTTTAATATAGAAAGATACATTGAGATCGTCACTGTTCCGAGTAAATGCTATTTTCTTGCGAATCACTCTTGCTGACGCGTAAAGATAAAGGTCACCAGAGATATCGGGGAGAGAGAGAAAAAAAGCACTGATGATCCGTTTACATAATAAAGAGTAAATTTATACAATCAGTTACAGTATCATATAAATAGTAACGACTATATGCGAATTACAAGTATTACAATATCCTTGCGCGTGTAGTAAAAAAACATTATCTACGCTATACTACACTTACATGTTATTTATCGGCAATATATACAGGGTTCTGTACTAAACGGAATTTTCCCCATGCTTCGAGGGGAAAATGTCAGCCACCGCGCGCGATTATAAAACTCAAGTCCAACAATGTTTGTGCGGAAGGTTTTTCCATGACCCGTACCCTTCCAGATATTATTTTTTTTTCTTTCTAACACGACTCAGTGGACGTAAGAAAATATATCAACATTTCAGAGACGAGTTCCAACACGAACTTGCATCTCCCTAGGAATTAATAATATTAACACGTTGAACGCCACGTCACCCATATGTGGGTGACGAAATTATTTGTGCAGGTTTTAAAATGAATTTTTACGTTGATATATTCATTGTACTAAACTTGATTGGGATCTGTAACATGCAAGAAAGTTGGATTTGGACTACTCAGTATCATACATTTAATTATTTGCAATCTTTTCTTCGATTTTATGGAATTTTTGGGGTTTCCAGTTGGGCGTTCAAAGTGTTAATAATGGGATGTAAGAATGTAAGACTTCAATAATAATTTCCGGGAGAAGTTACGATCGTTTTATTAAAATCGAACAACTGTCGTAGTTGTGACGTTGCGCAAAAACGATTAGAACATTCTTTTTGTACCGTAGCGTATTTCTTTTTTTTAAATATGTCCACACATCGTGCTAGAGATTGGTGTTCGCTCCGCCAGAGAAACGTTCCATGGAAATTGTACGATATCGCGCCCTTAAAAATCTAATATAAGTTAAAAAGTTGAAGTACGAAGTGCTGCCAGAGCCTTCGTCGGTTTCACGCAAGAACGCACTTCAAGTGATTCTTTTTCCATTCACGCCGGTTATATTTCGAAGATTTTCGTTTCTCAGTGGTCCTTTCCGTGCGAAGGCACATTAGTTTGAATCGATTTCTGCGCGTAAATATTAAAAAGGCAAGAACTTAGGTAGCCAGTCCTTGTGAAGAACTAACAAATTCTCGTTTGCTTTCCTTGCAATCTTCGACCGCGGATATTATTCTAAATTCCTCGACGCGTTTCGTTGCCGAAGCTGTTGTTCGAGATAAAAATTGCAAGGAACACAGTTCTCTGTTATATCCACAAGGACTTCTTCGCTATAATTGACGTTTGTATTTTATAAAAAATTGTTTCAAGTCTGTAGAAAATTAGACTACATGTATATCCTCGATAAGACGTAATCGTCAATTCTATTCACAATTTTCCTTTCTTAATTTGTACATAATTCCCCAACCTTTGTTGATTCATAAAATTTTTATTAACGACATTTCCAACTGTAGTTGTGTGTGCAATTTTTGATTTGTAAAAGACTACATCGAAGATAAGGAAAATAAGATAACTAAAAGTTTCAATTTGAACGGCTACTAGATTTCCTGAATGCCCACTTTGGGAACCTACGATCTATTTGTTATCTTAATTTATCAGAAATTCAAACTTCGCGAAAGAAAACGGGAAAATAAGAAGAAATAATGTCGTACTACTATTGTCGTTATTATCACTAATAGACGATGTACAATGTAGGAAAAACTAATGTGTTCTAAGGGTAATTGTGTTTACAACCGAGATAAGAAACTGTGTAGGCATTTTGTAGTCGACATTGAAAGTACCCTAACGATGCAATGATATTCTCTCGTTTCTTCCTTCAACCACTGAAATGTTGTGATATGTTTGTTTAACAGGCTGCTCACTGAGCTGGAATATATACAAATATATTTTGTATACTACAGATAATATGTAAACTCTACGTAAAGTGATATGTTTCTCAGAAACAATTATTGTACATCAAAAAGATTACAACAACGAAAAATAGCGATCTTCCTTTACATCGATAACCCTACTCTTGTAGTATGAATTTCACAAGAACGTTCACGATCTTCGACACCTGAATGCACAAAGAAACTTTAAAACATACATCACGTGTATTTTCCATATGATTCAAACGACGTATAAACGGTTATATATAAATATTTCAGACGGACAGTCAGATCAATGTAACACATTTCACATACAAGGATAGAAAACATTTACATCCTCGGAGAGTGGACATCAAAATATCTTGTAATCTAAACGACAAAATTACGTATCTTAATGTATATCTTTAAAAAAAGAAAAATCAGCAATTACTATAAGCGTATAATTGGACACCTAAGAAATTGTAACAATAATAGTAATGCTAGTGAACTATGACCTTTTACAACTATCGGATATTTAATAGCTTAATATGCAGAAGAAACAAGTATTGGCATTCGCATGTTCAGAGTCTCTCTCTTACTCTTGTCTTCCTGTGATCATCTTTTGACAAATCTGATTCTTATGCACGTATATATACATACATTGTGTCGTAAAAGAAACGAGCATGCTCCAACTTGTACGAGCTATTTCCAACCGGAGCATTAATTTTCTGTGACATATTCCATATTCCGAACGATTTCGAAATAGAATTATTATCTGTTACAATATAAACGTAGAAAGATGACGCAGCCACAGTTTCCTAATACAGTTTACATCGAGAAGTCGAGCGCGTAGCAAACATGGCAGCTGTATTAAATTTTAGACAAGAAATATACAATCACTGTTAATTTAATAAGTTAACCTCACACATTTTATTTTATTTTTTTTTTTCGTCCACTTCAAAAAACCATGAATCGTCTTCAGGCACTGTAAAAAAACTCTAAATACATCTATCAAATTAGATACAATGGCACAAAAGTGTATATGTATACATATACATATATTACGTGTGTATATGCATATATATAGCCCGCTCAGTAAGAGCGTCGGAACGATTTCCTCGTTCATGTACAGTTTTCTTTCGTTGCAGGTCAATGGCTTAGGACAGCCTTCGACGTATTGCGAATGGCGGTACCCACTTCTCTCGAATACACCCCCTCGTTCTGGCATCAAGCGGACAACTTCAAAGAAGACGAGGGGGTAGAGATTTTCTTGTTGCGAGGAATGGTCGTCTCATATCGGAAGAAAACTGTATTACTTTCATAGATATCGTTCTAACGCCGTTACTGGGCAGACTGTACATACGACTCTACGACTGGTGAAGAAGCCGTAACCGACATTATGCTGAACGCAAGCGAGACAAGGTCGTTGACAAGGTCAGCACCGACGACGCTGGGAAGAAACGTTCAGAGTCCCGGACCAAGGAACGAGAAGCAAAAGATACCAGGGCCAAGGTGACGATGGCTGTGGAGAGTAAAAAAATCTAGACCTTGAGGAAGAACCGCCCGCCAAGATGGCGAGGCGCTAAGTTCTTAGAAAATATGAACAATGGGTCGTCTTACGGTTTTGTTTGTCGAGGCTTTCCCGTGTAAGCCGTGTCCTAAACGAAGAAATTGATACTGTATTGAACTGATAGTGTATCAGTGTGTCTTCTGACCCCCTGATGAAGCAATGGACACAGCTTACACCCTCAACAGGCAAAACTGTATGATGCCGGGCCGTGAAAGTCTCAAATCTCTGAATGGATCATCTGCTGGATCTCCAGGACAACAACCCCAGGAAGGGGTCCAGTCCAGGAGGAAGAGCCCGCGGGGAAAAACATTGCCGACACCAGCAGATACACCTCTCGAGATCCCTACCATGACAACTCCCTCGGGCTCCGAGAAGCGAAAGGCTGGACTACGATAGGATCAGTTCTACCGTCTGTGCCTGGGAATGAGAACCTGTCCGGAGCTGTTCCTCAGGAGTTCGCCGGGAAGAAGCCTAGAAGTATACGAGATTACTCGGCAACTTAACAATTCACCTTCTATCGGGCGGAAGGAGTGTGTTGCTCTTCCTGTTGCTCCTGCGCAAGTTGGCGACTGACCGGAGCCAGTGGCATGCTCTAGCTACAAGGGGCCAAAAGGATAACGTTAATCGATACTCGAGGAGACTCAATTCATATCACATAGAACATCGAGGAACGAATTTATGCAGATGTTCGTCTTACGCGATCGTTCCCGCGTCACAATTACATTTACAAATAAAGTTCTATTTAAAGCAGCGTAGAATTCTGTCGGGCTTGAACGCGATTGACGACCCAACGCTAATCGTCGGTGCTAACCTTGTGTACGTATATATATATATGCATGCACCTAGTGCACGTTACTATATGTTACAGGCGTATGTATCGCAGAGCACTGGAAATGTAATGTTCTTTGCCTTATCGTAAATCCAATTCCGTTTGTCTCCCTGAGACAAGAGCTTGAATTACTCGAAAATTAAAAATTAACGACTGATAGAGTATTACATACAGTAGGTCGTTAATATATATATATGTATATAATATATAATTGTAGCTTCTTAAAGCGTAAATGGCAATGTACATTTTCTTTTATAAAACACACGTAGTTCTGTTGGCACAAGGCAAGTAGAAAATTGAACTTCGGTTTCTTTTTTGTTCTGTTTAAAAAATTTGCCGACGTCTTTTAACTTTTATCTGTCGTTCGCATAAAATGTTTCTTATCTTCCCGTCCACGTCTCGAAGCATCTCTCTACCGTCTTACACAAACCATTCACTGACACCAAAGAAATTAGGTACGACATACTTGCGTATTACTCATGCCCTGTACTTCAAAGATCGGATTTGTCCTGCATGACTTCCTCTGAACAATTTCTGGAGGATAAACAAAGCAAACGTCAAAAAGACGACGGACGCATATATGTATATAAGATAAAAAACTACACCAACTCTTTTCATCGTGAACGAACGCTAAACATATTTCGATTTGATTGCATGTTTCGTTTAGCATGAAGTTCGCGTCCGAAAATATTGATCGAGTTGGTGGAGAGATTCATATATAAAACAAATATCGACAGAAAACACTAAATACAAGTACAGTATTGCGTCAAACCAAAAGAATAAGCGAGGATGTTCGATTTATTATTATGTGAAACCGTGAAGGTTGAAAACCTAAAAATGTTAAAATAAATATGCATTAGTTAAGCTACGTATTAAATTAGTTATTATATGACCTCGTAAGTAACGCTAATGGGCACCATTGTTAGTGTTGTTCTCTACAATGGTTTTTAGACAATAATTAGATGCTTAAGAATAATCATGATCCCCAGAAGAAAGTGATTGCAAACTATTGGTACAATATGAACCGCAAGAAACGTTACAGATTAATTTTGTGTTTGTTTCGAATATGTATATACATACGAACAACGACACCAAAATAATATAATAGATCAAACGTGAACGGTGAATTTACCGTACTTGCAAAATATCCACGTTTCACAATGTGTTATGGCAGGCTTTCCTGACCGACATGAGTATTTCAATCCATAACATAAATTACAACAAGCTACTTGTGAACCTTCATTTGAGTCTGTCCAAATGAATCAATAGACTTCTACAAACACATTTACATTCTATTTAGTAATAATTACTTTACACGGTTTTAAATGTACATACAACTAAAAATTTCAATCCAGTCTTTACAGTTACTCCGAATCAAATGACTTTACGCATCCGTGTACCGATATGCTTGTATCAATGTGCAAACAATAGTTCACGTGTATGGATCTCTTAACTATTGTGTTTTAAGAGACGAATATAAACACAAAATGAAAGAAATTTAAGGCACAATAACAATGGGCAAGATGACCAAATGTGGTTATGCAATAGCAGCAAGAGGAAAAATTGCATTGCTTTTTGACATACTAATTACAACCTTCTTAACGAAGCCATACTGAGGGAACTGCATTTGGCCTTTCGTGTCGGCTGAACCGACATGGGTGCTACTAGAACATCATCTCTAGATGGCGAGCCTGAACCACCATTACCCAGCTCCTGGAAAGATATACGAATATCTATTTATCCTATTATCATATACACAGTTTTGGAAAAAATACCTGCAGCGTTTGAAAACGAAAAAAAAAACAAGAGAACAGAACCACACTTATCAAAGCAAAAAATGTATGACAAACAGACAAGATTCAATTCACATTTAAATCTAACTAATTAAAAAAAAAAAAAATACCTGATGGAACATGCATTTAAAAAGGTGTAGTGAAAAAAAATGCTTGTACATGTAGTTTTTTTCAGTGCAAATATATTTTACAAAAAAAAAAAGAAGACGAAACGAAAAACAACAAAATGGGATCCAGCCTATTTGAGCTTTTTTGCTACTCAGAGCTATAACAAAAACGAAAAAAAAAAGAGAAGGAGAAAGTAAATATCTGCTGCTATAAATGTCTCTATAAAAGCAAAGTTAACTTTGTAAAAATATAAATTTTCAACACTTTGTAGAATCCATTCTAAGGATATTGCTTTGTTCATTAACGAGATAAATACGGAATTTGCGATCTAATTTGTGACGCGAAGTATTTTGATCCAGTCGAAACACTGCGTGTCGTCACGTTCCTAAAACGAATTTTGCCTGTTGAAAAGTAGATGTCTAGTAATCCTCCCCCTCTACTCCCTTTCACGAGAGAAGACGTTAAAAGGATGACATTTCCAATTTCAAAATTTAATACTCATCCAATAAAATAAGGCACTGCGACAATACTTACGTGGTGGAGAACGAAAATTTATCCGTTAACATTAAATCGTCGTAAACATGAGATTTACAATTGTTCTTGTACCGAAACAAATTGTGGCAAAAAAAGACACATACACTATGGATAAATGCAAACTCACGGAATAAAAAACAAATTCAGCAATGTATTAAAATTATCATGAGAAAATAATATATGTATTATAATGTGCGTGTATACAATAGAATAATCTTTTGATTAGCATTCGCGGGATGCTTTTACACGACAAAAAGGAAGAAACATTGTTACTCCCCGTTTAAGCGTAGGGGAAATATGCAAAAAACACAATGTATCGAATATGTTTATAATGTTATACTGCCAACACGTATACAAGGCAAAAGATAGTAATTAAAAGCACGAGTAGTTTCGCAGCCATGCATTTAAGCGGTTTCTACTGCGGAAGAAAGCTCGCGTTAAAAGATCGTGTTCAAGAAATAACATTCTCCTGTCGTGAAACGAAAGTAAGCAAGGAGAAATTTTGAAAAAAAGCATAAGCGTATAGATAAGCAAAAAACGCATGCGATAATAAACAAGTCAACTAACGTTAATATTGTTGCAACTAGCTAGCCGCATCTGTGCAAGCTGTTGACTTGCGGGCGTCAGGCTATTCGTTGATCCAAACGGTGACATCATTGTTGACATCGCTCTTTTCAATTTACTTGGGGTTTTGTTAAAACTAAACGCTCGGCCGACTTTCATCCTTGTACGAGACGCAAATCTGAAGAAAAATGTTCGTTACAAATTTACTTAATCTAATCGTTCAGAAAAAAAAAAAGTAACGCTTCACTGAAACTTTATTCCCCACTTCGTTACATTCGTAGTTCCACAAAAGAAATAAAAAGGAAGAAATATTAACAGTTCTTCATGGCGTACTGACTTCATGGCTTTGTACGCTAAGTGGAGGGAAATAAACTTTCTAGTAACTAAAGGAATTAGCAAACGTAAAAATAAAAGAAACCCCAAAACTTAACAAACCAGTTCAAGTAAATATTACGTTCTAATTTTTGTTAATTTTAACGTACGTGCAAAAGCCAAATCATAGACAACTAAACGTGTGCATGCTGAACTATCAAATAGATTTGTACAAGTGCCAATCTAAATTACAAGTGTGTAAACGTGTAAATAGGGCTGAACTGGGCAACGTTTTTAGATAAAAATTTCATTGTCTGTAAACCAAAAGCGTGTAAGTAAATTTGTCAGTTGTACGAATGTCTGAATCAAAATGACATTAAGTATTTTTATCATAAAGTGTTAATCATTTGTAACAGGCTGATATGAAATCTATATTACGCTTGAACTGGTCGAAATTATTCTCGTAAAAATGTAATTTTAACTGTTCAAAAATGTAACCGATTTTTTCGTACAAGCAAGGAGCAAAGGATTAAAGCGAATAAAAAAAAGATAATCAGCCTGGTGCGAAAACTGACGGTAGTGGGACATGTAACGTGGTTTCACACATGCTATTGAGTAGGAACACATACGGGTCCATATACTCCAGGTAAAAATTATGAAATAGGCTCCTGCAACCAAACGAGTCGTCGCCCCATTATTTTTTGTTAACATGCAATACAGGAGAAAAACAGTTTAGAGCACCAAATAACTTTTCCCTTCTTAATTTGTGTATACTGTTTGTAAAAATATATGTTCTATTTAATGTATATTTCTCGATATTTATGCAACAGTATGTACTATATATATTTCAAATGCAACAACTTTATTCTAAATGCATTCTTATTCGATTACGCATGTTTGATAAATTACAATCATTGTTGTAATGTTGGACAAGTTTATTTAAGCGAACATAAAAATTAAAAACTAACTAACGCTAAATATACGCTAAATATACGCTATTTTTTGACAAAGTAATTAGTTGAGCAGAGCCAGAGTAACATATGTAATCGAAAAGGAGTGTAACTGAAGAATATGTCTATAGTTTAGTAGAACTTAGTCATAATGCAATAAAATATATAAACTAAACTAGCCTAGCAGAGACCATCATTTAAGAGCTACATGCTGTACGAGGTAGTTCTTTGGACTAACTATACTAGGGTACTTGTCCCAATTACTGTGCTGTTAAGCTGACTTGTTGATTCATGAATTGATTAATAAAGTATTTAATTTTAATCTCATCTGTTCAAAATTTATATTGCTTCTCAAACCCGATCTTCTTATTGGAATATTTATTTATTTACTTTAAGAGTAAAAAAATGCAATATTTTCCTTTGTAACATACACATTAACAGGTCAATCTAATTTTAAAAAATGGTTCCAGCACTTATTTGTTCAAGTCAATTTTTACTGCTTATTTAATTGTAAAAGCACATTGATAGAGATGGGATCACTAATAGGGATAAGTACCCTACCGAGCAGAAAATAAAAATGATTTTACAAAGAACAGCTCATACGTAAAATGAATTAAACATTCCTGTAACACTTAACATTTGGTCCTCGTTAGAGTCGAAATATTAAGTACTATTTATTTTTGTTGCGTTCAACGAAAGACTTTCTAGCTAAAGACGGATATGTGCTTTATTGAAACATGTCTCTACAAAACTGTAAGTACTGTCAATTTAATCTTAACAATGTAAACATAAAATACGGACTACTTCGGAAAAATTCGAAAACATTCTTTTCTCGTTTATAAATGTTATGTGCAATTTGTAAAAATGTACTCACAGTTTTGCGAGGAGTAGAATCACTTACAAAATTAAAACTGTACAGCAAATTCAGATTTAATTCTGACTACTTACTTAAATGCTTTACTTAAAGTTCCTAATGCTACATCACTTGTGTCAATTTCAAGTTGATGCGAATCAAGACATATCAGGAACGTGTCCTGTGCACAAAAAAAAAAAGGTAAAAATGTTACAACTAACATTTGTAACGGAACAATATCGCTGCAATGATAAAAAAAATGAAATGAAACCGAAGTGCATGTGAAAATACGTTACAACTTACCGCATCAGCTTTGCATACTGTATTGGCCATTTGCCTGCATAAAGTCCGTAAATAATTCGTTTTATTTACTTCTTCGTCGGTAATCGTAAATGAAAACAATTTTTCTTTCAACTCTTGATTACTTCTCACCATTAAGGCAAATACTTTATGGCATTCTGCAAATCGAAATGCTTATTATACAATATAAGCAATAGTCGAATGTGTGAAGAAGCATCGCAATTTAAGTTGTTCTGAATACAACGTATTTATTAGCTTACCGTCAGTTTCTCGTATGTCCACAACTTTTTTTATTGTACTGAGTGATAGCATTTTAATATGTTTATACGGCTTCCCTTGACTTAATTTGGTCGCATGCAATCCATTTGCTGTGTTAGGGCTTTTCAGTGAATTGAAGGCTTTCGATCTCTTTTTACAAATTTCGAGCGTATCAGTAAAGAGAAATAAGACTAAATGATCACCACGCCCGCTCAAACCTTCGCTGAGCTCCATCACATCGCATTTGCCAATAAATGATCGATGCGAAGAAACTAAATGCGGCGGACAGTTGTCAATCTCATTGAAAATATCGAACATAACTAATTGGCCTTCGGTTTTCCTTTTATCCTCGTTTATATACGTCATGACTTCCTTAATACTGCTAATCGACAACTCCAATGCGCTATGGTCTGGATTATTTTTATTCGTATGTTTAAGGATATCTGTAACAAATAATATAAGTGCTGAGATGCGCTTATAATGACGCGTATCTAATGACAATTAAATCGCTCACCATTTAATAATAAACTAATACTGGGTAACCTTTGTACTGGTTTGATCAACAACTCCTTCAAGCTTTGTCGGCCGCATTCAGGCTTTGTCTGACAAACCTTCAGAAAGGCGTGAAATCGCGGTTTATTTTGATCACATTGGTCGAGCATTTCCTTTGTGTTTTCGAAAAAATTGACATACGGCGGGTATGCCTTGACTAGGTCCGGCGCAAACTTTAGAAATATGTTGCCTATACTAATGTCCTCCATCCAGTGTGTTGCACTATATCTTAATTCTTCTAACATCTTTTTATGGACCTCATAAATGGGCGGGAAATTACCAAATACAATTTTCGCTTCGGTACCATTTAATAGCTCGTCACTTGTATCTATGAGATCTTCCAAAGGTGATTTAAACAACTGAAACGAATTGAGCGTATCAATTTACTGTTTTTCCGATTACGAAACAGAACGAAGATGCACTTACCGTCATAATTGTACTGAGAATGCCGACATAATTTGACTCAGTTTGCACTAATTCTAAGAAAACCTGGTGACGCGGCGATAAATTTTTTCTGGAATTGTCCGTACTCACAGCTTCCACTTCTGGAATATCTGATAGTTATCAATAATTCAATTTTATATTATCTTCCCCTTTACATGGTTCATGTAAATGTGTACCTATTGTTAGCAGTGTTAACCCCCATCCGTCCCTAACTTTTGCAACTTAATGCGTCCCTCTTACGTCAAATTGACACAATGGTAAAACATGGTGAAACAACGTGGTACAACAAACAACTTAACTGTACATATTTCATGTTAAAAAAATAAAAGTCGCAAAGTTTCAGATCGATTGTTCTACAAATCGCAGAACAACATGATCCTTTACGCGAAAACTGTGTCGAATTGGCACGTGAGACGGATCAGGATTAAATTCAACAATTTTGATTATGTGCGTTGTTAGTGAGATAATATTAAAGAAAAATAATTAAATCAAATATACCAATCCACTGAGCAAAATAAATGAACCACAAAAGAAGGGAAGATGTGCCTTGGACAGTTAAAAAGATTAAGTCGTCTATGTTAAATCAGTTTTGCGTACGACAATCGCTGATCGTAAGAAATGATAGTTGAGGAATGTTACGCTTGAAAAGATGTTATAATATAAGAAGCTGAAAGTTTGCTGCGAAAGCCAAATAACTAACCGTCGAGTAATGGCTTATCTGGACTCGATGTACAGTCAAGGAAGCTTCCACTAACGCTCAAAAGACCGGCATCGCTGATACTGGATCGCCTTTTATGCAGAGCTGGCGAATCCGCGCCATTTTGAACCAAACTAGACAAAGTTTCTGCTAGTCGTTTACGTTTCCGTCTTGTCGACGCTGTGCTCGGAGTGGTTGTTTGCTGACTATCACGTCTGGCTGATATCGTTGGCGATAGAACAGATTCCAAATACTGGACATAAAATCAGCTATTAAACGCTAAATTTATACGACAATCTTAACACACGTACATCTTCAAATAAATACTCCTTTTCATCAGCCGCTCCCTCATTTTGCACGGATGTCCAAAACCATTCGGCTTTCACGATATGGGCTCTTACGGACGCCAAGTCCGGTAATGCATTTACATTTGATTCATCCACAACCTAAAATAATAGTAACTTGTAATTTCACAATTGCTCACAGATTTTCAGACACTGGTACATTCAATGGACGCAATTACTTTTTACTAGAGCTATGCGAGAACCCGAAAATTCCTGTATCCGAGAACCCGTCCCGATTCCGAATAAAATTCTCGATCCGTCCAGACCCGATTTTTTCGGGTTCTCGCACACGTCTACCTTTTTAATTTCCTTTATACCGGTAGTGCAACAGACATATTAGGATAACACAATATGCGTAATAAAGTGGAGCATCAATAGTTGGAGGACGAGGCGTTAGGAGTACAAATATGTGGATATCAAATTACTGTCGACGGTAACACGTTCTGCAAATATGCAGTTTAACACGACACAGGGGATGACATCACAAAGATAGGACAGTCTACCATGTCTAACACAGTGGATACGTAAACCTACGTACAACAAAAACATTCATCGATAAATACTTTGTTTCTACGTTTCTTTTGTCGTGCCCCATATTTCCTTTCCAAATCCTACGTTTTATAGTTTCTCCACAACTACGAATCCCATTAAAAAAAGAAAATAAAAGTACCGAGAATGATTGTTTGTCCTCTGGTTTCTCATGTTTCGCATAATCATCTTTCGAATCGCAAGTTTTTGAAGAATGAATCGAATATTTTCCGCACGATGTAAACGGACTTTTCAAACCACATTGAGCACTTGATAACTTTGCTACCTTCGCAGGCACAGGGAGAGGACTAGGCAAAGGAGTATACTTCTGCCTTGGATGAGTTTCCGGCGTCTTTTTCGATGGACTAACAAGCACATACTGCTTAAACATTGGTAAATTTATGTGACTGAGCTTCGACAACATAGATGAACTCAATCTACATGTACTCAAGAAACTTTTCTTCTTTGTCATCGGTGTATGGGGAGTGTGCAAAAGAGACTCGTTAAGTTCCGCGTCAAATCGTTTTAATAAATTAGGCTGAGAATAGACTTTCTTAAATTTACATTTTTCTGGAGAATCAAGTTTATGGATTGCTACGCAGGACTTCACTTTTCGCCACTTAATATACCGTCTGGGAGATATGATTTTCCTATTGAGAAAGATAGAACTCTGCGAATACTGCGGGCTTTTACAAGATTTCGACAATTGTGCTTCGGTTTCGAAGTAATGTTTGTTCGCATGTGGAGTGATTCTTTTTTTACAGAGTGTAGACGATTTGAAGTAATATGATCTTGATTCATCCTCTACGTTTTCATGGCCAGTATTATTACTCGAAACATCGGACATACTATCATCTATCTTCTTCTCATCCTTGGCTAATGAAAATGAAAATGCAGGAGGCACGTCCAATGTCATAGGCATTACAGGAGAATTAGTTTGTCCTGATGCGATTAAACCGTTCGTTTGCATTACGTTATACTTCAGTGAAGACATGTCAATGCCTGAATCAGCTCGTGCAATAGAAACTTCTGACATATAAGACTCATCCGGCAAATTTGTACCATCGTACAAATTATCATCCATACAAATAGCTGAATCTTGACTAATATTATCTGAATTCGAATGATTAAATTTGTTTTCTTTATAGTCTAAGTATTGTGGCAAAGAAGAAGACAATCCATGCGAGAAATATTTGTTATTCAATTTCGTTGGCATTGCCGCGTAATTAATACTGCAGATACGTGACAGATTTACTGCTTTTGCGTTAGGGATAGTGTTGGTATATGGATTGTAATAAGTAAAGGAAAATGGTTTTGTTTTTGTGTATTGGTGCGGAATGTAATGAGGATGTTTGGTGTATGGTAGCGTGTTGGAAGCATTGTTGCGTTTCTTGTATTCACCACTTCCTACTTCTGTTACCTAAAGAATGCAATGACCATTTATACATCACGTGTTTCCACATTGAATGTATAATGCTCGTGTTATACGCTGAAAAACAACATACAATATTTCATTTAGGACTCACCACATGCGTACAGTTTGGATCGTCAATTTCGGTAGGTTCACCGCCCTGCTGTTGCAAAACTTCACACATGTGACGTTTCTCTTCTTCAGGGAAACCAAAGAAACATACTTTTGCACCAAAAAATGGCTTCAACTTATAAGCAGTGATCTGCTTCAGAAAATATTTGTTTAAGATAACATATGAAGATAAACAAATTTCATCTTCATAATGCAGTACTTTTTTCACTTTACAACATCAAATAATTAGACGTGTGCGAGAAACCGAAAATGTCGGGACAAGGACAATAAGGGACCCGTCACGACCCGACGTTTTCGTGTTCTCGCGCACCTCTAAAAATAATCGAAACAGAAATGTAACAACTATTACAGATGATATAGTTACCAGTTCTTCATTGTTTCCATAAATGGAAATATCGTTTCTGGCATTCCATAACGCTGTCACCCAATCCATCGACATTACTGGTACCCGAAATGTGACTGCATATCTATACTTATCTCCACCGCAACAATTAGCGATAAGATGTGTCACCTTTGCACCCATTTCTTTTCTAATACTTCCACCCATGTTATGAATCATGTTGATCAATTTGGTCTGTAAAGGTAAGATCAGTATCATAAAAATGCCTTGTAATAAATATAATAAATATAAATCCATAACTTAGTACTAACCAATTCATCCTTCTTCCTAAATCCAGTAAATACTACCACCGTGCCTACCATAGCTTGCGTGTACATGGGTCTGTTAATACTAGGTAGTGTGTCCTTTCTTTCTGCCAGTTGCAGAAGCGCCGTCGGTCCCAATATTCTATAATTTGTTTAATTAGAACAGCCAAAAGTCAGGTTCTTTTGACGAACATTTTACCAATTAGAGAACACGCGAAGGAAATTATGACAAACCTATGAGCACTTTTATGGAGAGCATCGTATTCAACTCCCTCGAACTGCTTTAATATAAAATAAGTACAATATGTTGTATCTTCTACATATTCTAAACCAGTTTCCGATGTGAGGACAGGTACACTAAACTGCTGAGCAGCAGCACCAAGTGCAGGATCATCCCCGGCTGCACCGATTAAGCATATTCGTTTTTTGCGTGGAATAATCACAGCTGTAAATTCAAAAATATTTGCTTAGTACAATATTGTTACAAGAAACTATTATTATTGTAATAAATTTATCATCTATGACAAGTCTGAGATTAAATGACTTAAATGACCCGTTTGAGACAGTCACAAACTTAAAACACCAAAAAATATTATAAAAATTGTTATTAAAAAATAACTCGTATACTTTATCACTTTCTAAAAATAGGAAGCTATTATTTACCAATAATATTGACTTTTTAGATCACTTTCTCAATTTTATTATTTAGTATCAATAATACTCTGGAATGACATTCTTGAAAGCTGAATGACTAGTAGAATAAAGAGTGACTAACTCTGCAATGACAATAAAAGGAATCTTTTCAAATTCGGGAACAATGAGTGCAATAAACAGCTATTGTTGTGCACCTAATCTTATTTGACACAATGGACACAAAACAACCCCCTTGTACCTTTCCCTTCCATATTTTAAATGGCTCTCAAATAATGACTAACCCAAGCAAAATAAAAATATATAGGCCCCAAGTACCTAAAGTGACATTTCGTTTACCGTTCGATGATTAATCGATCATAAAGTAAAATCAGAATCACAGAAACTGAATAAGAAACAATACATGATACCCTCCCTGTGGTGTTAAATTATTGATCCTCGAATAACGCTACAATCGTAAACGTTAAAAACGCGGTAAACATAAAACGAGAACACCGTGGTCTACGAAAAAAAAAGGGTAATAAATGCGGACACAAAGTGACAAATTATTCAATTCTGACGTAATTTTGGAGAATAAGTCAAGGCCGTATTTATAAGGAACCGTTGACATTCCTCCCGCGTAAACTTCAAAACATAATACGAGAATACACGGCGAAGGTAACCGATATTGAATCTTAATTTATATATGGATCAGGATAGGTAACAGATATAAGACACGAGTATTGTCGCGTGAGTTTTGATAAAGAGAGTGAGGTAGGGTTAGTTCGTCCTGCTGGCTAACTTATACGTATCGACTAATGCAACGAACACCAGACCAAAAGCGTTAACATTAAAAACGACAATGGTAACGAACTTACGCTCACTTCTAACTGCCTCTTCACTATTTATATCACTGATACTGCTGTGAACGCTTTGCTCTTCCATTTTGGCCGTTAGTTACAACATCGTTTCACTTGTATCTAGATACACTGTTCTTCGCACTGATTATTCAGAGCGCCTCCTATGGGCGAATATCCATCCAGAGAAAGGATCCGAAAAAAAAAATACAGGAGAACAGTGCTCGCTCCGATGGCGCTTTATATAGCACCTCTGTTACATACAAAACGATAGTAGAGTTCGAATCCCGAACAGGTCCCCCACGTGAATCTTTCTCATAGATCCTACGGTACGCGAGAAACCTCTCAGATACAGCATTGCCTCTGCAACGTCGCACACGGCGATCTCTCTGAGATCACGTTTTTTAACCCCACCATACCACTGCGCACCGCGCGACGCGCAGGCCTTCGAGATGAGGAGAGACCGACGAACGAGGAAAACAGAAATACGGAGCAAGCATTTATGCGCCCGAATGTCCACGAGAATTGCGGACACACAGGCTCGTCTCACTCTACCGTGTTTCGTCTGCACGCATACTCTTTTTCGCACACGTACGTATCACTGGCCGAGCGAAACTCGGCACGCGCCTTCGACGATGTCTCCGTTTCGTACTGCGTGCGTTGTAGTGGGGCTCGCGAGTCCAACGTATGCGCAGAAGATCATGCACGCACGCACGATAGAGCGAGACAAACAATACCGCTCGTCCGTGTGTCTACAACAACAGAGAGGACACGAGAGCGCTCACGCTCGGGGCTTCAGTGTTCCCGCTTTTCTGCATCATCTTTTCAGCCTGCAACAGAACCTCCGTCAATTTTTTAGTCTGGACCAGAACCTGCGGCATCTTTTCTGCCTGTATTAGAGCCTGCATCAACTTTTAGGCTGGATCAGAACCTGCGTCAACTTTTTAGCCTGGACCGGAACCTGCATCATCTTTTCAGCCTGTATGTTAGAGCCTGCATCAACTTTTAGGCTGGATCAGAACCTGCATCAACTTTTTAGCCTGGACCGGAACCTGCAGCATCTTTTCAGCCTGTATTAGAGCCTGCATCGTCTTTTAGGCTGGATCAGAGCCTACATAGGAGGGCCTCTTGTGATGTAGAAGTAGCATCCACTCTGACATTACTTGGAATCCGCTGCCAATGATGCAGGTTCTGGTCCAGGCTAAGAAGTTGACGCAGGTTCTGTTCCAGGCTAAAAAGATGATGCAGAAAAGCGAGGACACTAAAACCCTGAGCGTGAACACTCTCATGTCCTCGCTGTGTCTACAACACATTAGACATTATACACTGCGTGACAGAATTACAGCACACATTATGATTTTACATGATTGTAATCTACTTTCGCATTGCAACCGAGATTCGCTCCTATACACTACCTCTGGATACGCTGAAGAACATACATAAGTGAAATCAAATTGGGTTTTAGCACCTGTTTGGCTTTATACAACAAGATTAACATTGTCGCCAAAATTTGTAAATTATATTTTGCTTCTGTCATGCGAAGGTTCACATAATTGTTTAACACTTTACTGAGTCAATTTTATCCCACTGGCGTACTACAAAATTTGCTCGAAACGAATAACCTCAACAAAGTTAAACGTCTTATACATACAGGCATGCCGAAAACTATTAATAATATGGAAAATTTTTACCAGTTTTTAATACAAAACTTTACAAGATGCATGGTGTGCTATCGTTTTATGACACAGTGTATATTTTCTGCTCACGTTGCTCCGCTCTTGCTCGCTCAGCCGTTATCTCTCTTTGTTTATGACTACGAGGGCAGCACTTTTGCAGCACCAACTTGTTAACCAATTGAAGCAAAGACAATGTTTCACTAACTTCCCTAATGTCATACTGCGTCTCCTGAATTGCGAGACGTTGAAGAGGAAAAGCTGTTTACGTATTCGCACATCCTGAACACAATTAGGAGTATGCAGGCTGTCCGACGCGTCGGGTACCCGGTCGTTCGGGTCGGGCCGGAGGAAGTCGGCCGGCCTCGGGCAGGTACCCGTAACGCACGAATACATGTTCGGATAAGCCGACTGCTTGAGGTAGCTGTAGCTCGACTGTTTCGGCCAGTCCGAAGAAGCGTGTTACCAGTGTGTTCGTATATCACGTGTACCTGTCCGAGCGCGCCCGAATGTTGGCGGCCAGACCCGAACCCTTAATAGCGGTTACCCTCCCACCTTTAGAGCACACACACACCAACACTTGTGCTCGCACGTATTCCCAGTCGCATTAGTATTTCTGTGACGTGATCAAAATTCGATATTCGCTCCATTTCAACTTTTTTTTTAAATTAATTTTCTCAATTAACGTTTTATGCTACTTTAGTCATATTAAACTCTAAATTGACATTTGAAACAGTAATTTAATGTTTTAAGTATAGCGTTCAGTATAAATGAATTAGTTTATAATATATTTATAATTTGGTTAGAAATTACTTTACTCTGTTACACTACAAAATCATTTAGAATGTTTTACTAAGGTGAAAACAAAATCCAGAAATATATATTCCGCAAATGAGTACAGAATGGTGATTAGTATAGAATATATTAATTAGCACAGAATGTATCGAAATGTAGAACTACAGCATTAACGTAACATCGAATATTCGTTTATTAAGAAGTAGCTTCTAATTATGTAGATAATTGTCACGTTCATTTTTGCTAGGATTACTCTTTTACAACAAAGTAGGAAACTCCAACGTACATTAATAACAATGCGACTGTATATATGCTTGAATATTGGCACTAAACAACACTTTGTACCGTTAATGTTTATTTAAAATCCATCACGAATATGACAGCCTTGTGGTCCGTTCTGTTTTCCTGGTTGACAGAAATGTCATAGAGTTGCGCGTCCACGCAATTATCTCCACGCATTTTTCTCTACTTATCTCCGTTGTTTTCCCTTAGTATATACATACTTCTTTAGCCACTTGCCATTGTTCGCAGATTACCGAAATGTTGTTTCCCTCCTTGTGAATATAACGCGCGCACTAAATAAATTCTACTCACTTCAGATTAGTATGAACCAACTCGCTTTATCGTTCACAAAGAGACTCGTATAGATCGTGATTGATATTAAAATACAGCAAAACACTGGCTACATTTTGCAATAGGATTTGAGGGCGCATGCAAATGCGCACCAGTCTAGGACGAAAGACTGTATTTTATTATTATTAAACGACTGTAAATAGTGGAACGAAGAACAAACGATTCGTAGAGCTTCTACGCGCCGTTACTACGTTACTGCTCTCACATAAACATGAAGTTGTCGCCGTCAAAAACATGATGCCACTTGTATTGCATAGAGCGCTCACGCCCGGGGTTTCAGCGTTCGCACTTTTGCGTCATCGTCTTTTTAGTATGGAACAGAACCTACATGAATACGTCATTTTTAGCGGGGAACAAAACCCACACTTCTGTATTATTAAATCTGTGGCTGGGATCAGAACTATGCAGCTCCAGTAAATGCTTCGTGCGACATTATCATTTATCTGAAACTGCTTTGATCTCTATTGAAACATTTAGCAACATTGTTAACTTTTCAGCATGTTCCTTTATTAAATTGTTTGAATAATTGGTATTGATCATTTGAATTATCAGATAGATAATAAAAATATACATTTTATTGATGTTTACCAAAATTGTGCTAAGCATAACTTTCTGTACAAATTAAAAATATTAAAACTTCATTTGTGGTTTATTATTATATTTCTAAAAAGAAATACGTTTACATTATAAATAATATATGTGTAGTTGACAATACAATGACTGTATCCGAATGAAAATTATCACTATAATGAAAGAGACATCTATGTACTTAAATGTATATTTAAAGGATATAAATATATAAACTATGATTTACATCTGTGATTCATAAATACATTAATTTATCTTTGTTATATTGAATATGCAACAGATTGGTACTATCCAAAATGAGTTGCAAACAGTTTGTAATATCTTATTGAAATATATAACTTCTATTCCCTTTTATTCTTTCACATAAATAACGTGGACAATATAACTATTGCTTAAGTTGTATGTTTATATATTTAACCAAATGTGACTCGTATCTATACATAGTATATACATATGAATATTTTGAAATTTAAGTATGCTTCGTTTCAAATTTGGTATTTCACAGAAAAATCTCAACGAAATGTAATTAACTTGATTCGCTGTTCGTAAAAATGTGCGTATCTATAATCATTATTAAATGGAGAAATGTTAAAAAGAATGTCGAAAATACTATTCCCATAGAACATTATTGTACATACGCCACGAATTTATTTAATACTAATTATTTCGATAAAAAAATATTAACATATTGGAAAAGTTTTCTCTGCATGCTTTAAAGAAATGCATGCTGAACATAAATAACAAGTGTCGAATTTGGGCACCATTGGTACATATTACGAAACAGAAGCGTATAAATTTTTACAATTGTATATCTATTTTGCATTATAAATTTTTCACATTTGCTCAATTTCAGTTTTACGCTAAAGTACATAACTTTATACATTAGCCCTGGAATTATACATTATTAACAAAGCAACTAATTCGCATAAGAAATACATACATTATTATTCTGTACACTACACACCGAAACGAAAAAATAAATAATATTTATTATTATGTACTTTATTAATATATTAAAAAATATTTGCTAATGACACAAGAATTTTACAATTCTATTGCACGATTTAAATGTACAAAAATGGTTGCACCATTCCAGGGTTGTTGTATTCAAGTATCTTCAAATAAAAGCACCATTATCAAAACGCGATCCATACATTGACAACATTTACATTATACATTAAACAATGTAATGTCATGTATGCTAAATTTTGTCAACTTCAGTTTACACGAATTTGACTACATATAAAGTAACGTAATAATACAAACAATCTCCATACATATCGTAATAAATATTTCTAAATTACGAAATATTAAATAATAGAATTGAATAAGTTTTCCATATATTTAATAACTGATTAAATAAAGACAATTACTTCTAAAACAATATATTTGATTTTCTTCTACTCTATATTCTGTGTAATTGCTTCCATATGTTAAAATAAAAATCATTTGACGTTTGTTCAACTTTTTGTTTCCTCCATATTTTTGTGTTTTAATGGTATCAATAAGTTACAAATATAAATCTTTACAAGAAGTAAATGATTTCATTGATACTATCTTCGTATAAACAACATCGAACATGTTTAACATCTTGCGTCCATTAGACGATTATAAAATAAATATGTCGTCGTTTACTTGAAAATTGAAATGTAATTTAATACATGTTACAGTAAAAATATTGACTGTAAGTACGTAACATCATGTAAGTAATAAATTACGAGGTAATTTGTAAAAAAAATGTTATATAAAATTAATAATGAAGTAATTGAAAATGATTAAAAATTATTAACTGGACATTTAAACTATGAACGTAGTCCTTTGTATAAAATAATATACTGTTTGACTTCTTAGTAGAGTATGAAATTCACAATATATAATAAAACTGATTTAAAGGTAGGAACTTACGAGTTAAGAATGCAAGTTATGATACTGGACATTTTTTTAGATAGCTGCAACAAAATATTTGAAAAATTTAAATAATTTATAATGTCTGAACGTAATAGTGTAAATCTGAAATACATATTCTAATTTTTATATTATGATTCATTATCTGGTTAAATTTCTATGTCCTAAGTCCTAACAGGTAGTTGTATGGTGTGAACAGTATGAAATCATGCTATACAAAAGCCTATGAAGCATAGCATTGTAATCCATATCAGCAGTTCACTTAGCTATATGAAAATATCTCTAAATATTTTTAAAGAAATTGCATATTATTTTTTGGTCAGACGACTAATGTGAGAAAGTATATTATCATTTGGAGTGTAAATTTGCCTCTTCATCGTCGCTGTAGTCATCGCTTAAATAATAACTATCCCCTGAAAACTCAAAACGGCCAGTCTTTTTTGGTGGTGGACTGTAAAGTAAAATAAGTATATTAATTAGGCACATTTATATTTTAGAGTAACAGATATACATATAGTAGCATTTTTTATATTTACACTGCATTCGCATCAAAGTTACGTACTATACAATATAATGTTCAGATTAAAGCAGAGAGATAAAGAAACTTTGAACACGCTTTTCTCACTTGCATAATTGTCAGCTTTCCAAAATGTGCAATATAAAATGTGTGCCCAATCATCGAAAATGAATTCTTTTTTTGTTTTCGTTAATAAAAATGGAAGCGGCCTAGATATACAGAATGAAAAAGTTTTGTTCAAATTTCCTTCGACGATTATGGCAGTGTTAGTAACGAGCATTAAAGAAATTACACATTATTACTTACTATTGATTTAATTGATTTTACAACGTAGGATAGTATACTAACATAACATGCTGCAAGTGGGTGATGTGAAGTATTGAAGGTTTTCATATGGAAGCGGTACATAGTATGGTGTTGCATATTAATCAATTGACTTGAATGCTGAGATGTACCTTGTTTGATCTTCCTCATTATTGCTGCTATTACTGCTGTTTGGACTGCCATCCCTTTTCGGACTTGCAGGAGGAGATAGTGCTTGCATCAAACGGCCCTTACTTTCATTCCAGATTGTCGACTATGAATAAAGAAAAATAGAAATATCGATAGAAATTCGCAATAACAAAATTCTACTGTAATGCGATACATAACAGCCACGCGTATAATTTTAGTTCATAATATTATTAGAAATGTGCGAAAACGCGATAATGTCAGGTCAGGACGGGTCGTGAACTTTATCTTATAACTAATAATATTCTCGGGAATCCCAAATAATCCCCGAACCCGTCTCGACCTATCCTGACCACCGGTACCCGACATTTACGGGTTCTCGCACACTTCTAACAATTATCTTTAATAATGAGTGCAAAGTACCTACCAATCTGCCCTCTCTGCCAAACAGTAACAAAAAAGCATCAATGAAATCTCGAGATTTTTCTTCCCATTTGCTAATCATATCCATGCGTTTCTCACCAATGTTTTCCATAACACGTTTTCCCTTATCTTTCAAATCATCAAATTTATTCTGCAACCGAAATTTCTTTTCCTGCAATTAGAAACTATTTAGTATAAAATGATATCGTTACGTTCCACAACCGTAGAATCTATTACATACATTGAGAAAAGAAACATTAAGTTCTTTGGCACTGTAACCTCGAGCAAGATTTCTTCTCACATAAATATCATAATCCTTAACTATTCTGGCTACAATATCTGATGTCGATACCCCTTCTGTTCTTTGTGTAGCTACAAACATACCTTTTGCTTTCAAAGCAGCATACACGTCTGTACTATCATCCGTCATGTAAGGTATATCATCATGCGCAACAAAATCAATCTACAATATTCATCATCACGCTACTAACAATTCATATTTGTATTTTCAAGAAAATTAGAATTAGTTGTATTGTCAATTATACCTTATGTCTTTTTAGAAACTCATCATCCAACTCCCATGGAGCATCCCTGACTACTTCATCTACATATCGACAATGCCTTACTGCATCATACCTTTCGCCATCAGTCATCACTGTTCTACCTTTCTTACTATGAGTAAGCTCATCATTACAAACTGTAAAACAATAATAATTTGTCGCATATTTGTACTATTCGCTTATTTCCATTTTCGTTTTCATTGCAGAACAAAAACGTACACGTATTTTACAATTCTTTGCATTTCGCGAGATATTTCGTTTATCGTAATTGATACTTAGACTGCGGATTTTATGCGTTTATAGTAAAATCGAGTACATAAAATTTAAAATTGTAGGACAATTAAAACAAAATTAAAGGTGTCTATTTCTTGCAATCGATGCAAACAATTTTTACTTCGCATAAAGATCCGCAGCCATAAAAGTAATAATGAAATTGGGTTTGTCACACTTACCCCCAACAATAAGGTACACATTTGGAAAAATGTTTTTTGCTTGTAGGAGCTGCCGTGCATGTCCTTGATGAAATAGATCATAAATACCATCTGCATAAACCCTGACTTTCCTAGGAGCTAAAATAAAGATTATGTTACTTACCGATGTTTCAAATAATATTCTGAAGCTTTTGCTCATCTGACAACCAGTTAAACTAACCTTTACCACTTTTTGCCATTTTCAATGTAATACGAATATTATAATCACATACACTTCTTTCAGCGACTGCTTCAGGATCATCGCTGAAAGGTGCTTCCTTGCATATAGACTGGAATAAAATATTATTACTGCAATATCAGAAAAATAGACACTACAAAATGTCAAAGGTATAACATCTTAAATTACATAAACGAAAAAAATCACCTGACCTATTAACGATCCATTATGCTCGTATGAAAGAAAAGCTTTAACTAACTGGACAACCCTTTTCATTGATTCAATATTATAATAAAAAAAAAAGAGTCAAAAAACATGCAAATATAATTCAATATTTAAATTTAACTTTACATTAATGCTTATAGTACTATAGTAAGCCTTAAATTTGTAATGACAATGAATGCGTTAGCAAAAATAAATATTTGATTGAAATCATTGCTGCAATTATTAATATTTAAAGAATCACAGTGTGTAGTATTCTCTTATTTAATAAATAATTAATGATTTATTTATATATTTTGTTTTACTATATATCGAACGCTGTACAATAGAAACAGATTCATTCATGTTTAAAAAGAAAATTAACAAATATAAATTTAATCATAAATTACATTAAAAATTATTAAAATGATTAAAAAAAAAAATATTAAACTCACTGGAAGTTCTTTGTAGCAAACTGAAATTTCACTATTATGTTTTTTCTGTGAAATTTGATCTGATTCATTATTTGATGTCCTGTTGGTCCCCCAAGTCATTGTCACCAACTGTTAAGGTGATTAAAAAAAAAAAAGAAGTACTTTATAAACAATTATATGTTTTTTATATCAAACTGTTTCTATAGTAAATTCCTTTGATTTTTCATAGACCTAAAATTTAATTTTTTACCGGAAGATGAAACTTCCTTTTGAAATGTTTTTGTTTAAAATGCATTGCAAGATATATCAGAGATTTATTAGATGCTTTATTAATATAGTTATTTGCGTTAGACATTCAAACAAGATTATTTGGACAATGAGGTGTCTGCAGTATTATATCGACTAGATATAGTGACGATCTTGCATCATATCATGCCATTATCATTAAAAGTACTTGCTCCCATATTTTGACTTTCACATTAAAGAGAAAATTATCTTTGAATGATTACAGATAAATTTTGACCTGTATATAAACTCAATAATGATTGATACGAGTACATTAGGAAACAAGGTATTATAACAATACAGATTTAGATTATAAATGTATCAACTGATACAGGTTAGTATTATCAAAAAAAAAAAACTATGGTATTTAATCAAGAACTTTATCTAATATAACCTGGGGACATATGTTAATAACAAAACAAAATAACATGATACATAGCAAGTAACCATACAAATGTAGTAACATGTCATCGAGTTATTTTTTAAATTAAATTGTAAGTAACGAATACATAAATATTTGTTGAAATATTAAAGTACACTTACAGGATAAATTTGCGAGTCTTCTGTAGAACAAGATGCACTTTCTCCGTTTTGAATATTCGAGTATGATGTAGAATTTAACATAGTTTCTTCTCTAGCACGTTTTCTAGACATTTTCTACCGGTTCAATCTTAGACCATGTAAATCCTATTAAATAATGCACATAGATATCATTAATGTCAATCGTTTGAAATAATTGTTTCATAAAACATCTGATTTAAATTATATGTAATGCAAGATAAATAATTTAATAAGACATGAAAAATAATGTATTAAAATATACTTCTGCTCAAAAATGTTTGATTGCTCGTGGCATTTATAATTTACTAGAGAAATTAAAATAAAAAACAAAATCTATTTGAATGTGTTTGTAGTCCTACCATTTCTTTTTCTTTTAGCTGTGTAATTAACTTTAACTAGATAAAACTTCAATCATTCGTTCACGCTTTGTTTCTGTAAAGAAGTCAATTACATTGATCATTGAACAAGCTACCAAATATCTTTGAGTATACACGCTGAAATGTAAAACCATAAATGTCTCAAACTAAAATCAATTAGATTCATACTACTATCACAGAAAACATAATGTATAAGCATAGCATACTAAGATAGAAAGGATGACTTACAAATAGAAAAATCAAAAATATTTACAAACATATTTAGCAAAACATACAGGAATCTATAAATAGTATTCAACACATAATTATAACTGATAATAGCGAAGCAGATAATAACAGAATAAAATTCAGTAAATGTTGAAAAACATAATTTCTACTTAAATATTTCTAAATATTATTTAATGAACTATGTCTAATGATATGTACAGAAACTGAAAGTTTACCTGATAATCACAGATTATTTTAAAATTACGAATAAATTTCATCGTTCGGCTCTAAATTTATAAATCATTGTAATTTTATAAACTGTTCGTGAATAGCTGTTTCAAGCTGCTAGAACCATTTATGGGAATGCCAAAATTTCTCTAAATCAACTATTTATTTAGCGTTATTATGCATTGTTTCTTTTAACGAATTTATAAATATTCATCCATCCTGCACAAATAATTCAGATGTTAGGAATGTACATTGAAAATTTGACAAAACGACGAATACATACATAGATACACATATATATATGTCGGTGCATACACACGAGTCAAAAGGTAACCAAAAAACGCGTGACTACAAATACAATATCTACAACGTAATAATAATTTAACGATACGGGAAACGTGGAAGAACTGTAAGTGACTCGATGACCCGGCTTTCGATAGTCCGTCGTACGTAGAACGTGTTCTCTGTCATTAAAAGAATTTCCTTATCATTTTCTCAAAAATCAGTTGAACGACACGAACCTTTTAACGCCCTTATTTTGTTACGTGCAACTACCACACAGGCGAGTAATAGGATATGACGAAAAATCGAAGTGTTCCCGTTAGTGGTTTATTGAACTGGAAGTTTGATGAATTTTTGCGAAACACTTCGACCGTGTGAATTCGTGTGAAAGTTCGCACAAAGTCTAGCAGGTACGTATATCTCACGTTTAATATTGCTATTACATACTATTTAACAGCTGAGCCAGCAGACACCCGCCACGACACTTGTCGTGGATATATTCTGCACACTGCACGCGCTTCAATACACAACCAGGGCCGAGTAACAGCACCGTGAATCCCAGGTAATAAAGTCTGTGGCACACGTGTGTGTGTGTGCGAGTATTCTGCGCTAAAACAATATGGGAATTACGATTGAGGACAAGAAGCCGTACAACTTTATCTAAATCTAGTTCTGTCTTCGCAAACTCGCCGAAAAGCACGAAAACGTCGGAATTACTTCAAACAGAAATTTCCGTTTCTCATCTGCATCGGCGAACGAGTCACACAACAAATTCATTAACGCTAGGTTTTGCGGAGCACGAATATTTCGCATCACTTCATAAAAATAACGAGAACGTGCCACCCAAAGTTTTAGCAATATTTTTAAAGTGATAGATACCCAAAGAAATGAATTTCATCTGTGCATCCTTACAATCGAAATATTTTTATATTAGAGATATTCAAACCCGTCGTTTTAACGGGTCCCGTGAACCTAGTGTCAAAATAGACTAGTTAATTGAATTAATGGTCACGTGCCGGTCCAAATTAGTTCTTAATTGAAAGCATTTCTTTTTATCAGAGTTACGCTAGCAACATTAGTATACGAAGCCAGTCTTATAATTGGTGGCACACGCTTTAAGTCGGAATAACTTTTCTATAAATTGGACTTCAGTTTCTCGGATGTAAACTCTGCGAAACACATTTCTCAAATTTTCGTTGTAAGCCTAGATAAGAAAGTTGTGAAAAGAAATTTCGTAATTCAGGCTGAACGTAATTTTTACGTTTTTATTACATGCCGATCCGGTAAACAAATCCGTCGAACTTGACAGAAATACTAAAGTTGTTTGGCCGATTTATAAATAAGTTATTCTGATTGAAAGTGTGCACCATCAATCGTGTAAATGACTGTACACGTCTATATATATGTATATATGTTATCGAGATTATTAAATTAAAAATATGAAGTATGTGTCACCGCACTAACTTATCAACGCGAAAAATCAATTTGAATATTGCCGCCTAAGAGGCGCTACAAGGAAAAAGATTGAATACAATTTGAACTTTCTCACAATTTGAAGCAACGTACGTTTCGTAAATGAGAGGTGCGATATGTATCCTTTCTAACTGTTGAACTACGACTAATATTCAATTTTCCACAACGTCGCCCGATTGTATGAAATTAAAGCTTGAAGTGCACCGACATGTAGGTACAAAGGAGTTCCACGATAAAATGACCGTCAGTTATGAAAGAGAGGGAGAACGATGACGTAATATCGGATGATCTGAGGCGTCACATATTTGTAATATCACATGCGCATAACTAATATGTACATATATACGTTTAATTGGAAAGAAATGGTACATAAGGAAATTACTTTCTTCGACTTGCTGTTACATAAGAAAATAATATCATAAATACGTTCTTCGTGATAAAACGTTCAATTATTAAAATTGAGATTTCGTTCGAATAGATTTATATGAATAAGTTCATATTTAAATATCCTGTATAGATAACATACTATTAGAATAATCGCATCACGAAATGTTTCAAGTAAACTGTATGAAATAAATTAAAATGAATTTTGTTTTATACTACTACTGTCCCATTATTGATACTTCGACAAAAATATTGAAATATAAATACATTTACGAGTACATAACGTAATGCATTATATTCTACGGATATTGTTTTTCTATTTTGAAATAAATTGCATGTTTAGAGTATATATTTATAGAATACAATGTAATATATAATTGACAATTTTAGTCAAGAAAATAATAATATTTTCAATGATTATATGTGTATCTAGAATGACGAACATTTAAGAATTGATATTTATCCTCTTTTCGTTATCCTTTCTGGACACACATATACGTATATGTATTATTTTTTGACATAATTCATGAATTGCGGTGCTAAAACGTTGCAATCTATGTATGTTATGTCTATACTTGATAAGGAAGTCTGAACAATAAAAGGAATTTTGTATATATAATTGCCATAGCAGCCAACTGACCCTATCACTTATAAATTGATACGCAGGAAGCAAAATTACTCGGTACACATGTGACATGCGAGATCATATACATAGTCATAAAAATAAATAAATCATGAGCTGTGTGAAAGTAATACGATCTAATTAACCTTGAGAAATACTTGTTCATTAGATGGTGCAGCGGAAATATAATGTCATAAGTGAAAACTGCATGATTGTTCATATAGAAATACATAAAAATTGTATAATGAATTTTTCGGTTCAAACTTATTTTTTGAGGACATAGAATATTTATTGGACAAGTATATATATGTATACATATAGCATGTATTGTAGTATGTATATATATGCATCATAAAGTAGAACTTTCCTCTGTTAATTATTTGTGGTTTCCTTTTATTGTAATTACGAATATAAGCATACATAATTAATAAACTTTACTATCTATTGCGCTTCATAACCTCAATTTTAAATGGAAAATGCCGTAGCGTACTTTGAAATTATTTTTATTTACGAAGGTATCGCTATGTTTCTTGAACAATTTCTTCGTACCTTGTATTTACATATCCGGTACGAAGAAAAGGCATGACATTTAAGTGATTTACGGAAATTACTTAAACCATGCATTATTCAATATTTTTCTAATTACACGCGTTTACATGTGTAATGTAACGCGGAAAAGGAAGCAATGTTTCTAGCATATTCATTAAATGAAAGTATGGGCCCTCGACAGCTACACTGCAAAGGTGGAGTAATGTTTTGAATTTTAGTAGATAATACATATACATATATTCATGGAGTGTCTTTCGATTCTGTTTAACCTGAAAATATTTTATTTCTAACATATAGATAACAAATCATTAAAGGTGGAATAAAACAATCAGTTAAAAAGCTGAGGTTTATTTTAATTAGTAGTAACTTTAAAATAATTTCTATATAATTATAAGAATTATAAATTTACTTTTTTTTTTTGTTGATTTTGCGTTGACATGTTTTGTCACTGCTTATAGCATAAAAAGTCCTTCATTGATTACTAGTTGTTTACACCCACACATTGTATTTTTCACATATTTTATGTTGATCTTCATGAAATAATTGAGACAGTATCTGTCATTCATCAATGATGATTACATTCGTGTAATTCAACGTTATGTATTTATTTAATATTTATATACTTTGATATATATACAAATAAATGTCCGAGCATTATTTCTATTCCCTTACATATGTCGTAATAAAAAATTTTTTTTTTTTAGGGATTTTATATGTTGCAACTAGCAGCAAATTTTATGATGTATATTTTCTATTGCAACTTTGCATGCAATAGTAAATATCTTGTATAAATAAATAGCAACAAGAACAGGAAGTTGTAATTTCGCTATTCCTCTCAGTCATTTCATTTGTAACATTGATGTACTTACAATTTATATTGGTTGTTATACAATAATGTTGAAGAAACGTAATGCCCAGCATTATCTTTTTTTTTCTTTCCATCTCGCGCAGATGTCGCGTTAATAAAACGGGTGCAAAATTACAGCTAAATAATAAGCGTAATAAGTTAATATAAAGTAGCTGTAAAATTGCAAATTCGAGTAAAACTTCATTAAACTGAAAATACTGAAATTTCCTGTAATTTGAAGTCGAGAAAGTGTTCGATAGGCGGTATATAATATAATACACCAAGTATGATGATGTTAGTAGAGACAAAATCTTTCGAAGTTCATTACGTTTCATTTAAAAGGCATTCGTATACGGCTCCATCTAACTTCAACGCTGTAATATTATCGATATTATTATTAAATAACATTTACTGTACCTAAATTTAATAATAAAATACCTAAATCACAATATGTTCTGCCATTATCCGGTGGCAATGAGTTGGTGTCTTTCCAATCTATTTTTCATGTTTTGTAGTTTCATTATTCTGCCGAATAAACAGTTTCAGAATGCAAATAATTGGGACGAATTAGAGATCGCAGTGACAAAAGAACAAAATTCAAATGTTCGCGGAACAAAGCTATCATTTATATTTAAAGATACCATGCAATTTACAAAGCTGTAATACAAAAAAATTTAGCATCGTTCGGCTGTCAATGGCGGGAAGTATGTGTTAATTTTGCTGCGTTGAAAATAAATTCACATATGTACATCCGGTTATTGTATTGCTCTTACGAGTGATGCAAACTGAAAATCGGTCGTCAAAATTTTTCGTCAATGCGAGCTCGCTCATACGTTTTAATTACGTTTACACTCCTACACTTATACGCCACGTATCATACCTCACTGAGTAGGTGATGAGCGTAAGTTTCGTGTCACTAATTTGCAATTCCGAATAGTAAAAATGGGAAAATTATTGTACCTATTTGTGAAATACAATTAACAAATATGCGCGTCGTGTCGAATAGTTACATACGGTACTTAGTGTCTCTTTTTATAATTAGGCTGGAGTAAATGTTCCATAGGTATAATGTTAGCTACCTAAAGTCTTGTGATTTTCACGATAAGCTTTATTAAAGCAAATGTGTTTTTTCTTTTATATTAAGGCGTTTAAGTTCGGGGATAAAAAACAAATGGCTAATTAGTAGGCTGTGCACTAAGTGCTTTGTATAATGCTTGTTGCTGATCTGCTGTTAATGCATTTATGCATGCTTGGAACATAGACTCGTTGTTCTAAAACAAATAAAGAATACGTTTGTAACATCTCTCGTGTAATAGAAATCATAATTTATAATACAATAATGTTAAGGATTTTATGTACCTTAATGCAACGTACCTGTATTTGTCTAACGATACTAAGAATTCTGCCGTTGACAGGATTGTCTGTAGGTACCGCGTCTCTGTGAAGTGCTTCAGCAAAGAAACTTATTAGCCGAGGTAGATTTGCATTATTTGGACCTAAAACTGCTACATGATTCGATTCGATCAAATCGCAAAGATATCCATATACGTAGGGAGCTTCGTCTTCGTCTTCAACTACTGGTAACCAAGAGAGCCTATATTCAAACAAGAAAAAATACAATGTTCATCAAAAATAATTATTTCTACGACAATACTACATAGTAATTTTCCGATAATCATTGACTACTCAATTCTAAATGTAGCTTCGGTGTTTTGAAATTAACGTAGACAATTTTTATTTTGCACAAAAATTCGCAGAGTCTACTTATAAGGCACTAATAACACAGTTGATGGATTTGACTGTACGAACTTTGTTAAATTTATATTTAAAAAAAGTGTGAAAGCCTATGAATCTCTCGTTTTAAACTCGATAGAATTTTTTGAAAAACACTGTAACATGAACTTACCAATGTGGAAGTATTTCATCAACGTTAATTGCTTTATTATTATACTTAAGAATTTTTGTGACTGCGGAAATAGCATTTTCAGTAGGATTAACATTTTCTGGAGATCTCGATTCTGGATCGTTTATAACTTCCATTAACCTAGGTAGGGCTTCTGCACATGCCTGAGCAAATGCTTCTCCTCCATATTGCCCCAAAACCCCGCAACCATAAGCAGCTGCTTGTCTGACCTCTGCTGATTTGTCCGACACGTATTGTATCATTGGTCGGAGGAAATATTCTTGATATTTTGCACATTCGGGCCCACCGAATTCGATCACATCGTCGAAAACGCACAGAGCCCATTGATGATCCGACCAAGGTCTATCGGGACTTAATAATTTTACAAAATGTCCACAAATTTGATCGAAATATGGGAAGAATGCTGATTTGTAAGTCATAAATAATGCATGCAAAATATCTGCTATTTTACTGAGCGTATATATGTCTTCGTCGTCTTCGTCGGCGAGCTGTTCTTCGACCACCTAACACAAACATGAAAATTGATATTCATTCACGACTAAGATTTAGATAATTCTGCCTAAAGGTGTGTGAGAAAGATTCTCAAGAACCATACATACATTTCTATAATATCTTACCTCGTCATAATCTTCATCTTTACGTTTCTCCAATCTGGCTACTGCTCTTTCAAAGTGTTTATTAAGTAACTTATCTAATATACGTAAGAGTTCAGCCATGGGTTCCGTTCCTAAACAGCCGGTACCGAGGGTTTCGATACATTTAGCTAAAGAATATAACAATTCCAACAGGACTTCAGCTTCCGGTTCCGTGTCGATTGCTTTTAACAAGTCTGGGCATATGTATGCCCACATTCCCTCGAGATATTGTGGACCTGTAATACAGTTATCACACAGGTGTTGAAGCGTACCATCGTATGTTTCTACCTTAACAAAAATCTGGTCGAAAAGTGCCAATTGTTTCTAGCAGTAGTTACAGTCTCTACGAGTGACACTCGTAGAAGACAATTAGAGTCGAAGTTTTAATTGAATAAAAACCATTTAAGATAATGCATGTATCATTGACATTAGAATCTTGGATTCTACCGCAGCGCATCAACAATCGAACATCATTTACTGGTACACTGGCACTTTTTAGCATTCAAAACGGTTAATGTATTCAGGTTCAAAAATGTTATTATGTAACTTCTATAACCTTTTATCTTAGCACAATCAAGAAGGTAGGGTAAACTCGCAGCGGCCGCTGACCTAACACCGTCATGGAAGTAGAACTTCAACATAGGAACCATTAGTCGTACTACTGTTTCTGCGTACTCTGCAAAACCTTCCTTCAATTCCCGCGCGTAACAAACTAACATTTCGCAGGCAGAGGCTTTGTCTTCAAGTCCAGCTGTTTTGATCCCGAAATTCTGTTGTTCTCCCAGAGAAACGAATTCCCAATCCAGATCCTCTATGCCTTCCATGTCTTCATTATCGAGTAAAGCAACTTCCGGTTTCATTGATGCCGTACGCAAAACCGGCCCCATTACAAGTGGCAAGTATTGTTCAAACTGCTTACCTAAAGGGATCGAGAGATTACTTTTAATTTTGTCTGACAATTACACGACTTCCGTTTAGATGGATATAGAAAATAATCGATTCAATACGGAAACAGAATAAATTACCAAGAATTTTGCAAATTCGAGCCCAAGCAGATATCAAATAACTTGTTTGTGGATCGTCATCCGGAAGATCTCCTTCTGAATGTGTTTTTAACAACATATCCATAACTTCACTGGCATCTGCAATAAACTACACGATCGCAAGAATATTAACATCGTCGAATGTTTCATTGAACTGGTAATTTCGCAACGTTACGATTGATTCGTGATTACCTTTTCAGGTCCAACCGCAAGTCCTATAAGACTCACACATTCGATAGTTTTTCCCCGGAGCATTTTGTGTTCGGGCTGATTTGCATTTTGTATGATATACTTCAGGCATGGCATTAATCTATCGTAATATGTTACAAATTGCTCTTCACAAGTATCAGCTACCGACGCGATGGTAGTAACAACCTTTAAAAAAGAAAAAAATATTCAATTAAAGAGATCACTACATTGCTACGTAATTCGTTAAATCTAATTGATATACATACTTGTTCGAGAACAAGTTTCGTTCCTTTTAGGACTAATTCTTGGAATTTCGCCGTGAGTATTGATTCCAATTTACCCATAATTGCATCCAAATAGGGCGTTAATATGTGTTTTGGACAATCTTCACTGAAATTCACAAGGGCTGCACCCGCATGAGCTTGAACCCTCGGATTCGCATTGTCATCCAAAACCATTAACAACCCGGGAATAACTTTATTGTGGAATTTCTTTTCAAAAATAGGTGCAAAATCAGCTGACATTTGACCGACTGCGTTACAAGCAGCGTATCTTACACGAGGGTGCTGGAAAGAAAATTGATGTAGCAAACGGAAGATTTCAATAGCATGTAATATTTTAATATCAAATTTGTATGTTCCGTGACTATGACTATTTAAAAAAACAGTCAACTCTCGGGAACTCATAGGCCAATATTTTAGTACAAACATCGTCAGAACGACAATGTAAGACAAATACCGAACTTATGTTTTACTTTGCCATGAATGTAACGCTATTATGTTTGCACACGAAACGTAACTGCTGACTCTACTCATGGACTTCAAATTTCATTTATAATTACGGCTTAGCTTACAGGATCTTGTAAATATTGAATGACTCCGTCCATGATTTGAGGTAATATTGCTTCCATTTGTTTATGACAACCCTCTCCTACCGCAGAAATTGCCATAAGAGCTGCATGCCTAAAGACAAATTTGTTAAGTGTTAGTCTACGCTTTCGTCAATTATTTCATATAAAGTAGTAAAATATACAGTAGCAATGTTTGTTCTAAAACTATGACAATAACATTACGAAATTATTGTCAACTCTCTGGGAAGAACATCCTACAAGAACCTCAAATATTTATCTATCAGAACGATAGATGAACACCGAGGCTAATCTTGCAGGTTACTCTATCACAGATGTAACGCAATTATTTGCCAAAATGCATATAAACGCTGACATATCTGTGATGGCTATGAAACTATAATATAATGAAAATATAGCGATATAGAAAGTCATTGACCTGTATCTCCAGTCACTGTTGTTCAACATTGAAGGAATATTCTGTACAATTTGTGGTAGCATTGTTTTACCACCTAAACCACATGCCAATCTGTCCAAAGAGCTTTCTGCAACGACGGTGTTGCTGTCATTATCATCGTCAACAATTTCATCAGCGAAACTCCATTTTTCGTCTTCTTCTATGTCCGTCATCATTTTTAGTACTAACGGTACTAAAGATATTATATATTTCCCGCCTACTTTGCGTACCATTGCGGGAGCGGTCTCTGATAATGTCACTAATACTTCTAACGCCAGTTGTCTCCACGAGTCTGGCATCTCTTCATTAGAAAATATTTTCATACACATTTCCATTATGTTTTCTAACTGTAATCTGAGAAATTTCGGTGTTGACCCAGCCAAATCGATCAGAACTTTTAAGAGAGCATCATCTGTTTGTTTTTCTACCGATTGAGCGGTTACTTGCACAACTGCGGGCAGCAGTTCTGAGAAATGTTTTTGTATATTGTCTTCTTTGTCGTGCAAAATGATAAAGGCCCCAATCGCTCTTACAGCTTGAAATCTGACCTAGATAATAAAATTCATTATTCTCATAAACTTGTCTACATTGATAGGTAAAGTCTTTGAAAACATTTTGTCATCCCAATATGAACAAATGCTAAAAGTCCGACAGATACATGAAACAACAATCCTTTCTTGTATGCCCCGTATCTGTCTGCAAATTATATCTTCACAAGTTACAGTCATCAGAAGGCAACTATTTTTCTAGGAAGACAAAGTAACGAGAAAGCTATCTAATCAAGTCTCGTGTATCAGTCTCCCATATGAAATAACAAGAATGTGTTAATCGGAGGCGTGCGAGAACCCGATGGTTAGAACTGATCGAGAAATCCGATATATTCGAAAATCCTGATATGCTCAGGAATCTAGAATATGCTCGGGAATCCCGATATATTCGAGAATCCTGAAATTCCTGAATAAAATTCTCGACCCGATCAGACAGAGTTCTCGTACACTTCTAGCATTAATGGATCTTGTAAAGCTTCCGTTAGAATTACCTCGTAATTTGTAGAATCCATGATGGATTGTTGTAACATTTGCTTAATAAGATCGAGATAATTTGCTTGCTGATTTCCAAAAACGCCTGGGACGGATCTGCATGAAAATATAATGTAAGAATATAAAAATCACAGTTTCTTGACGATATATGCTTCTATCGCAAACTTACATGAACATTCGAAGAGCACTTTCTTTTAGTGCTGGCAAAGGACTATTAGCACATTGGAATAGGAACTGCAGAAATTCTGGCCACTGATTGTTACCATCTTCATCAATTAAATTTCGCGCAACTTCAGCCGCAACCTCACAAACTTTACGTCGAATAGTCTCGGTTTGTTCGTTTTGAACGGACAATAGAATTTGCTCTTTCAACTGAACTTGCGCTTCTGGTGGAATCTAAAGCACAATTGTACTAAAATTAGTATCACTATTGCAAAAGCATGCATCTAGTTCAGGCATTTTTCATTTTATCTCCGATTCATGAAAGATATGTTTGACACGATTCTTAACCCGCTTACATCATTGACGTATATATACGCGTTATTTTTCTGGCCACTATCACCAGGGTGAAATTTCATACTTAACAGTATTTATAACAAATATATACATATTACTGAAATGTAATGAAATAGATATTTACTGTTTGAAATTATTCTATTTAAATATCATTAAAAAATTGGTGATAAGAGCATTATTTTTCATTTTTCCTTGCAAATGTGTTAACATAGTTGCATCAAATGTAATGTTGCAATAACATATGGGACTTATGTATGTTTAATATAGTATAGGAATTTCATAAAGAAGCGATAACACATAATAAAACTTGACAATGATTTGTCATTCATAAGCTAGAAAGCCCAGCTTCTCATTGGCAATAGTTGTTGGCATAAACTTCAGAATGTATTACGTGATTTAAAATTATTTTAGTCATTGGTCTTCTATATCTATTAAAAAGTAATCATTATCATGTTACATCTATCGTATAAAAGCATAAGAAGTAAATGAATCCAATTCAAATACGAGTTCGAAGAATGGTACCTTAATTTTCATTTCGATACTTTTAATATGTACAAATTTTTCTAGAAAAGATAAAAGTAATGCATAATTACTTTTGGATAAAACTCCATGAACTCTGACGAAAACAGCCGACGTAATAAAACAGCAGCCATTGCTCGCATTTCTTCCATAAGGGCAACATTGCACAGCGATGTTAAGAGAAATGTCACCTTACTTTCCACGGGTAGATTGTTATATGCCTCCTAAAATATTTGCAATTCATAATTATTTCACACAATATTTGTTCTAAATAAGACAAACATTAATTACTTACACAAGTAAATCAGTTGATCTTATATTAACAATTAATACATAAAATATATACATCTTACTGGACGAGGTATTCTCAAATTATTAACAACCGGTAATAATTTATAATGTAATATCGAACATTTAGTAGCATTTAAGGTACTCATTTAAAACATGATTATCCTATTTGTAAAAATTAAATTACAACAGAAACTGAGCACATGATGTTTCATAATGAAGGACAATGCTGAGTTTTACTAATATTTTATTTTATATCGTGTAATGATTGCAAAATATATGACGGATAAAAAGACATTAATTGTAAAGCAGCATGAAAGCGACTGTAATTGCGCGTTAACGTCCGTGTGAATGAATATACTACTTCCTATAGCATCCAAAGCACGTTCAGGAATGCCGGAAATCGAACCGAAAACGGTTGCGTGTAGGCGGGAAAGCGAATACACAAATTATCAATCTTAGCAGGAACCCGTGTTATGTTTCAAATAGTGTGGAGCGCAATCGAAAATTGCCTATCTTCATAATTAACGGAAAGGTTACAAAAAAAAAAAAAGAACATGATGTATACATTAGACTATCAAGGAATTTATACGAAAGTTGAATTGGAACTGAAACGGTGCTTAGTAAAAGATTGGCGGGGTGCATGCTTCAGCAAGACACCATTTTGGATTTTATTAAGATGTTCTAAACACTTGTCAGTATTCTTCTTTTTTTCCGCATTATTTTCGCCGTACATTCGGTCGTGTAACAGCGTACACCGATATTGTACAAGCCACTGTAAGATACAAATAGAATTCAGCATGATTAATCGGTGAATGCCACTCACATGCGAACTCTGACAACACGTTGGCAACGTGCTCGGGAATTGTAGTATTGCGTTTCATGATACGTATGTTGTTAGAAACATTAATACATGAAAACTATATATGTAAAAATTAGAAAACGTGTACGCACCTCTGCTTGTGTTCTGGCATCGTTATCTGTGCTAAGAAGTGTGTTTAAAAGCTCTTGAAACTGATCAAGGTCTGCCGCCATTGTCGCCGAACGAATGAAACTACGGCGCATACTCCGGGAGTTGATCGTCAATTTATGTTACCAAGATAAATCATGGAAATATCCCTAAACGCTAGTAGTACCAATGATCAAACTGACAGATTGGAAATTAACCTTAAAAAATTGGTTTATCGATATGCATATTAAAGTTACTCCTACAAAAATTAATACACATTTACTAGAAAAAAGGAAAATTTCGTTTAAAAATATACGAGGTTGATAAACCAACAATTTTAATCGTCGCAGTTAACGCATTAACGACATGAAGATGTTACTAAAATTTACTAACTGAATCATCACTGTGAAACATTCTTTAGTTGGAACCATGGAACCAGAGAGGTACACAGAGTGCTCACGCACGAGGTTTCGGTGTCCTTCGTATAGTGCTGCTCCCTAGTCTAATTTTTAGCATGGATCAGAACCCGCATCAGAGAGGAAATGAGAGTGCTCATGCTCGGGATTTTAGTGACCTCACTTTTCATCATCTTTTTAGCCTGGAACAGAACCTACATCATCTTTTTAGCCTGGAACAGAACCTGCATCATCTTTTAGACTGGATCAGTGGATAACTTGGTTACATATAAATAGCCTCTAATTAGTAGATATTTGAAATTTGAACACTAATTATTACTATATTTGTTAACGATAAATAAAAGATTCGTTTCGACATCAGCCACAACAATATGTAATAAAAAATACTTACAATTAGTTCCAGTTGGTAATACAGGATGTGACACGAAAATGGTAATGGTCTATCCTATACCTCCTGATGTAGATTGTGGTCCAGGCTAAAAAGATATTGCAGATTCTTATCCAGACTAGAAATTAGACTAGGGGGCAGCGCTATACCGGGTACACTAAAATGTTGACAACAACTAGACTTCTTACGCCTTCTACTCTGACGAACGACAAATGTTACAACGATGTGATGTGACGAGTCACAGAAATGTTAAGGGGTCTCTGGTGACCCGCGGACATGAGACAAAAAAAAAATACATTGGCTGATTGGTCTATTCTCACTCCCCGTCTGTGATTCTACTTCCATGCCTGGTCTATGTTGGAACTAAGTAGGTTCCAGTCCATTCTAACATGGGTTTCTGTCCATGCTACGGAGGAATCAATTGAGAAAATTTTCAACACCTTAAATCCTCATAATTGGGAAATTATAGATTTGAAAGCACCTGTCAACAAAGTTACTATATTATTATAACTAAGAAGTTGTTGTAACAATGTAGAAACTGTCTGTTAAAAATTAAAATTGCTTTTTGAACGAATAGGATTCGGTTGATGGTTTGAATAAAATTGCAATCGATAATCGTTTCACGTTTCAAACAATTTTATTAACAAAGCTTAACAACCAATTGTTATGGAAAGTGTAGCGGTAACACAGATGTATTAGATAAAATTGAGGTTCTACATTCAACATACATCGTAGCGTACAGTTTCATTGAAATCGATGGAGTAAAATCTACGTTTTGCAACTATTTATAGTGTTCCCTCCCTATAAGCACGCGATTTGTCGATCTCCTCAAAATAACATCGGCATGCACGTCATGCTACAGACTCGGCCGATAAGACTAACACGATTCGTCGAACAATTAAACAATCGTTTAACGTCCTAAACGTCGGGGGCTATCGGGAGGGAACACCGGATCCTGGCATCACGCCTAAGTACTTGCTATTTCTCCATCGGAGGACATAGAACTACCGTAAACAGTAAAGTGTAAATACTAACAGTTACAACACTATAACGTCTAACACACGGTCCGCTAATCTAGCATGATCTATAGTTGCTGACTGTTTACTATTTGAACACCGGTTCATACACATACGCGTTACTCTTGGTACATATACTGTGACGGCCAGTTTGTTTTAGGAACGCAATTACAAACACACGTTATCCACGTTTACTAACATACATCCATTTCGGTTAACTATTGATACAAAACTACAAATATTAGTTGTTCGACTAGCAGCGATCTTATTCGCCCCGTGTCCCTTAAATTAGGCGTGCTCAAGCCGATGCTCGCACGAGCCAAAAGGATCGAAGTAGTCAGATCAATTATAGAGTGAACCGACGCCACGAGTATTGTTTGACAATAAAACAAAGCTTACGATTTCATATTTACTTCTCTCATCCCTTTGCTCGTGTTTTCTAACTTGAACCGCACCCTTCGCGTTTTCTCTCAAGAATCTCAGCATTCCATGATCTTCCTAAATCTACAAACAATTTATATAGGACATTCTAGCAAAACAGGGATGAAGTACGCAAACGATGAGCTAACTAGTCGTTTCTGGTTTGTGAGGTGACAATTATTCACTATTGTACATTTTCTCGTACGTTTCTCGATTTGTTTAACATTGGTCGTGAATGGAGCGATTAATGGAAATGGGTATCCATTGACTCGCAGTGGTATTCTGACGACACCGTCGTTTTTAATCGTAAGCAATGGCGGCAGGAAGTTGAAATGAAGGTGTTGTCGAAAGAAAACAGTGTTAATGGGTTAAGGGTGCTTTGGGAGCTTTCATCTCTCACCAACTGTCCTACACTGTGCGATTTAAGGAAAGTTCTGGAAAAGTTTTGCACGAAACTCAGCTGGGTCACGTGAGAAATAAAAACTGTGGAACTCGCTCGTTCAAATCGTGTTCCTCTGGTCAAGCGGTTATTTAAGACATTGAAAACAGTGGCTGATTATGAAACAGGATTATGTTTCCTATCGCTCTTTGCCGTGGGCTACGTTACTCTTCGACTATCGTACTACACACATATTATAACTACTACACGTCCAATATTACCTACGATCCAAATTTCGATCGACACGTCAGTGCTGTCCAAGTTTCGCTTGCGAATAAGTCCTTGCCTTTTAAATAATTATAACTAACTACGACAGTATCGACGAAAAGTTTAGAAATGACACGCAGTAACCAGCATCGACAAATGAATTATTAATTTTAATATGTTAATGTCAATGCCGTTCAGGGTGCTGAAATCGTGGACAGCGCTGAGGTTCACGGACAGACAGTCGACGTTTATGCAATCTCAGCTTTTTATAAAAATTATTTATAGAAGAAAAGAACGATCAAATTCGATTAAGAGCTACGTTACATTTTCTTTTGTTAATCAGTGCTCGCCAGGATTGCATAAAATCAGCAGTCCGGTGTTAATGATATCCAGCTAAATGACACTCGGTTCATGACAATGGCTGGACTACTGGAATCGAACAACGAAAACGAAAGCGTTACAAAATTAGGAAAACTTCACAAAATATCACAAAAATAGGGATGGGATAGGTAAAAAGGTAAAAAATAGCGGTTTTCGATATTTTGAACTATGTGCCCCCACTTTGAAAAATCTGAAAAAATTATATATCAGCAACCACGACGAGCTGTTAAAACTCCAAAAATATAAACTTAGGATCTCATAAATTCTACAAGAAATCGGCATTCCAAGATTTGTTTTATTTCTTAAAATTCGGTTTCAAAACTAAAAATTCTGAAAAAATTCACAGACGTGCATTCTAACAGCTAAAATGCGCCTGATTTTCTTCAGAATTTTCAATCGAAGAGGATAAGAGAAATTACGGAAAAACCTGATTTCGTTCGTCACCCCATTACTACCCCCCATGTCGACATACAGGGTTGAAAATTGGCACAAAGTATTTTCTTCGGATAAGCTATCGAACGGCCTGCTGCAAATTTGGTTTGGGGGCACTTTTGACCTCCTTATCCGGCTACACCCTCCCCTATAGACGCACCCAAGTTACACTAAATTATCACCGCCATGTCACAAACCGTTCTTCCATGCTACAGGGTATCCAGGATACAGGATATCGAGGATCAAGGGAAACAGGGGAACCTCGGGAGCTGGGAAATAGTACTCGAGGGGAACTCGGGGAAAAACGCGCACCAGTCTTGATCGTACACGCGCGGTACGTTCTATATAATTACCATCTAGTCGAATACGTATAGCGATTACTTAAGTCCATACTCGATTCGACGTAACATCCCTATCGCTAAGTCGTAGGGAACCCGCGAGTGTCTTCATTCACGAATAACGTCGCGAGGACTGAAAAAACCCTCGTCGACGAAAATTTAGTCACAACGCGGATTCGCGAAGGAACGATCACGATGATATCGTAATTGATCCGTCAGGCGTTCCAGCAAAAAATCCAGCGAACCCCGACAAATTGCAGACGAAGAAAACGAGCGCGAGTGGTTCTGAAGGTCACCGGTAGACTGCGGATTTTCTGCGTTCACGACGAAAAGCTTGGAACGGTAGAACGACTCAAAAGAATTGAAGAAGATACAGTACTTCCGGACGAAGATGCTGTTTATTTTGCACGAAGACCGGCAGTCTAATTGTTTGGGTTTGACTCCAGTGAAAATGGCGGACTGTCTGCTGGGACGCCTGACGGAACGCCTGAAACTTCCTCGAGAAGCTTCTGTCAAAATATACGTATATATATATAT